>JBAMBO010001355.1:600000-994034 GCA_037044535.1 Lordiphosa magnipectinata
ATTTCTGATAAAGTTTTGCATTTTAAGTTCAGTTCTGTGAAGTCAGATACAACTGTTGCTAGTTGTGAGAGAGCTATGATACAGCTTCCAATAAAATTATTAATTCCGATTCAGTTTCAGAAAATTCACTTCATTCCGATTCAGTTTCCGTAAATTCCGTTTATTCCGATTCAGTTTCCGAAAATCCTGCTCAATCCGATTAAGTTTCCGACAATTCTGTTCCGGTTCAGTTTCCGAAAACTCCGGTCATTCCGATTCAGTTTCCGTAAGATCCGTTCATTTCGATTCTTCTTCTTCTTTTTTGGACCGATATTTGATATTTGCATCACAACCGCTTGATGGTCTTGGCCTCTGCTATAAATGCCCTCCAATCGCTTCTGCTTCGTGCGAGCTGGCACTAGTTGTTCACACTAGGTACCTGATCCTCCTGACCCCATCTTCGTGGTGGACGGGACGCCCTAAAGGGGACCTCTTGGCTTTTCCTTTACTGGATCTTCTTCATCCATCCGGTTGACATGTCCTATCCAGCACAGCCGCTGTTGCCTTAGAAGCTCCCCATAGAGCTCATACGGTTCGCGATTCATACGAATGCGGAATCCATCGCCAACTTTTGAAGGTCCATAATTCTTTCGGATAATTTTTCGATCGAACACGACAAGCGCCTCCTCATCCGCTGCTGTCAATGTCCATGCTTCTGCGCCGTATTGCAGGACTGGGATGATGAGCGACTTGTATAGCGCTATTTTTGTTCTTCGAGAAAAGGCTCTGCTCTTGAACTCCCTACTGAGCCGGTAGTAGCGTCTGTTTGCAAGAGTAATTCTTCTTCGGATTTCCAGGCTGATGTTGTTGTCGCCGGTAATCATCGTCCCGAGGTAGATAAAATCCTCTACAACCTTTAAGTTGTACTCTCCCATTGTAACAGATTGCCCAAGACGCGTAGACTTCTTGTCCGTGGATAATAGCTACTTCGTCTTGTCCTCGTTTACCGATAAGACCACCAGTTTAGACTAATTCTCAATCACTAATTCGTTTTTGCCGATAATGTCAATATCATCGGCGTATACGAGTAGCATTAGATCTTTATAAAGAAATACCGATTCAGTTTCTGAAAATTCCGTTCATTCCGTAAACTATTATGATAATTCCGTACCCAAACTTTGTATAGGTTATGCCGATTCCGAAGATCAAGTTGATAGTCCCGTAGGGTTGTCTGATGTTTCAGAAGAAAAATTGGAGAAAATTGTTAATGAGCTGTTATCCTTTCGTCCTAGCTCTTCCCCATATTCGACAGCCACTGTAGTATTAAAGAAGAAGGTTGGAGATAAAAGATTATGTGTCGACTATAGACCAGAGCCGGCCAGCCATAGCTACCAGGAGCCGAAGTCAGTCGTGATTTACGCAAACGCGAGCCGAACTCATGATTGTGTGAATCGGTGAACACTGAATAGCAAGTAAAACGGCTGTAATCTGGAGAGAGCTCTCTTGCTCACCAACACAAGCACACTTTTTTGTCGTCTGCATTTGGCCGGCACTGCCCCTATCTTGGATCTTAAAAGTGGACTTCGTCAAGTTAAGAAGGCAGAAGATTCCGTTAAACATACAGCGATTGTTACTCCAAACGGGCAATATGAATTTGTTAAAATATTGTTTGGAAAAAAACGACACCTGCTTGTTTTCGACGTTTAACAGATCTTGTACTTCAGCCTTTTACTAAAGATGGAAATCTTACTGTTTATATGGGTGATATTGCCATTGCTACAGAAACTTTTAAGGAGCATATAATCGTATTGAGAAGATAGGCAGAGTTCCGTTTAGAACTAAAATTGATCAAATTCCACTTTTGCGTTTACGCAATTGATTTTCTTGGATTCAAAATAAAGCAAAGACGATATAAGACCGAACGATCACCATACACCATTAAACACCTTCCGGTTCCAAAATATGTGTCAGATATCGAAAAATGGTTGGGACCATTTTTATATTTCAGACGATTTATTCCGGCTTTTGCAACAATAGCCAAACCTCTGAAAAATTTTACAGACCAGGAGTTCCATTTGAGATGACTGATGAGTGTTTGAAGGTTTTTTTAAGCTGTCTTCAAAACCGATTCTCTCATTGTACAATCCAGAAAAAGAGCTGGAATTGTGCTGTGACGCAAGCATTCACGGGTTTGGAGACATTCTGTTACAAAATCAATAAAATGGAAAGTTTCACCCAATTGCTTATTTTTCTCAGTCAACAACTTCCGCAGAATCGAGATATCACAGTTTCAAACTGGAAATGTTGGTGATTGAGCACTCACTAAGAAACTTCCACATCTATCTTGAAGGCATCCCATTCAGAATTGTGACGGATTGAAGCTCATTAACCTTGACACTTAATAGGAAAAGTGTGAATGCCCGAATTGTTAGATGGGCGTTAGATCTCGAGAATAGCCAATACGTGATCGTACATCGAATTGTAGTAGATGTCTAGAGCCCTGCGTAGATATACAAAACATCAATAAGAGCGATGAAATAATAGCTGTATTGAATGATGATGAAATAAGTCTTCAGCTTCAGATTACCAAGAACAGAGATCAGATTAAAACAAGATTGAGAGATGAATTAAAATCCGGACCAGTGAAGAAGTTCGTGCTCGAAGATGGTTTAGTGAATAGGAAGACGAAAATCGAATTGTTACTGTTATACGTACCATCTGAAGTAGAAGAAACGACTTTCGATCCCTTCATGAGAAATTAAGGCACATGGGGTCTGCAAAATGCATAGCAGATATTAAACGCCACTATTGGTTTCCAAACATGGAATCGGAGCTTGGAAATTTTATTAAGACTAGATTAGATTAAGAATTCCGAGACATGCAAGTAATCGTACATTGCACAATATTGAGAAAAAAACGATTCCAGTTGACACTATACACATCTACCGTTTGGAATGTGATACACAAAAGGTCTTGAAATGGTCACTCTTAGTGAATACTTGGATGATAAATTGAAGCCTCCTCGAGATTTGCAAGAGTTACGAAAGACATCCATTAAGAAAATTCAGACCATACAGGATAAAAGTGAAACAGCACACAGAAAAAACCATAGACCACATATAGTGCACAGTGTAGGAGATTTTGTGGTAGTGCGGAATGTCGATACGACTATTGAATCAAATAACGAAAGCTAACTTAGCGATTTCGATCAAACTTCGCAGATCAGTTTGAAAACATATAATTTTTATGCTGACCGAGTTTAAGAACGCTAACATTGAAAACAAAAAAGTTTTTCTCACAAAAATCCATTTTCCGAACGATCGTTTCTATGGCAGCTACAAGAAGTAGTCATCCGATCCGGGTCGTTCCGACATATTAGCAGCATGCAGCTAAAAGAAGACACTGTGCAAAATTTCATCTCGATATCTTCAAAACTGAGGGACTAGTTCGCGTAAAAACAGACAGACGGACATACGGACGGACAAAGCTCAATCGACTCGGCTCGTCATGCTGATCAAGCTATGCGTTGCAAAATTATAATACACTTTTTAAGTGTATAAAAAATGCATCCCCAAATTCAAAGGCCCTTATATGGTCAAGAAAGTTTTACCAAATGACAGATATGTAATCACAGATATATAAATAATTGCCAAGTGACTCAATTACCCTATGCAGATTAGCGAAATGGTGTCGAAGTTGATTCCGAGAGGTAATTGTTATACCTAATTTAAAGATTTGTACAGAATACCAAATTGTTGATCGGGTCGATCAAAGAGTCAGGAGCTGTTAAGTATGTTAAGTTTCAATGTACAACCCACTATGTTTGTTATGTTTAAGTCACTCTAATGTGCCCGAGTACCAATAATCGGCAATGGAGTTTCGGCCAGAATGAAACTCTGGAACCCAATATTTCACGGTGATATCTGAAGGAGAATTAGCCCCATAATATTTATGCAACTTTTCCTTTGTTTCCTTCGCCGCTTTGCCTCCCAAAAAATAATGTTTTATGAGAGAACGAAAATCGATTTTTTTTATACTAAACATGATGCCGAATATGCCAAATACGTCAACAATCAGCTGTCAAAACAAAACTAAGGGGTGTATCGCGCTGAAATTGGACATGTCTGCCTAAATATGAATGGACTATAAGGCACCACAATTTTTTTTTGCGATAGCAGCGCACTCTGTTGTTCGAGGGAGTTGCTTTTCACCCCACTTAGAGAAGTATAAAATGTACAATAGACGTTAGCAACTCAAATATTTCCTTTATAGCTTACCTTTCTGATATAGTCAAAGAGAAATGTTTATATAAATCTTGGTCAGTGTCATTCAACTTAATGCCTTTCGTATCTTCTTCATCAAAAGATCCAATATCAAAGGCATCAGCGGCATTCACTTCCCCCCGCGGAGGAACCAATGGAGGAGTATATTTTTGAATATAGACTTGATGCCAATCTATTCCACAAAAAAAGTTATGCATTTTGACTTCATCCGCTCTACAAAATATTTTTAAAAAAAACATATTTTTACTAATGAAAATTTGTGTTCAATTAAATGAACTCACCCATTTCCCATGCAGCCAAGACGTTTAGGCACATCTCTTTGAAGAAGCATTTCCAATAAATTCCTTAATTCCGCAGAAAATGATTCCGGAAGTTCGACATTCTGTTGGAAATAGGATTGGATTAAAAACAAGGGAATAGGTTAAATTAAAATAATAAAGTCGCATTTGCATATAGTATAGTAGTATATAATAGCACATTTTAAGACGTAAAGCTTATAGTAGAGCAATCTTTTCACAACTTTAATAACGCATCTTGGAAAGGGTGTCCTAAATGCACGCAACACTTGAATTTAATAAATAACACACTCGAAAGTGTCACGGAAATCACTTGCCACCAAATTCAAACCAAAAACCAATTCTTCACCACCCAAACAATTTTGATAAGCAAAATTAATTTATGAAATGTAAACAACATTATTTTATGGATAGGTTGTATCAAATGAATAAAATATTTAATTTGTTTTAATATTAAAATTTGCGTTTCAATAATTGTTGGCAAAACCAACTGAATGTTGCCTTATCAATCAATCCAACTTTCCATTCAACCTTAGGTGGAGCCACCTTTATATGGTGGCGCCGTCTATATATGGTGTCGACATCTCTATTTGGTGGCGCCATCTGTGTAATTTTAAAACGCATAGAATATGTAAAACAACCAAAAAATTTAAATTAAACATCAAATTTCATTTCTAAGAAATGCAAAAAATTTAACTGTGAACAACCCTTTTTTGTGAACATTTTAGTTGAGCTGATACATTTTTAGTTAATTGCTTTTAAACATATAAGCGATTAGCTTTCTGCAAGCTTTGGTAGAAAATGTTCACGAACATTCAAACATTAAATCACAAAGAACCCAACAC
Source organism: Lordiphosa magnipectinata (assembly GCA_037044535.1). Taxonomy (NCBI): domain Eukaryota; kingdom Metazoa; phylum Arthropoda; class Insecta; order Diptera; family Drosophilidae; genus Lordiphosa; species Lordiphosa magnipectinata. The sequence goes on from JBAMBO010001355.1 coordinate 605,404, forward strand.
AGTATAAACTGTCAACAATTTAAAAACCAACTTTATCTGCTTGCAGACAATAGGATTGCTCTAGATCTTTTGTCTCTGAGACTTAGGCATTCATACAGACGAACCGACAGACGGATGGAAGGTCCTAACCAGACACAAAATAAACTGTCAAAAACTTTAAAAACAAGCATGATTTGAAAGCATACAATAGGAGTCACATTTGAAATTCGGTTAGTCTAGATCTTTTGGTCTCTGAGATCTACACCCAGCGCCACAAAAAAAGCCGCAGTCTAAATATTCACTTGTATGTTTTCTTGCTTGGGGTTTCTAAAAATGTTTTCCGAATTGCCCCATTATTTTTTTACTGATTAATGGAATATTTTTAAATAAAAGTGCATAGCAATTTTTATTTTATGAATGTCAGTTTTTTAGAAAAAGGTTTTTTTCCAGGCCCATATTAATTTTGGTGACTTTTCATAATTATGACAACTTTAAAAAAAAAATTATAATAATTATAATAGTGCATATACTCAACAAATAATGATTTTTTTCCAATAGTATACTTAATTTGCTATAATCTAATATATATTTTGTATCAAATTAATGTTAATTTTTTTTTTTAGTTTAAATTAGTACTTTGTAGTACCCCCTCTTTTGCTTTAATTACACATTTTACCCTATTGGGCATCGAATTGTACAAAGCGCTTAAATATTCCTCAGTGATATCCTCGAACCATACTTTTTCTATCACATCCTTCAATTCTACCATGGTTTTAGGCTTCCTTTTTTTATATTCGCAGCCATAAGGGCCCAGACATTCTCTATTGGGTTGAGGTCAGGGCTGTTTTCGTGCCAATTTAGGGACTTAATGCCCAATTCTTCCTTCAAAATTGTTATCTTCGTTAAAAAGAAGGTCAAAATTAATTGATTAAGTTGTTTAAATAACAAAAGCTCACTGAATTACTTACAGATCGAGCCCGATGGCAAGGTGCAGAATCATCTTGAAAAATAGGATCTTCTTCTTTCTCACTTATTGCCTCAATGCTAGGCACAACTCCAATTAAAATTATATCTTTATATTTTTCCGCGTTCACCATACCCTGAATTATTAAAATTGATTAATTTTTATATTTAGATATGCATCCCCATATCATAATGTATGGTGAATGCTTAACGGTTCCCACACAGCAATTTTCCAAATATCGTTCGCCCTTTCTACGGCGCACCTTGCAAGAGCCATCGGGTCCAATGAGATTGAATTTGGACTCATCCGAAAATAGGACTCGTGACCATTCGGAATCACTCCAATTTTTTTTTTCCTTGGCCCAGTTTAGCCGATTTTCCTTCATTCTTTTATTTAGGAGTGGCTTTTTTGCAGGTGTCCTTGCCATTAAACCCACTTCATTTAAACGACGTTGAATTGTTCGGGTCGAAACATCCTTTGGAAATTGTTACCGTACCTCAGATGCTATCTCAGCTGCATTTTTAAAGCGATCCTGCAGGCTCGTTTTCATGATAATACGATCTTCTCGTGCTGTGGTGCATTTTTCATTCCCGATCCTTGCTTCCTTTCCACTTCTTTAAAAACTGTCTGAGCTGCTATTTGACGATTTGGTACATTTTGTTCAGATAATAAAATAATTCTCTCCTTCTCCCGAACGTACTGAACTGCTTTCTTTTAGGCATACTTTTAAAGGTGTCTTCAAAAATAAAGTTCTAGAACAAGCTATTTTGACAACTGTGCTCTTGAAATGACGAATCTATGTGAAGAATATTTAAGGGAACCCCCCCAAAAAAAAATATGAGCATAGAACGGCATTTAGGGAAATCCCCGCATAGTGATGGCAAAAATTCATAAATTTTCGAGGTGCGGCTTTTTTTGTGGCGCTGGGTGTAGATGTTCATACAGACGGACGGACATGGGACATTTCTATATCGACTCGGCTGTTGATGTTGATCAAAAATGTAAATACTTTACTAGCTTTTACCCGCTCGCATTTGTGCATGTAGATTTTCCCAAATTTGTAAGTCACTTATTCCATATTTTTAAACCCTTCAAAAGGTTTATTAAAAATGTCCAGATGTTTGTAAAGCTTAGAAGGAAACATATCCGCCCTCATGCAGTATATATATTCCTGATCAGCATGAATAGCTATTTTTCAGTGCTATCGTTCCCAAACTTGATGTTGGTTAATATTATATGCTGTCACATAATTCTGCTAAGTGTGATTCAAGTCGAATGACTATAGCAAATAGCTGAAATAGGAATGATCGGTCGAAAAATAAGTTTTAAGGAGAAAAACGTTTTTGTTTACAATGGTAGCATTTTTAAGCTTTCTAGTTATGAATTTTGAAATTTGAAAATCACGTTGGTAATATTTTATGTGTAGCTTTGAAAAAAAGTTTGGAGATAATCGAATGAACAACAAAAAGTTTCATTTACCTACTACTTACGTTAATTTTCCTACTTTGGGGGTAGATTTCCCACTTCGAAAGTCATGTATTGCATATTTTTGTATGTGTTGCTTCGAAAATACGCTTCGAGCTAATCGCTCGGAAACTGAACTCTCGGTCATACAACCTTAACCATCCGTTTTCCACCCAAGGAGGTAAATTTTAAGTAAGATTGGTGTATGCAGACATTGTTGTATTTTGATAATGTTTGAAAATTAGTTCAAACCTGATCAGATGAAAAAGAAAAGAGTTTCATACAACAGTTTTTCACCCATTTTCCGACTTTGGGGGAGAATTTTTAAAGTTTGAAGACAATTATTCCATATTTTTTTACGTGTAGGATTGAAAATAAGTTTGAAGCTAATCTTAAAAAATCCACGGTGGGTGGATTTTGAATATAGAGGAAATTCCATCGAATATAAAACAAAAAAGTTTTTATATAACAGTTTTTCGGATTTTTCAAAATATTTTATTTATTTATTTAGAGTTGACAAAAAAAGGCTGTCAACGAAAATTTATATACGTTACAAAAATTTTTATGAGCTACTGAAGCCTATCAAAGAAAATCTAATAAAATTACAAAATAAACTAATAACGACACGGTGGGGGAATTTTATTTGCCCGTCCGGCCAGCTATGCCCCTATTCACAGCCAATTGTAGTCAGACTTTAACTAAAACTTTAATAATATAGAGATCGAGAAGAAAGAGAGAGAGAGAAAGAGAGAGAGAGAAAAAAACCAAAACCTACAGTTAAGTAGGAACAAAGGAGAAACAAAATAAGATAATATATTAAATTAAAAAAAAAAAAAAAAAAAATAACTGAGATAGAGAGAAAAATATCTTAAAGTAAACTTTAAAAATAAAAAATTTATTCGAAAAACTTAAAACTAAATAACCGGAAAATCTCTGACCCGGTGGGGGAGGATTTTTTAGCCAGTCCGACAAGCTATGCCCCTACTCACAGCTGGGAGTGGTCAGAGATTTCCCCGGAGATAATTATAGAGAGACGTTTTTAGAAAGAAGAGAGAGAGATCTGTTGAGAGCAGGTGATAGATATCATTGTAATTTTGACATAAGACCCGAAAACGATTGTGCTGGGCATAATCAGTTGTGCATCTGGGCAAGATAAAAGGTAAATAGTTTCTAGTTGGCCTAGAAGGAACGGAAAAGTTAAGGCGACCTAAAAGTTCGGTAGAGTCTACATCACTAATGATTAGCTTATGAAGAAAAGAAACGCCTAGGACTGTTCTACGATCAGCTAACGAAGGAAGGTTAATAAGCAAGAGTCTACTGGAGTACGATGGCAGACGAAGGTTAGGGTCCCAATTTAGTCCACGAAGAGCAAAAAGCAAAAATTGCTTTTGTACTGATTCGATACGATCGATATGCTTTTTGTATTGCGGACACCAGACGGACGAGCAGTATTCAAGTACAGGACGGACTAGAGCAGTGTACAGGAGCTTTGTGGTGTAAGGATCATTAAATTCCTTCGACCAACGTTTAATAAATCCAAGTACACCATTCGCCCTATTAACAATGGAAGAGATATGAGGATTGAAACTCAATTTGGGGTCAAAAAGAATTCCAAGATCAACGACGGTAGATATTCGTTGCAGGGGTTCATTGCCAATCGTATAAATAGCCAGCGAAGGTTTGCAACGATGGAAAGTCATAAACATGCACTTGGAGCAGTTAAGGTATAAATGATTAACCAAGCACCAAGACTGCAAGGAGTTTAAATCATCTTGCAATCTAATGGAATGTGTCGGGTCATTGAAAGATAAAATAAGTTTAACGTCATCGGCATACATAAGTATCCGAGAGTAAGATAGTATTGTGGGTAGGTCATTAATAAAAAGAGTAAAAAACAAAGGACCAAGGTGACTACCTTGCGGTACACCGGACGTTACAGAGACGGGCTTTGAAGTGTCTGAACGTAATATAACTTTCTGGGTTCTATTTTTTAAATAGGACGAAATCCAGAGCAGAAAAGAGGCGGGAAATCCTAACCGATCAAGCTTATAGAGGAGAAGATCATGGTTTACAGAGTCAAAAGCCTTACTAAAGTCGGTGTAAATGACATCGGTTTGCTTTTTCTTAAGGAACCCATCATTAACCAATGAAGTAAATTCAAGCAAATTGGTCATAGTTGACCGACGCTTAATAAACCCGTGCTGGAAACACAATGACAATCACTTTGGTAATATTTTGTAATGTGAAGCTTTACAAATAAGTTCTGATAAAAACTAAAAAGGTTCATAAAACAGTTTTCCGACCATTTTCCGACTTTGGAGGTAGGTTTTTGAAAATTTTAAAATCAGGTATTTTATATCTTACTAGATGTCCCGGCGCGCGTTGCAACGCCCCCTTTTAGTATTTTAAACATAAAATGAAGAAGCTTCCATTACATTGCCATCATCCCGTCTAAACTCATAAAATTTAGCAAACTTCGACATTTTTTTGGACCGATTGAGCGTCCTATTTACTCCTCGAAAATTCCCAACTATTTAATCTGGATCATAATCTAAGCTTACTAGAAAATTTTTCAAATTCAAGTTAGTGGTGTAACACACGACTTTGTTTTATATGTATAGATAGACTAGCTGAACCCGCCGCGACATCGTCCGCGTCCAAGACTTTAGGAAGTCGTGTTGTTGGATATCTCTCAGGTCTGCTTGCAACCTTTTCACGCATACAAATGGTCTTCTTCGAATGTATGCATCAGTTTGTAATGCTCGGCTAACAATATGAATGTATCCGATGACATATTTGCGCTCTCTCATTCTCTCTCGCATTGACTCTCTGTCTGCTAATGTGCTGCATCCTCTTGAGTCTGTAACCTTTTCAAATAACATTTTGATGGTTTGGTCTTCGAGAAGCGCGCAATTTAGGACCAATTGACTGAGTTGGGCCTGTTATTCGGTTGCTGTCAGACCGATCAGTGCTGTATGTTCAACCACAGCCACTTAACAGTGAGCTCGATAACAGAACACATTTGGTTGAGGGAAGCCCGAGCCCGTTTTTCTTTGGTTTTTCGGTTAGTGACGTGAGCAGAGCGAACTGAAAACGGTTGCGAGTTATTTCCGAGCTATGGTTTTAGGGTCTTTGATCGCAGACTCTCGTGTCAATGGTAGAGGGACTTTGTGTGGCTACAAGGAACACGCGCTCTATAACTGTTCGCAGCTTTCAGGCTTAACTGTGGATCAGCGGCGTGCATTTCTAAAGGGAAAATCTCTGTGCTACATTTTTCTTTGAATCCTGGGCATTTGTCATGAAAGTGTGAATCCAAATACACTTGCAAACATTGTCAGATCGTCAGCATACATCAATACATGCACAAAGTTCATATTGGCAGGCCACTGAGGGCCGGACACAGCCTCAAAGGATATGGGTGACTATCAGTCAGGTCCGATGGGCACTAGATTCAAAAGGGTTGCGTGCGCACATGACGATTCAACTGCTTTTACTGCACAGCCACAAGGTAATGGTTCAAAACGCACAAGACTTATATACGATCTGTCGAGTACTATTGGACAGTGGCTCGGAGCTGTCATATACATCGGAACGTTGCATGCAAGTTCTGGGGCTTGCTCGTACACCATCCCGCATCCAGGTTTCTGGAATTTCGTCAATCTGGCTGAGACCACCAGAGGATGCAGCACATTGTATATTAAGTCAAGGGTCGCTGATGATATAATGCAGATTCAAGCACATGTGCTAAGCAGGATAACATCAAAGTTGGCAAGGCATGACATCGCCGCATCGGCATTGAGGGTGTTCGATGGATCTCAAATAGCAGATTCGAATTACCAGTCCTTGGCGCCAGTAGATATTTTATTGGGCAGCGATTATGTACGGGCTACATTCATAGGTCAAACGAGCGCCGGGCCAGATCAAGCGAAATGCGCGTATACAAACATTTAAACTATGAGGTAGGGGCTGAGTTCTGCAATACATACTACGTTTGTACGTACGTCTTATTTGCAAATAACAATTTTGTGAGTGACAAATTATTGCGAATAAACGCTGAGTTAATTCTTTATTTGCAAATAGCTAAGTCACGAAAACAATTACTGATTAGTAGACTATTTGCAAATAGTGTGCTAGGCGTTGCCACTCTATTCAGTGATTTTGCTGTTTTTAACTATATGGTAGCACTGCTATATTGTAATTGTCATTCATATCGACTGCAATCGAAGGAAAAAGGGGAATGTTGAAGATATACAAAATCCTCTACAAACTCTAAGATGTACTCCCACATAGTGTGACTTTAGACCTATTAAATCCACCACAGACCACCAGATATTCACGTTACGACAAATCCTGGAAAAGTTCTATGAGAAAGATAAAAAAATCGAACATCTTTTTGTCGATTCTAAGCCCACTTGCGTGGCCAGGTGTAGCTCAGCGAGAAGTGTGTCGGTCTTCCAATAAAAAGTTTTTTTTTCTTTAGAAAATAGCTTTTACACATCCGGTCACCTTCGCGAGCTATTGGCGACAGCTGTGAAGAAACTAGCCATGAAAAAGTTAAAATTCTCAAACTTTGCCGTTCGGATTCGGCGTTAAACTGTAGGTCCCTTTCTCTTGTGCGAAAAAATAAAAGCACACACCCCAAGAAATTGAGAGAGAAGCTTGGCTTGGCCTTTTGTGGCTGTAAAAATAATTTTACATTTACAAAGCCGCTTTGGACACACCGATAGGTCAAGGAACTTTGATGCTCTGTCTACCTTTTGTATATCAGCAAACTACATTCGACTTTGCATGATGACGTTGAGAATCACTCAAAGCTCCGTCAAAATAGGAAAGAACCTTTCCGAACCATTTGATACCAAAAGAGGTTTTAGGCAGGGTGATGCCTTATCGTTTGACTTCTTTGTACTGCGCCAGTGCCAAAATGACAATAGATCGGGCACATTTCTTTATAAACATCTAGTGCTACTCGCATACGCCTATGATATTGACATTATCGGAGATTGAGAAGCAGTTTAAGCTCATGGGCTTAGAGGTAAACGAGGACAAGGCGAAGTACCTAGTATCCACGCACAAGAAGTCTTGGACAATAACTATAGCAGCGCTGCAGGAAACAAAACTCAATAGCAGAAGCCCTCTAATTAACTCATTCAACTATATCCTTCTTAGAGGCACAAAGGTGGAGGCCTCGCCTTCATCATACACTACTCTGTGCAGTGGCATGCACTGCACCTGAACAACAAGGATGAACACCTCAAAGTACTCGAAGGGACTGCGGTTAAGTCAGGGGAGGACGACATTCACATAGTGAATGTCTACATTCCACCAGTATCAGCCTGGGACCCGGGATATCGACCCAACATCCGCCTTCTGCTAGAAGGAGAGAACAGAATTGTTTTGGGTGATTTCAATGCCCATAGCAATGCATGGTTCTCAGAACTTGGCTGCGATTCCCGATGTGAACAGTTCGAGGAGCAGATCGACAGTCTAGACTTCTGCACTATAAATGAGGATCATGCTACACGTATTACTGCCACTTGCCGTAGCTTTTCTGACCTCACAATAGTCAGCCCAGCCCTACTAATTAACATTACGTGGCATGCTGAAATAACAATGAATTCAGACCAAATCCGTATCACAACCAAGTTCACGAAAGATGCAGACTATTACAACTGAAAGACGCCCTTTCGTGAACTTTGCCAAGGCCGATCGAGAGAGCTTTTAACTCAGTGCCGAAAGTGAGTTTATCAAGTTACCTACACTAATAAGTGCTAGTGAAGGAGAAAAACACTTCTTGAATGTCCTTGTCAAAGCCGGCAAAAGATGCGGATGTGTAAAAGCTATTTTCTAAAGAAAGAAAAAAACATTTTATTAAATGGTCCGAGGCGGAATTGAACCGACGGCTCCCGCACAGCAGACCGCTGAGCTACACCCGGCCACGAAGGCTTCTTTATAATCGACAAAAAGATGGTACTTTTTTATCTATTTCATAATAGTTCTCCAGGATGTGTCATAATGTGAATATCTGGTCTGTGGTGGATTTACCAGGTCTGAAACCACACTGATAAGGTCCAATCAGTGTGCTAATAAGCAGCATGGGAGTTGGTGCATGCACCTTACCAATTCCTTGCTTCCAGCCTTAAACAATTCAGCTGGCAGTTCATCAGCGCAAGCTGATTAGCTGTTCTTTAGCCTTTTTATGGCTAAACAGACTTCGTGATAGTCCGGTGGGTCTATCTCTATGTCGTCAATTGGTGGCATCGCTACATCTCTAGAGGCGGCATTGTGTTCGTCATCGCCTCCCAGCAGGTTGGAGAAGTAGCTTCTTCATTTTTCTAGTGCCACCTGTATTGTATTTCTCCCCTTCAAAACGGACACGAATTTTTACCGCTCTGCATCTAATAACCCGCAAGCACAGAAAATCTGCTTAAAATTTTTACCTCGGTATCAAAAAGTGGCTAAGTGCTTTGGCCATCGCTATGACAAATCGCATTAAAAACAAACTACCATAAACCAAGAAAATTAAACAAAAGCATATTGTAATATTGACTGTGTAAGTGTAAGTGAGTGTGAGTGCGCGCCGTAACAAAACATTCTAGAGAGGCTTGTGGATCTCGATCTCTCTTTAGCTACAACGAGCTCAAAGCACAAAGCAAAACCACTCAATATAACTTTTCCACACAACTTCACAAACATAACGGGAACTCTATTTCTCACACCAACAATAAACAGAAATCAAATAAACAAAATAAATATAGGACTACCTGGAGGCAAGCGAGTGAAGGAGAACGCTGGGGCTGGCCTAAAGCGAGACCGTCCTTCTGATGCTTTTGCCGACGCTCTACCGGCAATGCTTCTTCAGGTCCTAAACAGCCGGTTTGAGGAGCAAGCTGAACTCAGGAGCATGCTGGAGATGTTCCATGAGCACCTCAATTGAAAAGGAGGAGGTTGAGCTTCGTAGTCTGAAGGAACAGGTGGCCGGATTACGGGCGAATTTGGCGGCGCAGAAGAATGCAAATAACGCGAGCATGTGTGATTTGCGCATGCATGGTGTTTCCTTTGAGGAGGGCGAGAGGTTGATGAATATTTACAATACGCTATGCTTCTCGATTGATCTTATGCCTGCGCCGAGGGTCAGGGATGTATTCAGAGCTAGAAAAACTCAACTCTCCACTGTTGACCCGGTCATCATAAAAATGGAAACTACGCGTGGATAAATTGCGCTATTGGTGCGTATCGAAGGGAGAGAAAGGTCCAACTAACACTGCGACTGCTGAACATTAATTCTGACGTGCCGATCTATGTTAATGAGCAATTATCTAAAGAGAGCTTCTTAATCTTTAAAGAGGCAATGCGCCTCAAAAAGCACAAGACGCTCTCTGCAGTGTTCACTCGTCACTGCCTTGTACATGTCAGGCAAACTGGAAGAGAAGAAGTGCGCTGCATTGAGCGTATGGAAGATCTCTTAGAGTTAAGAGAAAGAAATCCAAATCAACCGACTCCTCCAGACACTGAGGGAAATGAGTCCGTTTCTGATGAGCCGGACGCTCCTCCTAAAACTTTTATGCTCCACCAACTAATGACTTTCGCGAATAAGCTATGTATCTATGTACCTAAATATCCTAATCGTATTGTTAAAATCTTTATTTGTATAATTAGTTCTGTATTCGTCTCAATTATTATATGTAATTTTGTCTCTTTATATGTTTTGTGTGCGCTTTTTCCACAATTCTTTTGTTTAAATGTCTCAGAATTTAACTAGCACAATTGCGAGTAGCATGATTAGGATTTTAAGCAATCATAAAAATGGTCTTACTGTTGCACATATAAATGCCCAAAGCCTTGTCAACAAAATGGACTAGTTTCGATACCTATTTGTTAATTCGAATGTTGATCTAATTTGTGTGTCAGAATCGTGGTTTACATCTGACTTCAATGACCCAATTTTATTTTGCGAGGGATATGAACTGTATCGCGCTGATCGTTCAGGTTATGCAGGGGGAGTTGCAGTGTATGTAAATTCTAAACTGACATGTAGGACTCTACTGAAACACCCTAATGACAGTCAAATAGAATATTTATTATTAGAAACGTTATTATTCAAAACGTTAATTGGCTGTATATATAGACCAAACCGAGATATATACTGTTCCCAGTTAATTGAAATAATTTCTGGTCTAATTTTAACTGGAGATCTTAACAGTAACGTATTAACTGAAAAGCATCTGGTGCAAGATATGGAATCCCTTGGCTTAAAAAAAGTTAATAGCACAACACCTACACACTTTACAAAAAGCTGCAATATGCGGTTCGTCACAAACACCGCAAAAATTTCACACTATGATCAGATATTAGCTCCAGTCTTTTCCAAACATTTGATCTTCCTAACTTACGATTATGACTTAGCTTATAGTGATGTCCAGATTGTGTACAGAGATTTTAAGTCCATTGGTTATGGTACGCTCGAAAGGGAGTTTTTTAATTGTAATTGGACTCAAATATACAGCCTTCCAACAGCGGACCTGCAGCTACAAATACTTAATATGAATGTCCAAAGTCTTTATGAAAAGTGTGTAAAAGTCAAAACAAAAATTATTAGACCTACTCTAAAGCCTTGGTTTAACAACTACATTAAACACCATATAGACCAACGGAACGCTGCCTATTGCAGGTGGAAGCGTTATAGAAATATGTAGCTTAATATTGATCCGAATTCCAACTGTGATAATAGCTTTAGCTTTATATGTGTAAGTTCAGGTGATGTACTTGAATGTATCCTCAAGATTAAATCGAATGCAGTGGAGCTTGATGATATGAATCCTAAGTTTATTAAATTATTTCTGCCCCTTATACTTGATCATATCACTTATGTTATGAACACTACCTTCACCACGTCCATCTTTCCAAATATGTGGAAGCTTGCAAAAATACTACCGATCCCAAAATCATCCATTGAATATAGACCAATATCGATTTTACCATACCTATCGAAAGTTTGCGAGCACCTAATGGCAATTCAAATCCAACAATTTCTAACGACAGACTCTAAACTAAATGATTGCCAATCTGGTTTTAAGAAAAACAGAAGTTGCACTACGGTAATATTAAAAATATCGGAGGATATTCGAAGTCGAATGGATGATGGACAAGTAACTTTTCTATATCTTCTGGACTACAGTAAAGCACTCGACACCGTGAATCATCAATTACTATGCACAAAGCTCAACGCGCTATTTAACTTCTCGTACACTGCAACTAAGTTAATTAAATCCTACCTAAGCAATAGACAACAGGCTGTAGTCGCAGGTTTGCGCACCTCCGATCTTTCGATTACGCGAGGTGTACCCCAAGTATCTATTCTTGGGCCGTTATTGTTCTCTATGTTAATGACCTCCCTAATGTCCTGTCCATCTGTAAGATACATATGTACGCTGACGATGTCCAGATGTATGTAAGTCGACCGCTAAGTCAGTTAAATGAGTGTGTTTCTATATGTAATGAAGAACTTACTAGAAGAACTGGTTTGGGACTGAATCCGCTTAAATCCAAATGCTTGGTGCTGTACAAAAAGGCCCTTGATGAGCTGGAGCTGACTAAGTTATGTGTTGATGGCATGCAAATAAGTTATGTTGATGATGCTACCAATTTGGGTATCCACTTCAATAATACGTTGTCGTGGAATGACCACATCAATAGGGCAACTGGAAGGTTGTACGGATTACTTAGGCAGCTCTCTTTATCCCAAAAGTTTCTACCTGGTATGAACAAACTTAAAGTCGCCTTTAATTCTATAGCTCGCTACATATTCAATAAAAATAGGACTGAACACATTACGTTTTTTGCAAATAAAATTTTTGATCTTTGCCTCAGCCAATGGATAAAGTTTAGGGTCCTAATCTTTTTACACAACATAATCACTCGCAGAACACCAATTTACTTGTATGAGAAGCTTAGATTTGTCATATCCTCTATAACTAATAATTTAATATGCCCTAAAATTAAACTGGCTAGTTCTGAGAAAGAGTTCTTCATATATGCTGCTCGCCACTGGAACACACTACCAAATTCTGTCAAATTCATAAAAAGTGCTACGCAATTTAAAATTAAACTTAAAGAACATCTTCAGAGTCAAATCATATAATACTAACTTTACCATACCTATTATTTTATAAAATTTTTTTTTTGTTTTACTCCTGTTTATCAATTTTTAAATGTATTTATAACCACTTTTCTCGTGGGATTTATTTTTATGGAGACGATATTTATTAGTCAAAACATTGTTAGTCTTAAGGAATTATAAGTATAAAAAGAAAAATATATTAACACATTGTCGTGACTAGTGCTGTAATTTAAAAGATATAATCTTGATGCACTGGGGTCCTGCGGATCTGTGACCAGATTACCGTGTTCGTCCATGCATTGTGTGACTCCGGGCTTAAAAACTTTCCTGCTCATTATTTTTTCTTCTAAACAGATGATTCTTTCGAGCTTTCGACTTCTGTGGTATCATCACTAAATATGAAGGTTTTGAGTTCTTAATGCCCAAACTTGTACTTTCCATAAAAGGCCAAAGGCCATGTGGCTTGAGGACAATGATTGAGTGATTTCCAAAATTGAAATTTTAGATGGCGCTTCTTCTGTGACCATTTGGCCAACCAGTCCGTTTTGATCATATTCATAACTGGAAACTATAACTACGCTACCATTGAAAAAAAGTTTTTCTCACTAAATCTAGTTTTTCGATCGATCATTCCTTTGGCAGCTACCCGCTATGGTCATACGATCCGGCTGGTTCCAAAAAATGTGCAGCGTATTTGTACTTTAAGACTTCGTGCAAAGTTTGGTTATGATAGACGGACGGACATGGCTACATCGACTCGGGTGTTGATGCTGCTCAAGAATATATATTATATAATGTATGTGTTCGGCGATAACCTCTGCAAGGGTATTAAAATAAAGATATAAGGATCCTACGAAAAAACTGATATTCGTGCTATAAGTTGTCAACGAAGAATGAAGACAGATAGATTTGTCGCGGTGTACTATTTGACCAACTACAAATAGTATTAATAAATATTTACATACCATAGTTAATGTCATTCTATCAATCTCATGTTTATCCTTCGTTTTATGTTGTCGAAATGGTGAATGTCCCTTTAGCAATTTGTACAGCATGCATCCGAAGCTAAACCAGTCGGCACAAGAATCATACGATGTACCTTTAGACAATACTTCTGGGGCCATATATCCGTGGGTTCCCACAGAAGCATGCGGTTTTTTTCTTGAAAAATCACAGGCCAAGCCCAAATCAGAAATGCGAATATGCCCATTTTCATCAAGCAATATATTGGCAGGTTTTAGATCGCGATACACAATGCATCGCTTATGCATATGTTCCAGTCCCAGAATTACCTGCAAGTTAATAATTTATAGAGGATCATAGTTTCGTATAGTAAACCTCACCTCGGCTGCATAAAATTTCATTTCGTCCTCGCTAAATACTCCATGCTGAGAAAGATGGTAATGCAAATCCCCGCCATTCATTAAATCTAATATGAAACACAGTTTATCGGGTGTGTGAAATGCGTATGTCATACAGACAATAAATGGACAATCAATCTAAAATAAAGAAAATAAGTAAATTGGCAGGACAAAAAACTATATTATTTATGCTTACTCCAGTGCTGACAGCTTGTAACATATTACGTTCATTTAAAGCCAGCATTTCACCTTGCTTCATTTTAATACGTTTTTTATCTAAGCATTTCATAGCGTACATTTTTCCAGTATCTGCTTTTCGGCATCCATAAACTTCTCCAAAACCTCCGCGGCCAATTATTCTATGCACGCTAAAATCGTTCATTGTAAGCTGAAAATAGTTAAAAAAGTTGCATTTAATGATTTAAAACAAAGACAGGACTTTTTGCAATTCCCCTTTACATAGAACAGTGACAACTGTTTTTTCACTTTCACGGTTTTTACTTTTATGAAATCAAATGTGGAACATGTCTTTTAAAAACAATCAAGGTAATCGGTATCAAACGGGAAATTCATACTTTAACTTCATTTTAAACCGATTAATTCAATCAATTTGAAATCCGAATTCGATTCGAATTCGAAAAATCTTGTCGAAATGCAAAGCTCAATCGACTCTGCTCGTCGCCTTGATCAAGAATATTGTAAGAATGTCGGAGGGCACTTCAGTATTTGTACGCAGCTCAATCAAGAATGATGCACTGCTCATTTTTATTCATCTCCATTTTAGTCTCTCAGCGCGCTCTCAGCAATATTGTTGACCTAGTTACATCTTGCGCATTGTTTATTATTTTATTACCCATTTTAGTGTTTTCTATTACCTCTTTGTTAACATTTCGGTCAATATCATTTAATTTTCATTCTCTTCTTCGATACTTAATTCTGAGTTTTATATATATATATATAAGGTTGTAAAAAAAGTCTTGCGGTATTTCCGCAAGCTTGTCTTTGCAAGCGCGTATTTCTAGTTGTATTCGTCGCATCGGTTCACGCTAGAGCTTTTTGGAAAGCTCTTTTCACGCGCTAGCACGTGTTTGATTTATTGTTGTTTGTTTTTAGTCGTTCGTGAGTTATAGCGTCGCAAACATGGAGCAAAATAAAGAGAAAATACGGCATATTTTACAGTACTACTACGATAAAGGCAAAAATGCATCTCATGCTGCCAATAAAATTTGTGCAGTTTATGGACCCGATACAGTTTCCATTTCCACCGCACAACGATGGTTTCAACGTTTTCGTTCTGGTGCAGAGGTGATCGAAGATGCGCCACGGTCCGGAAGGCCTGTCGTCGAAAATTGCGATAAAATCGCTGAATTGATCGAAAGAGACCGGCATAGTAGCAGCCGTAGCATCGGCCAAGAGCTGGGCATGAGTCATCAAACCGTTATAAACCATTTGAAGAAGCTTGGATTCAAAAAGAAGCTCGATGTATGGGTGCCACACGACTTGACGCAAAAAAACATTTTTGCCCGTATGGATGCATGCGAATCGCTTCTGAATCCCAACAAAATCGACCCGTTTTTGAAGCGGATGGTGACTGGCGATGAAAAGTGGGTCACTTACGACAACGTGAAGCGCAAACGGTCGTGGTCGAAAAGCGGTAAAGCTGCCCAGACGGTGGCCAAGCCTGGATTGACGGCCAGGAAGGTTCTTCTGTGTGTTTGGTGGGATTGCCAGGGAATCATCCACTATGAGCTGCTCCCCTATGGCCAAACGCTCAATTCGGACCTGTACTGCCAACAACTGGACCGCTTGAATGCAGCACTCATGCAGAAGAGGCCATCTTTGATCAACAGAGTCCGAATTGTCTTCCATCAGGACAACGCCAGGCCACACACATCTTTGGTGACGCGCCAGAAGCTCCGGGAGCTCGGATGGGAGGTTCTTTTGCATCCACCGTATAGTCCGGATCTCGCACCAAGTGATTACCACCTATTTCTGTCCATGGCGAACGAGCTTGGTAGTCGGAAGTTGGCCACAAGAGAGTCCTGTGAAAATTGACTCTCCGATTTTTTTGCCAATAGGGAAGCGAGCTTCTATAAGAGGGGCATTATGAAGTTGGCATCTCGTTGGGAACTCGTCATCGAACAAAACGGCGCATATTTGACTTAAATCGCATTATTATAACCAATTTTATGAACAATTGAAAATTCAATAAAAATACCGCAAGACTTTTTTGACAACCTTATATATAGTTATGTACCAAACATATTCCATAATAAGAGATTTGAGTTTGTTGCAACCTTCCTATATCTTGCACGACATATCTGTCATTATCCAAAGCTTTTGTAACCTGGTTGCGAATTGAAGTTTTTCACCACTGTATAATCAAGAGAATCAAACCGGACCCAGAACCGGAACCGTATAGCGAAAATAACCGAATAAAACTCAGAACCAGAACCGATATTTTGAATTTTTGTATACCGGTATCCGAGAACCGATATTCTTGGAACCGAAAAGAACCTAAACATTGTAATGGTACAATTTCGGTTCTGAATGCAACAACTAGACTGCAAAGCTGATACTTAATTTTTGGGGTCAGGCTTCCTCACTAAAGCACATTTTCAAAAAAGTTATCGTCATCACTGAAAATTCAATTTCCTATCCTCATTCTGCTGCTTAATCATTTGCAACTTGAGAACATCTGTTTTTTGATTACAATTTACAACATGGCTGGCAACAAAGAATACAAATGAAACATAGATGAGCAACTTTAATTTATCTAATTGCTAGAATCATAATATCGGATGTGGAAAAGCATTTAAAATAGATCCATGTCAAATTCTACTCTGTAAATGTTAGAAATATTTCGGAGGCCACGCGAACCATTGTTTGTTTTAGACCAGAGGTTCAACAGATAGCTTGTGGTCTCTTGAGTCCAATTGCAACTACATTAGCAGTCTCTACTTTCCGCAATTCATTGTGTTACTATTGAACTTATTGTTAAGTTAATAAAAAATATAAATTATTTGCAAAATTTTTCGCCATTTGGCGCTCTCTAAAGTAATGATAACCACTTTGTCAAGCTGTCAAAAATGATCGACTATCGAATAAAAACTATCAAACAATCGAATAGTAAACGATTAATGCGAATACATTTTCTCAAAATGTCCTTTTTTGGCATCTCAAGGCCCATTTAAAATTGTAAGGGGGAAAATTTACATTTTGCTCAAAATGCGAATACATCAAATGCAGTTGTAGTGAGAACAGCACATATGATTTCAAATGGAATGGTACCTTTTGGAATTGAGTGTAAAAATCCTTATTTATACCTGATTTAGGTGAAAATGCTATACAATTTTTAATATGTAAATTTTTTATTTTGTCAGGAAACCAATAACTTTCATTAATCCGCAGCTTAGTCTGGTGCAGGCATGCCCAAAAGCAGCATTCGACAGAGCACTCACCAATACTCACAAAGATAAGCACCAATACCAAAAATGAAATTGTTGTTGGTCAGTTTGCTTGCGCTCGCAAACACCAATCAAAGAAGAGAACAAAACCGGTTTTTGTTCTACGCATCGCATACAAACGAAATCGTTAGCGTGTGTGTCGTTTTGTATGCCTCGCGCCCTGCATATATACGATCATTGATTTCCTATCTTTAGTGCAATTACAATAACAAAACGTACCCAAAGAGCATACGGCTGGGCATCGCTGGTCTAGTGATACGTGTCCCATTTCATTGTGATATTTGTATAAAGCGCTATCTTCCATTGAATCTGGCACGCAGTCCGCATTAAAGTCCACCTTTGTTATTCTTATAAACAACCCCATGGCGCATTTCGTAATCTTAGTCTCCCTTTTCTGAAAGCATTTCTCTGACTCCTTGTAACTTTTCGTCTCTACTTTGCGATATTAAGTTTCCTTCAAATCTGTTTGTCTCAAAAACACTGGTTTACAAATAAAGGCCAAAATTTGCACCTAAAATATATAGAAAACTTTTCATTTTTTTTTTTTTTTTGGCAGCTGAATTCAAATTAAATGTCCGTTTTTCGCAGCGTGGTGTGTTCACATTTGTCCTGTGGCTCCATTAAGTAACCTTTACCAACCAAATTTGTTTTATTGTAAGCTGCATTGAATAACGTTACAGAAAAACCATACACGAAGTCTTGAATATGTTCATAAGATAAGAATTTATTGATTTTAATATGGAAAAAATTTATATTTTTTAACAAAACCAACTATAAGTACAGCAAGCAACTAAAAGTTCAGCAGGATATACCTGCAGCAGCTGTCGCGAGAAAGTTCGAAGAGAGGCAGATGGACCAGGAGCGGCCAGGCTTCGAGAGAGACTAAAAACGCGCACCAGTGCGCAAAACCCCACCACGGGGTCCTTACCGAGCTCCTGCGGTAAGGAAAAATACTGAAACGAAGAGGGACCATCTCCTCCCCCCACCGGACACCTACTTTTGAGGACAACGGCCACCTCCCACAGGTGACAAACGTCAGCCGGACAGCCTGGAGGTCTAGACGTCTCAAATCGTTGAGGCCTCTGTGGCTCTCGGACCCAGTGGTACCTGAGATACCTTAGGAACTTCCACGTACCGGACGTATCCCTTCGGATAGCAAAGGAGCCACGATGGGGGGCATCAGAGGACAGCCATGCACCACAGCCCCAAAGAGAAGAGGTAATAACTAGAGGTGTACCCGTGAAGTGAATTTGAACGTGTCACGGTGTGCCACGACATGATCGTGAGCAAAGACAGTGTTTCGTGGTTGAGCATCCGTGATCCAAGCACCGTGAAATTTTTAAAATTGATTTTCATATAATAAATAGAGGACAGCTAAATTCGGCTCGACCCTTGTAGCTGGTATAATTGATATAAATTAAGGTTTTAAATGATTTTCGTCGAAAATTCTTAGCTGAGATATTTCCCAAACTCAGCAAAAGATGGCGACACTACTTTGACCACTTGCTCGCCAGTTTGTTATATGGGAGCTAATAATAAAATATATCGAAATTTATCAGATTTTGAACAAACTTGACCGTTTTTCCCTTTGCGGTCTGCTCACTAACATAACCGAAAAACTCATGCACGCCTGCTCTCTCTCTCTCTGAGCAGAACACTTTGTCTCTGTTTGTTTTTGTTTTCAGTTGACTGTTCACCGTTGAGCTCTTCTTGTTATGCTCATTCAACAACAACTTATAGAGAGCAGTCCGACTGAGCGCTCAGACATTAAGAGTCAGCAGATGAGCAAAAAAATTAAAGGCTCAGCGTAAACGGTCTTTTGTTTTTTCATTGTTTTTTTTGTATTATTTTCAATGTCTCTGTACATGTCTACGCCTTGCTCGCGGGTGGACGTGAACGGTCTTCAATTATTTAATTTGCCTTTATGACAATGCTGCCTGAAAACTTGTGAGAAAATCTGTAAAGTTGAAAATTAATGGGTAATCCTTAATACTATAATTCAAATTTATCTGAAAGTATTTTTGCAAGTTATTTTTAATATTCCATTCAGATTTGCAAAATTTCGCAAAGTTAACCATATTTAATGGCATATTGCCCCAAATGATGGCAAGAACAATGGATGTACTACCTGTATACATAATACATACATAATGTACCTATATTGTACATATATTTATTATATTTTTTTTATTCTGGGTTAAGCTTAACAACTAATAAGGAATTTAAAGGTTCTTCACTTAAAGAACTACGTTTCTCACTCAAAATAAAATGAAGCGCTGAAAATGCCCTTTCAACGGACACCTGAGTCGCCGGTGTAGCCAGCACAACCTGTGCCCAAGCAGAGTCCTCAGTCGTAAATACACGCACACGCACACAAACTCAAAAGCAAAACGAAAACAAAAATTGGTTGTTCGCCGAGCACAGACCGATTTATTCAAGAGAGCATGTGAACGGTTCATCTCTGACTCTTTGCTCAAAGGGTCAACTGTTATCTACGAGCTCTGCTTGAAAGTATAAAAACGCTACCATTAAAAACAAAAAAGTTTTTCTCACTAAATCTACTTTTTCGACCGATCGTTCCTATGACAGCTATAAGGCTATAGTCTTCCAATTTTGATCAAACTTGGCAGAAATGTGTGGTAGCATATAATATTAATCAGCAACAAGTTTGGGAGAGACAGAATTGAAAACAAAAAAGTTTTCCCTACTAAGACTTTTTTTCAGAACTATATTTTGTATGGCAGCTATACCATAGAGTTGAGAGATTTTCATAAAGCTTGGTGGAATTATGTAAAAGCATAGAAAACTTATAAATCGTGGTTTTGGGACGATAGCGTTGAAGACAAATAAGTTTTTCCAACAAAAACTACTTTTTCGACCGATTGTTTCTATTGAAGCTATATGCTAGTCATCCGATCCAGCCGTTTTCGACAAATGTGCAGCGTATTTGTACTAATATACTACGTGCAAAGTTTGGTTAAGATAGCTTTAAAACTGACGGAGGAGATGGCATAGAAACAGATGGACAGACGGACGGACAGATGGACATTGCTATATCAACTCAGCTCGTCGTGCTGATCAAGAATATATATACTTTTTGGCGCCGGAAATGCTTCCTTCTATGCGTTACAAATATCTGGACAATTTTAATATCCCCCCTACAAGGGTATAAAAATGTTTCTGAAATTTTGAAATTTTTGTAAATTATATCGTGCTTTCCATATTTAAGAAAGCATTCCATGCAAATGCTAAAAATTCCATGAAGCTCTGCAAAAAGCCCTTGCAGATTACACTGTGACACATTTTTAAACACAAAAAAGTTGATCGCGTGGAGACCAAAAAATTGTGAGAGGGTGTGATGGTAGTGTAAAAACCCTGTCTGGGTTTGATCTGATTAGCTGCCGTTTTCTTTTTATTGCACTTTGAACTTTTCAGCTTCAGTGTAATAGCCTATTTCCACCAAAGAAATTAAACTTTATTTCTTGAAACGACAAGAAATGAAGAAAATTATATCATTTCTTCCATACGATTTGACACTTCATTTTGCCTTTCATTTCTATCATTTTCTAAAAATGATGACAAAATTATGAAGAAAAAAAGTAAAAAGTGGGCGTAATTACGCTTAAAATAAAAATAAGTCAAAATAAGTTGTGTATTTAGCTTTCTGCTGATAGTTCAGGGCGATGGCACTGCGTTCGCCCCGAGAAATTGCTTTCCTGACGGGTATTTCTTTTTTTTTTGCTAAATATTCCTAAAAGACCACGTGAGTTTGAAAGTGCCTCCTGTTATTTAAAACAAACAAAGTAGCTGTTTTTGTCAGCGTGTCAAAAAAATTACGATTTGTCAATGGAAACGGCAAAATTTTAATAAATGAAAATGATAAGAAATAATGCCGTTGGAAATGGGCTATTAGATTTACGGTTCCATATCTCGAAATATGGAATAGTGAGTATTGCCGGCTCTAGGTCAACTACTTGATTCAATTCTACGATTTAGAAAGGTCGCTAACTATCAACTTTTATATCTTTAGCAAAGTTGTTGCTCTTGGCTTGGCCTACAGTGGCGAATCAAAAAAATTACTTGTTCGTACTCAAAATTACAAAAGTTGTCAAAAAAAAAACAAGTTTTGACCTCTTTCTTTCAATTTTTCAACTTCATCTTGAAACCCGTTACAAACTTGGACAAGTAATTCAGGACAGGAATCGTTCGTGACGGGAATGAAAATCGCGCACCCGCCCACCTCTAGCAATAACCTCACGCCGCCAACCGATACGCCGAAGCGACAATACACAGCTAAGACGTCGAAAGACTCAAAGCCTTGCACCTCCCTCAGGTCCATCTCAGTCAAAAGGATCTAACTGCACTCGAGGATGCGATCCTGGAGGAAGTCTTCCTGGCATGTTGGGATACGCCCATCAGCTTCGCATGAATCCATTTCCGGCTGGGTCAACTGATCATCGACTGCTACGATGAGACGACCGACTGCCTGATCAGCAACGAGTCAAGGCTGACAGAATGGAAGGGAGTACCCCTTAAAATGGGAGAGAGTATCCCCTCGACCCATTACATTACCATCTTCCACCCAAGGAGTGCCGCGAAAGCGGATGAATGGGTCCTCACAATGCTCAGGAATCATGCGCTCGTCGGACCATATTCTGCTGATGAGTTGGTGCATGCACCTTACCAACTCCTCGCCTCCTGCCTTAAACAGTTCAGCTGGCAGGTCATCTGCTCCTGCTGATTTGTTGTTTTTTAGCCTTTTTATGGCTACACAGACTTCGTGATGGTCCGGTGGGTCTATCTCTATGTTGTCGATTGGTGGCGTCGCTACTACTCCAGAGACGGTATTGTGTTCGTTGTCGCCTCCCAGCAGGTAGGCGAAATAGCTTCTCCATTTGTCCAGCGCCACTTGCGGATCTGTGACCAGATTTCCATTTTCGTCCTTGCATTGTGTGACTCCGGGCTTGAAACCTTCAGTTAGTCGTTTAATCTTTTGATAGAATTTTCGAGTGCCGAATAGCATCTCGACTTCCTCACGCGTGCGCCTTTCTCGCTCATTCTTTTTCCTTCTGAAAAGGCGCTTCTCCTCTCTCCTTTTCTTCCGGTCTTGCTCTTTAACAACCAGCGTACCTCCCGACTGCAGAGTTCTCCTGTAGGCAGCGTCTTTCTCTCCAGTAGCGTCGCGGCACTCCTCATCATACCAAGTCTGCTTTCGAGGCTGCTCGGCGTATCCGAGTATCTTCTTGGCAGCCGTACTAATGGATATATGATTCCACTGTTCGCTTACACCAGAAGGGAATGGTGAGTTTTCCCTGAGCAGTTGGGTGAGTTTAGCTGTGTAGGCTTCATTACACATTCATCTATTAGCCTCTCTCCGTTACCGGAGGTTGTTTTATGAAGGCTAAATCGGCCGACTGTAGAGCCAAAAACTACTTCTCTCCCAATTTTAGCGTTCAGATCGCCAAGCATGATCTTTATGTCGTGATCGGGGCAACACTCGTATAGTTCTTCCAAGCGCTCATAGAATTCGTCTTTTATCGAAGAGCCCTTGTCTTCCGTTGGGGCATGTGCATAGATAAGACTAATATTAAAATATTAAGCCTTAAGTCTGAGTGCGGCTAGTCGCATGTCAACTGGTGTGAAACTGATGACAGTGCGACGAAGTCTTGCACTGACTACAAAGTCGCAATCAAACTCGTGCTTGGAAGCATGTCCGCTGTAGTACATCTCACAGAGTGCATTGTGTTTTGTTGATGTTGTTCTCACCACGCTACCCTGACCCATCCATCGCATTTCCTGAAGTGCGGTAACCTTCTCAGCACCTTCTCTGTTAAGGGTGCGAACATTCCATGTGCATATCCTCAAATCGTGATCCTTAAAACGTTTGCGTGGGTAGTCGTCAAAGGCGGTCCTTATCCGAGGCATTGTTATCGCAGTTTTCATTGATGAAGTTCTTTTGACGGTGGTTGGTACCAAGCCCGACGCACCAACCCTATATATTGTACTCCGTAAGGAGAGCTCGCTGCTCACGTTAGCCAGAAGCTTTGCGGATGCAAAGAGTTCTGTTACCGGTGGTCATCAACGAGGAGGTGTGAGTCGACTTGAGACGCAGTAAGCCAGGATAGCGATGGGTACGCCAAGTTGAGCCGATCAGCAGCTTTACCTCACTACATACGCCCCAATTAGGTCCAGAAAAACTACGACTAGAAATTTCTGGACGCCCACCCTCCAGACACTTAGACACTTACTTCCCGGGATACATCCCCGTGGAAGAATGTGACGACCTACTATCTCCGTAGGTGGACAAGAGCAGGGTTGGCATTATTCGAGTAACGAATCATCTAGATAACTATTTAGATTAAAGTTGATAGTTAGCGACCTTTCTAAATTGTAGAATTCGAGTATTGCCGGCTCTAGGTCAACCTAGACCTAGAGCCGGCAATACTCAAATTCTACTATTTAAAATAAATTGTTATTTATAAAGTTTTATTTGTAAATAATTTTAAATAAATAACGATCATTTGAATAAATATCTAGATAACATTATTCGTTATTTAAATAAAATTATTCGACAAAAAACTCTTCGAATAAACTATTTGTCTACAAAATAACAAACTTTTTCGAATAAAAAATTATTTTGTATAAGTATTAGGGTTCGGAATTGCTCGCGAGCGAGCCTCGCGCTCGCTCTTTTTTCGTCTCTCGCTCGGAGCGAGATCCCCTATTTTTGATCCTCTATGGAGTGGGCAATCGGAACATTCCAGCCTTCAAATCCCTCGGACCGGATAGCATCTATCCAGCATTCTTGCAGGAAGGGAAGGACATACTCCTACCAATCCTCAGAAAGATTATGACCAGCAATCTGGCAAATGGGTATATCCCACGTGCTTGGCGCAGAGAGCAAGACATTGTATCAACTCGGAAAGATGCTCGACTAAACAATAGAAGATAAGGAAGTAGCTTAATGCGCCTTCCTAGACATTGAGGGACCATTCGACAACACATCTCATAGTGCTGTCAAGAATGCTCTAATCAGAAGAGGAATAAGCCCCACAGTAGGCAGATGGATAGATTCACTTCTACGATGCAGAGAAGCCTCTGCAGTGGCAGGTGAAGAAACCATCTCAGTAACCACAACAAGAGGATGCCCTCAGGGAGGAGTTCTCTCCCCACTGTTGTGGAGACTACTTGTGGATGAGTTCCTAGAAAGACTCGCGTCCCTGGGCATAACATGCCAAGGATACGCTCATGACATTGAGAAGGGAAGCGAGAGGAAAATACGAAGAAACCCTATGTGACATAGTCTAGAGGGGACTGAAAGTGACGTCCGATTGGTGCATGGAAGACCTAAACGCTGCGAAACCATTATAGTACCGTTCACAAGAAAATACAAGCTAAGCAGAATGAGGCCAATATGCCAAACCAGCTGCCTGATTACACCAGAAAAAGAGGTCAAATGTCTTGCCGTAGTTTTTGACAACAGGCTAAGGTTTGATAAGCACTTGGAGTATACACTCAGTAAGTGTATTAGGGCACTATTCACATGTAGGAGCATAGCCGGGAGGCATGGCACCACACATACTCCGTTGGCTATACCTCATGGTGGTGAGACCGATGCTCACGTATGGAGCTCTCGTGTGGGGAGATAGAGCAAATGTCCTCACTGTAAGGACGCAGCTGCAAAACCTGCAAAGGCTAGCATGTATATGCATGACCGAGCCATGCGTACCTGTCCGAGAGCTGCATAAGAGGTTTTGATGAAGTTAACACCACTCCACCATACCATCTGCCTAAAGAAAACGAGAGCGTAAGTTAAAGTCGGCTCTAACCGACTTCGTTATACCCGTTACTCATGGAAAGAAATGTTTAATAGCCTTCCTGTGTGCGTTAGGTGGGACAGTCGAAAAGTATGCTACATTTTTTTAACTCGGCTATGTATCATCCGATCTTGATGAAAATTTCAGGGCTTATAGATATTGAGAATATAAATGTACTTTTTATACCCTGTTCCCATTAAAAATGGGAAAAGGGGATCATGAAGTTGTGCAAATGTATGTAACAGCCAGAAGGAAGCTTCTCCGACCCTATAAAGTATATATATTCTTGATCAGCATCAACAGCCGAGTCGATATAGCCATGTCCGTCTGTCCGTCTGTCTGTATGAACGCGTCGATCTCAGAGACCATTAGAGATAGAGACACAAATTTTGGCATGCACATAGGTGTATACCGTACCCAGTTCAAGTTTGTTTCAGATTTGGAAAATTCCACCCCCACCCTTCTTAAGCCGCAAAAAACTGTCACAGCCACAATTTTAAAGTTAGAACCTGGTGGCTTAATATATACCTCCATCCTAGGCCTTATATCTAACTACTCTCCAAAGGAAAATAAGATACGAGCAAAAACATAAAAGTTATTAAATAATTTAGCTTACGCGCGTGTGAGCGCGCTTGTGTGTGTATGTGTGCGCTCGTATGTGTGCATGCGCTTGTGTATGAGAGTGTGTTTGCATGTGTGTCTCAATTGAACAGGGTATTTTGTAGTCGGGAAACTCGACTACAACGCTCTTACTTGTTTAATTTGAGATCGATATCTTAAAAATTGTTTTTTGTTTTTGCGGAGGCGGGGGTGGGCGTGGCAAAAATTTGAAATAAACTTGATCTGCGGGCAGACAATAGGAGTCTACATTTCAAATTTGGTTGCTCTAGCTCTTCTAGCCTCTGAGATCTAAGTGTTCATACAGACCGACGGACGGACGGACAAACGGACATGGCTAAGTCGACTCTGCTGTTGATGCTAATAAAGAATATATATACTTTATATGGTCGGAAATGATTCCTTCTGCCTGTTACATACATTTGCACGACTTTAGTATACCCTTTTACTCTACGAGTAACGAGTATAAAAAGCAACACTGCTTAGACTAACAGGAGAAGGAGTGGGTAAAAACCACGTAGTATGCCTAAGGGACTCTGAGAAGCTGGAGAAGGAAATCCCAACAATCCTCCAATCCAGAGACGAAATGGTGCCAGAGTACCACTTTGACAGGAACTTCACTGTACACAATAGTAATAAGAGAGAATGGATCTCAATAGAATGGATCTCATATAAAATGCAACCACACCCAATTAAGTGGCACACAGACGGATCCCTGACGCCCCAAGGACCTGGATTTGGGGTAGCAGGATCGAGAACGGGAAGGTCTGAGGCAATAAGTTCACCACTAAGCTAGTCTTAGAGATAAAGCACATTCGTACAGGATATAGGGCTGTAGACCAGGATTGGTCGCGGTGCGCTATTTTCCCCAACAACAAATAAAAACAAATAATAGTGGAAATGAAGATGTTTATTTTATTTAAACTTACTTGAATGTTGAGCTCCAGATTTTTCCATTGACAAAACCGTGTAAATTTGTCACTGAAAATAAAAGTGATTAGCATTAGAATTAGTATTTTTATCCGGAACTTAGAGGGTAAAAAGATATGCACCTATTTCTAACAGCCCTACTTCAAGTTGCAAGTTGACAGAATAGGAATTCCTAACCCTTGAGCCTACAGCCTAATAGACTTGTCTTCTTAGTTATTTTTTTATTTGGTTAGCCTGGTATGACACTATACATTTTTAGGGAAAATTTAGTCCCAATTTTCCGACTATTGGGAAAAGTCGTTGGTGGAAGCGCATAGCGAAGTACGCTTGAACTCTCCACACAATATTTTTAAAGAGGCCGACAAAAACTGTCCCTAAAAATTGAAAGTGCCTTTCCAGAATAAAGCTTAGTACTCAGACAAACTAAATCGATTCCGACGGGTGACAACTCCATATACAAACGAGAGCGTAAGTTAAAGTCGGCTCTAACCGACTTCAATATACCCGCTACTCATGGAAAGAAATGTTTAAAAACCTTCTTTTGTGCCTGAGGTGGGACAGCCAAAAAGTATGAAACATTTTTTAATTCGGCTATTTATCATCCTATTTTGATGAAAACTTCAGGTCATATAGATATTGCGAATATAAATGTACGTTTTAAATTTGATCGATATCTTAAAAATTGTGGGAGCTATTCAACATTTTTTATAGCGGGGTCGGGGTCTGCGTGGCGAAAATTTGAAATAAACTTGATCTGCGTGCAGACAATAGGAGTCTACATTTCGATTTGGTTGCTCTAGCTCTTCTAGTCTCTGAGATCTAAGTGTTCATACAGACAGACGGACGGACTGTTTAATGCAATTTGTTATTTTGAGAGCTACCTGAATCAAATTTTCTGGTTTTGTGTTTTATTACACTATTATCTCTTAGTTACTTAAATCAAGTATCTATATCATACAGCTCGAATCGGAATTGCAAATGTAAATAGATTTTAAAACTAAAAACATAAAAATTTTTCATTTTTATTATTTTATATACTTTTAATGGAACCATTCTACATCTATATCAACTGAGTATTCTTTGCCAATATCAGATTCATCCAAGTCAGATTCATCAAAGTCAGATCCATCCAAATCAGATCCATCCAAATCAGATCCATCTTTATCAGAATCGATCTCTTCCTTTAATAGTTGGTGCTCTCTATAGCCTTCCTTCTAAAAGAATATATTATGAAAAATTAATTCTTTTGCATAAATCGCGATTTCAGTTTTTTGAATTTATTTCAAAACGAGAATGCAAAGCTAGCTTCGTTTGCCGAAGTTTTAATACACTTGAAAAAGTTCGCTTCAACGATTAGTGATTTCGACCAAACTTTGCGGATCAGCTTAAAAACATATAATATTAACAATGACCGAGTTTAAGAACGCTAATATTGAAAACAAAAAAGTTATTCCCACTAAAACCCATTTTCCGACCGAACATTTCTATGGCAGCTACAAGAAGTAGTCATCCGATCCGGTTCCGACATCTTAGCAGCGTGCAGTAAAAAGAAGGCTCTGTGCAAAATTTCAGCTCGATAGCTTCAAAACTGAGGGACTAGTTCGCGTAGAAACAGACAGACGGACAGACGGACGGACAAAGCTCAATAGAGTCAGCTCGTCATGCTGATCAAGAATATATATACTTTATGTGGTCGGAGATAATTCCTTCTATGCGTTGCAAACTCGTGGGCAAAATTATAATTCACTTTTCAAGTGTATAAAAATCGACTTTGGGGCTCGACTATTGTGGTTTTCAGAATAGATGGATATTGGATCTAACCTAATATATATTAAGTCACGACGTTCAAGCTTAAAAGTTGTGGCCCGGACAGTTCTTCGCTGTTAAAAGGAGGAGGGGAAATTTTCCAAATCTGAAACAAACTTGATCTGGGTACGGTATACACCTACATACATGCACAAATTTGTGGCTCTATCTCTTATTGTCTGTGAGATCGACGCGTTCATAAAGACAGATGGACATGGCTAAATCGACTTGGCTGTTAATATTGATCAAGAATATATGGTCGGAGATGCTTCCTTCTGGCTGTTACACACATTTGCACAACTTCATGATCCCTTTTTACCCATTTTTAATGGGTACGGGGTATTACAAGCTGCCTGCTCGACACAATAACTAACAGGTAGCGCAACCGAAGGTGACGCATGCGAATTTTTGCGAGAATTTATCGAACCACAGGGCTTAAGCAGACACAAAATCCATGGCCACAAACATGCTTTCGACAGCTTTCGATGCATGATTCGCCCTATACATGATACATCTTTTGCTTCACTGCAACAGAAGATTTATACAAACTTGCAAATGTATACATAAGTACATCATATGTACATTAAATTGGTCATAGGCACTGTTTTAATTAACACCAATAAAATTTATTCATGTACATGTATGTAAATCTGTAAGTGCTTTGATTTTTGTTTTATTCACACACATACCGCATTTAAGTGTGTCTGCCGTTCACTCCCCTCTAGTACGGATGGGGTCAGTCACTCTATTTTCGTTGTTGCTCATCGTTGCTCTTTGTACGGTAATGCGTCGTGCCGCCTGTCAAATTGTAACATGGGCCGAACGCGTGTCGAACGAGTGTCGCTAAAGTCGGCCCATACATGGCATTGGGTCGACCGAGCGTCGCTTAAGTCGCCCCATGCATGTCATTGGGTCGAACGAGCGTCGCTTATGTTGCTTCTCTGCATGGCATTGCGTCGACCTAGCGTGCCTGGAGAGCCGTTAACGTATTGAGCGGACATCGCCCTGAAAAATACGTCAGTCGAGCGTCAACGACAGTCACAAAATCGTCGACGTAACGTTGATACAGCGTGGGTCGGCCGTACTAGAGGGTCGTTTTCTACGCTCACTCTCCTCTCTCTCTCGATCTCAGCAAAAGCTCTCAGTACTCGATAAAAGCTGAGCGCCGTACCTGTACTAGTTGTATTATGGCCCTACATAATGAAATGAAAGGCGACTATGTCGTTTCGATACACCAGATTAGTCATCAAACCAAGGCCAACTGAGAATATCGAAGCTGCGCATTGCGCTACCTTGTAGTTATTGTATCATGTACATTTTTGATGTAAAGGCGACGTCAGTGCCTGGCTCTCTGGCTTATATGCGGATTCGAGAGAAAAATCATCATGAACACTTAGATCTTAGAGATTACAAGATCTAGAGCAACCAATTGATGAACAAAAAATATATTTAAACAAAAATAACAAATATTAAACCAATATTTTTTGGTTTCGGTCTGCGACTTCAGTTCCAACGTTAACTTCATTGCGTTACACTACAACATGATACAATAACTACTAGGTAGCGCAACCGGAAGTGCTTTTTCGCATGCGCGAGAATTTATCGAACCACGGGGCTAAAACAGACACAAAATCCAAGGACACTTTCATCCAAGGTTACTAACATTTTTTAACAGCTTTCGATAGAAGATTCGCACTACATTAAAAAATCGAAGACGAAAATGTCAGATCGATGCACTTGATTACAACTCTGAGTCGTCGAACCAAGGCCGATTGAGAATATCGAAGCTGCTCCGTGCGTCACCTTGTATATTAACCGTACGCATTAAATCTCCTTGGCTTTGAGCAGGCGGTTTCAAATCTCTCAACTTTCGTCATCTAATCTAGTAGCCCGGCATATTTGTGCCAATTTACATATAAAGTCAAACAGCTATTATATGAAATGCTAATGTTTATACGAAAACCTCAAGAGATTTCTGGGACATACCCGATTCTTTTTTTAACTTACCGTTTCTCTCTGTTTTTTCGATAAAGTGTTAAGAAAATTCTTTCATTTTATTATTCTGTACTGGAACTAAACTGAATAAAGCAAAGTCAGACGATGGGGATTTGTGTGAAGTGGGTGTCTGGAGGTTGAAATGGCTAATACCAAATCATTAGTCACAATTTTATTATTTGATTTTAAATTTAATACAGGTCATAAGTACCTACACCGACTCACTACCAAAAGATTTGGTACCACAGACCGAAACTAACAACTGAACTATGTCAATAAACACGGGTTGGAACAGCACGGCCTGTAGTGCAAAAAATTTACATCCCTCAGCCAGCCACCATCAGCTCGGAGGAGGATTTCGCCAAGGTCCTGAAAGACATTGCCTGGGCAAGGGGAGTTCTGAATATTGTTGACATACCATCTTTTTGGATGCTGGATAATCCGAGTCCGAAACATCGCAATGTAGGGTTCCATGCTGATCGAAGAATGCCAATCGCTACGCTGTGCAAAAGCTATATGGCTGAGATGTATATCCCACGTTCGCTGATCAGATCCAATGTGCGTTCTCAACATTAGCAGAACAGACCTATTCACTCGTTCTGCAGCATTGGCCTGGGGAGAATAGAACGCCGTTTCCAAATGCTGTACTCCGTATCTGGTCATCAAGTCCTTAAACAAATGCGACACAAATTGTTCCCGTTGTCGGAGTGAATGAACTCTGGGACTCCAAATTGAAGAAAAATCTGTTCCTCCAGAAATACGGTCGCTACTTCGGATACGGTCGCTTTCCTCATTGCACGCAACCAAACAAACTTCGTGAAATGGTCAAGAACCACAAATATGACAATATTGCCGGTCTTGGTTTTAGGATATGGTCCCATGAAATCAATATAGTTTCTGTGCAACGGCCTATCGGTGTGCTGTTGTTGTCCTATCGGGGGTCGCGTCACTTGGCTCGGGGTTTTCGTTCCCTTACAATCCTCGCAATTCTTTGTTAGTAGTTGCACGTCAAATGCCATCCCTGGCCAATAGTACCTTTGCCGTATCCGTTTTAAAGGTTTATGGATACCTCCGTGGTCTGCAG
This sequence comes from Lordiphosa magnipectinata, assembly GCA_037044535.1. Lineage (NCBI taxonomy): Eukaryota > Metazoa > Arthropoda > Insecta > Diptera > Drosophilidae > Lordiphosa > Lordiphosa magnipectinata. The sequence continues at coordinate 637,006 of JBAMBO010001355.1, forward strand.
ACTGAGAATAGTGGGATTGATTTAGCAAGTCCTCCCGAAGCTCCACTAGCACCCACAATTTCCAGGCACGGTCATCCTCCACGATGCTCCCACTTCTTAATCCTGTAGGTTTATATTCGTATTCCTCGGATGTGCAAATATCTGGCAATAAATCCTTTCGTTCTGCTGCGGACTCGACAATAGTCTTATATTCTTCGGAACCAAAGGCAGGAGACTTGAGATCTTTATCTAAATCTGCATGGTTTGATTGTATCTCATCCATATGGATACGTGATAGAGCATCGGGTACAATGTTCTGTGCTCCCTTACGGTGTTCAATCGAAAAGTCGAAGGCATGCAACTTCAAACTCCATCGACCATAAACTGGCAGTCCGTCACCACAGTAAACTACATGCCTTCCCCGTAAGCCGTAAATTTGCTAATGCTAAGTACTGCCGCATAGCATTCAAGTTCTGTAATGCTGAAGTTCTTTTGGGCTTTGTTCAATTTCGCGGACATAAATGCCTCTGGATGCTCATTGCCCTCATCATCGACCTGAAACAGCACTCCGCCTACTCGCATTGTCGTGGAAGCATCGCATTGGATCGTGAATGGCCTCTTAAGTCGGCGGTCACTTACGCTGGTGCTGATATAAAGCTGGCTTTTAATGCCTCGAAAGCAAATTTTTCTTCATCGTGAAGTGGAGCTGCAAGAACGGCATAGTTTTGTATAAAACGCCTTTAACAACCGGTCATTCCTAAGAATCTTCGTAGCTTTTTAGGTGTTTTTGGCTCCGGAAACTCTTTTATGGCTTTGACTTTACCATCTTCCTTTTTGATTCGACCTCCACTAACCACAAAACCTAAATATCGGGCCTGCTGATAGCGAAATTTGCTTTTACTGACATTTATTGTTAGTTTGGTTCGAGATAAACAAATGCTCAATTGCCGCAGCATCTCCATGTGCTCGTCAAAGTTGGGTGAACAAACCAGTAAATCGTCAAGGTACACAAATATGCTCTCATAAAGCTGCTGCCACCTATTTGTCCATCAAACGACACATCCTTTGCGCCGCATTGAATAAGCCAAACGGCATTACGGTGAAGTGGTACAATAGCCGACCCGGAACTGTAAATTCAGTCTTCTCACGGCTCTTTAAAGGGATCTGCCAAAATGCATCCTAATAATAATAATAATTTAAGTCAATTGCAAAGATATAATGTTTATTTTGTAACCGGATCCCTTCTATGTGTGGCAGTGGGTATGCATCTTTAACGGTTCTCTCGTTCACTTTCCGTGCGTCCAAGCACATTGGCACTTTGGGTCCTTTAAACTAAGGTAACAGGCGAGCTCCAACTACTATTGCTCTCCTCTATTATGCCTAATGACAACATCCTGTACAGCTCTGGAAATTGCTTGTGTGGTGAAATTGGATAATGGCGCTGCTTTATGTGCACTCCTTCGTTTGTGACCTCTATGCTCTTCCAGCTCCGTTTTTCCCAAACCCAACACTTCGCATGAAGAAAATAGCTGTTTTACCTCTTTAAGCGTCTAGGCCTGGTGTTCTGTAAGGACGTGTGGTAAATACGCCGTCTCTTTCTGTTCTGGTTCTTCCAATACCACCATCTCGCTTACAGTATGAACCTCCTCTAGCTTACATTTTATTTTATTCATCCCGCTCGGTCCAATGACTGACAAATTCCAAAATAAATGGATTACTGCAGTGCTGGCACTACCAAGAAGTCTAAGTCCTTCGTCTCTCTGTTCCACATAACGGTAGCGTTATAATCCCTTTAATCCGAGTTTCTCCACCATCAGCCGTTTTTACCCTTTGCCCTGACATGCGTCTCATTTTATGATCTCGTCCTTGAAGAAACGTAAAAGCACCTTCTCCACTCGCCGGAATTTAGCAAGGCAACTATTTCTTCACCATCAACCTTTTTTTTGCGTAGAATCGGTTATCGTACTGTATGGAAACTACTGCTGCTACCACCAATCCTTTAAGGAGCTTCGCGTCCGAATCCTTTTGCCGTAATTGCTGATTTTATTGTATTTTCTTGTTGTTTTGTCCTGTTTATCAATCTCTTCCTCCTCTTCAAAAATCCGCGCTCGAGCCTTCATATTCTTTCAGCCTTTGGTGCAGGATCTTATCTGGCGAAATTTGTTTGGGGCTCTGCGCGACTGAACTTAAAGATTTTGCTTCGTGGCTTGGGCCGCCTGTTCAGTTATTCCCGTGGCTCCTGGATGGCTGTTCTGTAAAAAAGGAACAGTCACTGCCAGATATGATTCAGATTTGCCACACGCAAGTCATACGGATCCGTGCAACGCTGATTTGCATCCTGGCTCTTTATTTTCTCCTGCTGCGGCGTGCTTTGCATAATAGTTCCCTTGTAGGCCGAAGGTGAAACACAAATTAAGATGGAAAGGCGATGAACAAAATGCCTCTCCTCCTGCTGTCCTCTGACTTGGTCGGGTATTTCTGTCTTCATACCGGCCTCCTTTGCTAAAATTCGCGTTGCCTCCATTCCCTGGTATTTGATTTTTTGAAAGTCCTCTACTTCATCTCATACGTCATTCATTTCGCCTGCAATTTCGTTGACCTTACGCGGTGTCGATTTTGCTCCTTGAGCCACTTTTCGGCTTTAGCACCCACCTTCTGAAATGCCACCAGAGTTTCCACCGATGACGAATACAGGAGTCCCCCCATCCGTGTATTTAAGTTCTTCAAAATATGTATGTGGGGTTGAGTCCCTGTTTTGATTTTGAATAATGTTCTTTAAAATATTTATAAGGCTGGTGTCGGGTATCTTTTTCCGCAGCTTAAAGTGCAAATTGTGGATTTCGTCATAAAAGTCTTGAAATGCCTCGCTATGGCCCTGCCTTCTCTCCATTATTTCCTTAATTGTGACATTATTGTCAGAAGTCGAAAAAGCCACAATAAAATCTCGCTTGATTAAAAAAAAATTAATTGCTGCGAAAGGACGTTTTTTTTTCTTATTTTTTTTTCTCAAAATTTGGTTTTGGCGGCAATTAATTTTTGTTTACTCGTTTCCGCGATTTGGTAACCAAAAAACTTAAACAATTTTTAAGTGTAAGTAGTTTAAAAGTTTGGAATCGGATGTAAATTTACATTACAATTAAGCATATTTCGGCAAAATGCTGAAAATACGTATATAATATTTTACAACAAAGAATACGAAAAAAATTATTACGAGCAAAAAAAAGTTGAGTGCCCGATTTTTCATGGAATCACCCATATAATTAAATTAAATTAATTAAATTTAAAAAAAATGTGATAATATGGCAAAGGGTATATATTACCAAAATATACATATATCTGCAAAATTCAATTCACAACAAACTCAAAATAAATTTTTCTCTACTACTTTTCTGACTCTAACTTCTCATATAACTCAGTGCAACACTAAAAACCCCGGCATTGGACCCTAAAATTCTGATACAAGGGACTTCTGTAAACATCACCTCATGCCCAGTTTTCCGAATAAAGCCTCAGTTCGCGTTTTATGGGTACTTTTGAACTTGCAACACACTGCGACATCAATTTTAACTTAGTTTTTAATGGCTTAAGATAAAATCAGCAAACTTCAGAAAGTGAGGACAAAGTCATTGGGAACGGAATATAAAAAATTCACTTCAGTCGTACAATTGGTTCAGGTACCTCAGAAGGAGTTAAACCTCAATTCTTCAATATCTTTAAAAGCGCACGGTAGATTTTAATTAAATTCAATATTTATGATGGTATAATGGACTATTGCATATTCCTAAGAGATGGTACTAGACAGCCAAAAAACCGCGATATACCACTTTAAGACTCACACCCACAAACCAAATCATATAGGCCAAAACATAAATTTTTTTAAATCCTCAAAAAAAGTTAATAAAACGAGAGCGTAAGTTAAAGTCGGCCCCAAACCGACTTCGATATACCCGTTACTCATGGAAACAAATGTTTTATAGCCTTCCTGTGTGCCTGAGGTGGGTCAGCCGAAAAGTATGAAACATTTTTTAACTCGGCTATTTATCATCCGATCTTGATGGAAATTTCAGGGCTTGTAGATGTTGCGAATATAAATCAATAAATGCGAAATAAATTTGAGATCGATATCTCAAAAATTGTGGGAGTTATTCGACATTTTATATTGTGGGGGCGTGGGTGGGCGTGTTAAAAATTTGAAATAAACTTGATCTGCGTGCAGACAATAGGAGTCTACATTTCAAAATTGGTTGCTCTAGCTCTTCTAGTCTCTGAGATCTAGGTGTTCATACAGACAGAAGGACGGACGGACAGACGGACATGGCTATATCGACTAGGCTGTTGATGCTGATCAAGAATATATATACTTAATAAGGTCGGAAATGATTCCTTTTGCCTGTTACATACATTTGCACGACTTTAGTATACCCTTTTACTCTACGGGAATAAAAATAGAAGAAAGCTAACTTCGGCTCGACCGAAGTTTATATACCCTTGTAGCTTGTATGATTTTTATAAATTAGTAGCCCGATTCCACTGACAAGTATGTACATTCGGCCAAATGTACACATTTTTGACAAGGCCTAGTTGTCCTATCAAACTTGGTGGAATTATGTGAAAGCATAGAAAACTTGTACGTACAAGGTTCGGGGACGTTTGCGTTGAAGATAAAAAAGTTTTTCTCAATAAAACAACATTTTCGACCGATGGTTCCTATGGCAGCTATATGCTATAGTCATCCGATCTGGCCGGTTCCGACAAATGTGCAGCGTATTTGTACTAAAAGACTTCGTGCAAAGCTTGGTTAAGATAGCTTTAAAACTGACGGAGGAGATAGCATAGAAACAGACGGACAGACGGATATGGCTATATCAACTCAGCTCGTCATGCTGATCAAGAATATATATACTTTATGTGGTCGGAGATCCTTCCTTCTATGCGTTACAAACATCTGGACAATTTTAATATACCCTCTACAACGGTATAAAAATATTGGAAAAAAAATTATTCTCATCAATTTCATTCTCATTGTCATGCTCGTAAGATTACACTAATTAGGCGTCGAGCAAGCGCCTGTGGTATTAATTAAGTAAATGCGAAGGAAATGTATCGATGTTAACATAACAATACATAACATAACAAGGGTATAAAAAGGGGGTTGGAAAGCTTACGAAAAATTCCGACAGGCCTGTTACGCTCGGCTAAACTCAGACAAACTAAAATTTCCGATTCCGATTTTTCGATTTTTTCGGCGAGCGACGACGGGCGAGGACCAATCTTTTTCTTATGTCTATTTGGAACAAAACGAAACTCTTCCTCACGGTATTTTGAAATCAGAATAAAACAATTAAAATTCCACCCTAAAGGGGTGGAAAAGCGAAGATTGACTTGAAACTCTGTTTGTAACCATAGTCCGCTTAATAATGGGTGTTTGTAAATGAATTAACACTGGGAGTGGACTGTATTTTGTGTATTTAGTTTATTTAATTTCACTGAACAGAACATATTTTTGCCGGCCTGATGCGATGAGCTGCTGCTGTGACTGAAATGTGACTGGCGCCAAATACCAGAAAAGATGCCGGCGTGGCGCGCAAATACATAGATGAGGATCCCGTTACAACAAAAGGGAATGAGAATGATCAAATACTGGTTACTGTATACATACATATGTGTGTAGCTAAACGTTTAAGCATGTAGGCGCGTTCATTTAAATGGAAACGACTGAATCGAAACATAGTAAGAAAATATAAGGGCAGAAATTCAAATTATTTAAGATTAAAGTTCGGAGGACGAATAGTTCCCAAACATACCGGCCCCCCTGAACGGTTGTTCAGTAAAGAGGGAGGGCGGCAATTTTCGTGATGGGCCGTTTGTAGATTCCATGAGCCGTCTTGATCGAAACGACTCTGGTTTTTCCATCCTGTCCCACGTGGACCTCGGTTATTCGTCCAAGCACCCATTTAGAGGGTGGTAGATTTGGTTCCTTAAGTACGACGAGAGTACCAACTTGAATATTGTCAGTTTCCATTTGCCATTTGTTACGCTCTTGCAGCGATGTGAGATATTCCATATGCCAGCGCTTCCAAAAGCCCTGGACCATCGCTTGCAGCTGATTCCATCTTTCCAAATGATTAAAGTTGACGTCTAGTAGACTAGGTTCTGACAAAGCGGTGTATGGGCCACCATGAAGAAAATGTGCTGGAGTAAGTGGATCGAGACTGCCATCGCTAACTGGACATAGTGGGCGAGAATTCAAAACAGCTTCTATTTGCGTCAGAACTGTAGATAATTCTTCAAAGGTGAGAGCTGCTGTCCCAACCACGCGACGTAAATGTAATTTCACTGATCTGACTCCAGCCTCCCAAATACCGCCGAAATGGGGTGCCGAAGGAGGTATAAAATGTCAATTGAGACCTTCATTGGCAAAGAAACTGGCTAGCTCCTCATCTTTCGCCTGATCTATGGCCATCCGCTTCATCTCGTCCAGGATTCGTTTGCCGCCATGGAAAGTGGTGCCGTTGTCTGAGTATAGGTCAGTTGGCCTGGAACGACGGGCAATGAAACGATGGAATGCTGCGATAAAGGCCTTGGTTGTGAGATCGCTAACGACCTCCAGATGTAGCGCTTTGGTTGACAAACACACAAAAATGGCAAACCAAGCTTTGCCGATCTTAGGGCTGCGTCCCTTTGATTCCTTGATTGCTATCGGACCAGCATAGTCAAGACCTGTATGCTGAAAACAGGGATTGGCATTCACTCTTGGGATAGGAAGTTCCCCCATGATTTGAGTGCTGGTGGCACGCCTCTGCAAAAAGCATATCTTGCATCGGAACACAACCTTACACACCAAGTTGCTTGCACCCAAAACCCAGTACTGCTGACGCAGAATTGTAAAAGTGGCATCCACTCCAGTATGAAGATGCGTATTGTGAATATGTTGAACCAGAAGCATTGCGATTGGCGAAGTTTTTGGAATAAGAATCGGATGCTTCGCATTATAGGAGAGCGTTGATTGATTGATCCGAACTCCGATTCGAATAAGACCTTGCTCATCAATAAAGGGTGAAAATCAAATCAGTTGTGACTTTGCATGCAGTTGTCTTGCCTTGGCAAGCTGATGGTAGTCCTTGTAGAACGCCTTTTGCTGCACGTGTTTGATAAGGTGGCAGCGTGACATGTGCAACTCTTGTGATGTCAGAAAAGGGAATCCGTGAGCATCCTTGTATGACTCCTTGCTGCAACGAATTCGATCAATAAGACGATAACAATAGCCAGTTACCCTCAAAAGTCGAAACCAGGACGATATTTTGTTGATTAGGATTTCGTTGATGCTGTGATCGAGTACACCATGGAAAGTAGTTTGAGGCTGCGTTCGCTCCTCCATTTGTTCGACAGTAAATTTAGCATTTGAAACCTTGGCCTTGGCGGGTGGCCACTCAGATTCTGGTTTAGCTAACCATGATGCACCATTCCACCAAAGTTGATGTTCCAGCAGTTTGGACGGGTGAAGTCCACGAGACGCGCAATCCGCAGGATTATCCTCGGAACGCACATGGTTCCAACAGTTCCGTGGACATCCATCCAAGATTTCAGAAACTCGATTGCAGACGTATGTGTTCCAACGGCGGGGATGTGCAGAAAGCCAATGTAATACAATTTCTGAGTCAGACCAGCACCTGGAGCTGGAAATACAAATTGTTAGTGATTTTTGAACAATTTTAAGCAATCGGGTCAGTAAAAGAGCTGCATTTAACTCTAGGCGGGGAATAGAGACAGGTTTTAGAGGCGCAACTCTAGTTTTGGCAGCAATTAGCGTGACTTGGTAGTCGTTTCCAGATGCAACTCGCCTGTAAATCACAGCTCCATATGCCTGAGCAGAAGCATCGGCAAATCCATGCAGCTCGATTGATTGATATGGACAGGAAATGTATCTTGATACGTGACATTGTGACAGCTTGGGCAATTCGTTCACAATGGCTTGCCAGCGCGAGTACAGGGTGTCTGGTAGTGGTTCATCCCAGTGTAGAACACTGAGCCAGCTTTCTTGGAATAACAATTTCAACAAAACTGTGGTAGGCGCGAACAGGCCAAGTGGATCATAAATCTTTGACAGCTCCGATAACAACTTTCGTTTGGTGGGCACCCGTTCTGTATCGCCAATAGTGATTTTGACGAACATCTCATCTCGGCCAGGATTCCACTGAATTCCGAGAATTTTCACTGTCGGATGCATAGATTATTAGCTATCGATTTCCACTGATCCATGCTCGCAAATGTCATTGGGGAGAGAATCCAAAAGGCTCGGGCAATTGGAACTCCATTTTCTCAACTTAAAATTGGCCTCGGCCAATAACGCAATGAGTTGATCTTTAAGAACCATAGGATCTTCGCTGGAGTCGCATCCAGTTGGGATATCATCCACATAGGCATCAGAGGCAAGGGCTCGGGAAACTAGTGGATACTGCTCTTGATGATCGTGGGCTAGCTGTTTCAAAATTCGAACAGCCAAAAATGGTGATGGTGCCAAACCATATGTCACTGTGAGCAGACGGAGTGCACCGCTTTCGTTTTCGCGCCAGACGATTCTTTGATAATTTGTATGTGGTTTGAAGATTTGTATGCCGCGGAACATTTTTTCGATGTTAGCACAAAAGACAAAGCGGTATTGTCGAAATCGCAGGCATACTCCAATCAGGTCACGATGGATTGGTGGACCAACATGAAGGCGTTCGTTGAGAGAAACGCCTGAACTATCTGTTCCGGATCCGTCAAAGACGACGCGAACCCTGGTAGTCGTGCTGTCTGGCTTTATGACTGCGTGATGTGGCAGTTACGCAGGTAGCTGTTATGCAGGTAGCAGGATCTTCGTCTATTTGTTCTGTGTTGAGCAATTCCATGTGACCACGCCTGTGATAGTCATCTAGAAATGCTGCATACTCTTCCTTGAGTGACGGGTAGCGATGAAATTTGCGTTCAAGTGAGGCCAATCTGTTAATGGCCTGGGGTAAAGTTGCGCTGATGGGTGGGGCCTCATCCTTAAAGGGATACTCTACTACGTACACGCCATCCGGTGTGCGTGTGTGGGTGGTGGCAAAGTGATGCTCTGTTGGATCACTTGCGTCAAGAGAGGCCTGGGTAGGCTGAATACTATCCATTTCCATAAATGACCGAACCAGCTTGTCCAGGTCAGCGTAGGCGTGATGCGTAACGTGCGGCATCATGTTGTCATTGTAAGAGTTGTAAGAGCCTGCAATGATCCAACCAAAAATAGTGTTAAGTGCGATGGGATGATTATTACCAAAACAATATTTCTCTCCAGTGTACAAATCCCAAAGTTGATCAGAACCAATGATGACATCTATTGCACCAGGTGTGCAGAAAGACGGATCAGCCAAAGGCAGTTTTCAAATTTGCTGCCATGTCGTTGAATTTGTGTCAATTCCTTGTGATGGGATTGACGATGTAAGCGAACTCATGATGAGAGTGTTAAGTTCAATGCAGTGGTTTGAGATGCGAGAGTAAAGTTGAAACTTAGCCCGTCCTCGGGTAACGCCAGCGCTGTTGGCTGCGAGACCAAGAACAGAAATCCGGGCATGCGTACGCCGCACGCCTATGCGCTGGATAAATGATTCCGTCACCAAAGTTATAGTTGATCCTGTATCGAGCAGCGCTCGGCAAGTAGTAGTATTGCCCCAGGCGTCGATCACAGATGCGAGTATGGTTGGCAATAATGTTTGCGAACCTGTGAACGGAATATTCTCCAGTGTGTGATGAGTAGTATCAGTTCGGTTATCATATCCAGCTTGCTGCTGCGCGCTATGTTCCCGATTGTTATGTGTGTTAGTAGCCGGTGGGCCATCTCTGCACCTTGCACTCGAAGGCTGATGGCTACGCTCCGCGCTATGTGCTCCGTTAAGTGTTTCATGTCCAGCTTGTTGCTGCGCACCATGATCCCAAATGTGATGACTGACAGTAGCCGGTGGGTCATCTCCTTGCACTCGAAGGCTGATGGCTACGCTCCGCGCTATGTGCTCCGGTTTCATGTCCAGCTTGGTGCTGCGCTCCATGAACCAAAGTGTGATGTTTGCGGTTGCAAACGCGACATGTAAATTTTGAAGTGCAATTACTGGCCATATGAGTGGGGCTCAAGCAATTGAAACAAAGTTTGTCAGTTCTAAGAAATGCTTGACGTCCACTTGTGTCAAGGGCAAGAAATTGACTGCATCTGAATAATGGATGATTTTGCTGACAGGATGCGCATTTGATTTGACGACGGCTGTGTGACTGACGTACCAGCTGACTTGCTTCCAGTGTGTCGCCTCGCGAGAACAGAAATTTCAGAAATTGGTTTATGGTCACTGTGGGAGATTCAGATTCGCTTCTCTCGGCCCATAGTTGGCGAGTCTCATTGTCCAGCTTTGACAGCAGTATAAAGATGAGCCATGGGTCCATCCGCCAGCTTGCGGACTGTGGCTGCACTGTTTCCATTAACACAAGGAAGCGTCAAGAAACTGTTTATAAAAGAGCGAGTAATTAAATGTTTTTTGCCATAGCGTTCTTCTAATCTGCCCCAGGCTTCGGTGTAGTTGTCATCAGTCACAGCAATATGTTTGACCAGGTTGAGCGCTTCTCCAGCCAAATACGATTTCAGGTAATGAAACTTCTGGCAGTTGGTGAGGCTCGAGTTGTTTCCAATGGATCCCTTAAACATATCAGAAAAATGTCTCCAATCCTCATAATTTCCAGAAAAAGTTCGTTCAAAGTGCAAATCTGCATGATTCCTGGAATTCTGTGTGCTCTCTGTGTTGGCATTAGCCTGCTGGCCATTAGTTGCTGCAGCTGAGGCATTGTTTGCCTCTTCTTTTTCTTCTCTTAGGTCTTCCAGTTTTTTGCCCAGCAGAGCAAACGTTTGAAAATGTTTTCTCTCGTATTGATCAAAATCCAACTCTGGATTCACCCAGTCGGGCTCACCCTGGAATTCGCACAACTGCTCCGTGAGTTGCAGAAAACGATTGTAATTCTCCTGTAATTGTTTCAAGCGTGCTTCATACGCAGATATTACATTGATTTCCTGAATGAAAGTTCCGGCATTATTGAAGGCACGTGTTATTTGGCCTTTGCAGAAGCCACGCTGTTGAATCACACTCTTCATCGCGAATGACAATAATTGAATAAACGACACTTAAATAGTTCTGTCCCGAATTAAATTGTAGCTTAGATCCGGTTCGTAGGACCAAAAAATGTTTGTAAATGAATTAACACTGGGAGTGGACTGTATTTTGTGTATTTAGTTTATTTAATTTCACTGAACAGAACATATTTTTGCCGGCCTGATGCGATGAGCTGCTGCTGTGACTGAAATGTGACTGGCGCCAAATACCAGAAAAGATGCCGGCGTGGCGCGCAAATACATAGAAGAGGATCCCGTTACAACAAAAGGGAATGAGAATGATCAAATACTGGTTACTATATACATACATATGTGTGTAGCTAAACGTTTAAGCATGCAGGCGCGTACATTTAAATGGAAACGACTGAATCGAAACATAGTAAGAAAATATAAGGGCAGAAATTCAAATTATTTAAGATTAAAGTTCGGAGGACGAATAGTTCCCAAACAATGGGACACACACATTTTCCCGATTTTGGAAAATCCGCACACAAGGAAATGGCCGGAAAATGTTGTAGGGAAAAAACTTTTATTTACGAAAAATCCGCGTCAACTCTGCAAGAAAAACAAAACATATTTTTCTTCCAATTGGCTTGAAACTCTGTTTGTAGGATAGAATTCGAATTCATGGGTGTTTTTTTTTGATAGGATAATCACGCTGAGCACATCTAACATCCAACATCCCGAGTCATAAATATTTACCATGACGGAATTTTTTATCTTCGTAGCATTGCTGCATTTGCTATGTTTTCGTTGCTTCCTTTTTGCTTATTGGAAATCTACCGCTTCTTCTGCAGCAACTTGAACTGGAACTGTAAGCACGCTTGTGACAGCATGGTCAACCAGACAGGTTAACGGATCGCCTGTTCCCGTTGAAGGACAAGGTGAAGTCGCCGGTAATGAAACGGAATGCGGCACAGCGCACATGAATAATGAATATGGTCTTCCGCCTACGTCGTCTATGAGCAGTGGAGTTACCTCAACGCCAATTCATCAGCGCTTCGAATGGATCGATACCGATGGGACAGGTGCCGCTACAACAATTCGCCGACGCGCACACCCATAACGCCCAACCAGGGGCAAGGGCACAGACATCTGCTCAAATCAGTGCCAGGCATGTTATCAGCAGAGGCATGCGCGTCTTCACGGGCAAACCAGAAGAGTGGTTGTTATTTATTAGCAACTACGAGCAGTCTACAGAGCGATGCGGGTTGAGGAGAACCTTATCAGATTAAAGAAATGCCTAAAGGGACAGTCAAGCTTATGGACAGGAAAGCTTATGATTCCAGCTACCGTACCGTATGCAACTGGCACTTTACGTATGCTCTATGGCCGCCTTGAATTTGTGCATGGGTCGCTACAGAGAATGACCAAAGAAGAGCCGCCGATCAAGGCAGACAATTTAGACACAGTTATCCGGCTGACTCTGGCGCTTCAGAATTATTGTGCGACGATGGCTGCTATAGGTCTGTATGATGATCTTCACGATCCAGTGCTGTTAAATGAACTCGTTGCTAAGATGCCCAGCAACATGAAATTTGACTGGGGCCGGCATCAATTGTCAAATGATGGCGTTAATTTGGCCAGCTTTGATAACTGGTTGTTCAACGTGGCGATGTGCGCAACAATGGTCACACCGTACGAGTCAGCAAGGGATGACAACGAGAAGAGGAGCTCGGCCAGAAACACAAAAGAGCGAGTTTTCGTACACGAAGCAGTCAATGGCCAAAAAGATTCTCGCCAGTAAAGTCAACAAGAATCAAAGATTTAATACCCAAATTGAGCTGGCACACACACACTGTCAGAATGCGATGACATCCGATCTTTGGCCACGAAACGGCGGTGGGACTTTTTAAAGGAATAGCACTCTGCTCCTGCTGTTTTATAGCCAATTTCCACTGGCTTCGTTTCTTATCATTTTCATTTCTAAAAATGATGCTGTTTCCATTGACAAATCGTCATCTTTTTGACATTCGCAATACCACGTTGACAAAAACAGCTGAATGATTTGATTTAAACATCAGGCGCCACTTTCAAACTCACGGGGACTTTTTGCAATATTTTCCCAAAAAAAGACATACCCGTCAGGAAAGCAATTACGCGGGGCGAACGCATTGTTATCGCCCTGAATTATCAGCAGAAAGCTAAATACACAACTTTATTGACTAATTTATATTTTAAACAAAATTGCGGCTAATTTTTAAATTCAAATCAACAGTTTATTGGTGATGACACTTTCTATTTCCAGAGAGTAAAGTAGTGCCAGAGAGTAGCGAGTACTTTTTTACAAAAATACAAATTCCTTCATGGGGAATGCCATCATTTTTGAGAAATGAAAGAAACGAAGGGCAAAATGCAACAACAATTTGTATGGAAGAAATTATATAATTTTCTTCATTTCTTGTCGTTTCAAGAAATGAAGCTTCATTTCTTTGGTGGAAATAGGCTATTAGGCGACATCTTGTGCGGCAATGCAGATCAAAGAAAATTTGCAGCGTAGATGGCTGCAAACGGCTACCACACAGAGTGGCAACGCCGAGTATTCGCGTCGGGGTAGCAACGCCGAGACCAATCACGAGGAGTCATCTGTTATGTATCATGGCAGATCCACAACAAAGGCGCTGTTTAAATATGTACTGATTTTGCTCCATGGTAAATCAAAAAGCGTGCATGCGTACGCATAGATGGACATGCAAGGTAACCAGAACCGAGTCCAAATCGTTGTCTGTGGCTGTAGACATTTCACTTATTGGTCATACCTCCAAAGTGTTGGGAAACGGCTACTACAGTCCAAAAAACATTTGTGTGAACTCCCGATTAAATCTTACAACAACCAGAGGGCTCAGCTTATTATTGGTTTGGATAGTATAAAGCTCCATGCAAATAATGCAGGCGACAATTAGCTATCTGGAAAACGAAAAGCGAGGGTAGACCGACTTGTTATGGAAGTTTGATCGAGTAAAATTGCCTAACTCGTATCAAATGGCGCTCAAGCGCCTCAAATGCTTAGAGTCAAAGATGTCGAAAGACCCGCAACTGAATGAGTTCATGGTGAACACGTTGCGGGACTACAAGCGGAAGGGATACATCCGCCGGCTGGAGAATAGTGAGTTGATAGTAATAGTATCTTTACAGTCACAAATCCTAACATGAAGAAGACGCGTTGGGTGTGGGCGGCGGCCCCCAAGGCTAATAGCGTTTCGCTAAACGATTGTTTGCTCAAGGGTACCGACACTCTGGCGTCATTGATGGGCGTGCTCATAAGGTTCCGAGAGTCAAGGTGCGCCCTGAGGATCAAACTGCACACAAGGTCCTCTGGCGCGATGGTGATCAGTCACGCCCACCCGAGATGTATGATGCAGGTTATGACATTTAGAGCACCATGTTCGCCAGCCCTTACGAACCATATCTTGAATCGCAATGCTCTGCGGTATGAAGCGGACTTCCCGGGTGCTGTAAGAGCGATTTGCGGAAATACGTTTGTGGAAGATTGGCTGCAGTCGGTGGTTTCCGACACCCAATTAATACAGTTGGCCAAAACTGTAGAGATGATTCATGCAAGAGGCAGTGTCGAAATGCGGCACTGGACTTCAAATTCTATGCAAGAGGTGAAGGCGCTTGAGGATGACTGCGAAGTTCTGGACAAACCTATAAGTGCGCATGACGAACGGCAAGAGAAGGTCCTGTGCATGTGGTGGCTGCCTGGGAAAGATTTGCTGACGTTTGTGGTGAAAACCGACTTTGTATTGAAAGCAGCTAATGACCGTCAAACCAAAAGACGTGTGATCATGTCAATTTTTGATCCACTTGTGCTGCTGGGGTTCTTCAACATAGGTGCCAAGATCATTCTTCAAAACGTGTCGAGATCTGTCATTGGATGGGATGAAGCATTGACCATCGAAGACAAAGCTGATTGGAGACACTGGCTTGAAATTGTTTCAAAATTAAATGGCATTCGGATTCACCGCTGTATGACCCGGGTGTGTACTGCTCCAGCTGTGCAAATGCACACATTTGTCCACGCCAGTATAAATGCCTTTGCCGCAGTAGTATTCCTGCGGGCTGAAATAGATGGTCAAGTTTGTTGCAGTCTGGTTGCCTCTAAATACGAGTGGTTTTGTGTCAGCGATTGGCCAATAGCATCGAGAAGGAAATGTCTGTTCGTATTGCCAGATGCGTATTTTGGTCAGATTCAAAAGACGTTCTGTACTGGATCCGATTCGATTCAGCAGTTCGTGGGGCTGCGTATTGGAGAGATGTTGGAAGGATCTGAGGTGGACAGTTGGCGCAGGTTTCCCATTAGCACACAACGTAGCCGACGATGGCACCAAATGGACCAAGGTTCATGGATCGACAAGGTGGTTCAAGGGACCAGAATTTTTTCCTATGGATGAAGAGCAGTAGCCACTCATGAGTTTGGATTATGGCCAAAATATATCCAATATGCTGTACCCCGCCGAAGAGGAGTAGAAGCATACGTCTCCCTTGGGGTGTATCCCGCCTGACCTGCAGCGGTTCAGCAAACTAGAGAAGCTAAGAGCTTTGCTACTTCGCGAACTGGACTTCATGCGAATTGTTTTGAAGAGGACCTGCCGGTCAGACATGCAGAATTTGCTGCTACTAAAACGCAGCAGCGAAATGGATTTGATTTGTATTCGATTCTGCCAAGAGAAGGAGTTTTTTGATGAAGTCAGCAGCCTGAAGTCGGGACGTCCAGTCACCGATCGCAAGAGTTTGCTGTTTAAGTGCTCTCCGTAGCTAGATGATTGGGAATTTTACGCATCAGAGGAAGGATCGACCTAATATAAGGCGTCGAAGCCAACGTAAAACGCCCAATAATATTGCCGACACGAGATCGATTGACATATCTGCTGGTGGAATATTTCTACGGCCGATATCATCTTGCGCCAGCGGTACTGGGTTTGTGGTCTCAGAGCTCTAGTGAGCAGAGTTTACAATGACTGACATCTGGACATAACCCCATCACTCTCGACTGATTCGTTTCTATGTGTATTGAAGTCATTTGTCATGTCTGAAAATGGGACAACTTTTCGAGGCGCTAGCAGAATTTTGGCGGCGGAAATTGAGAGCATCTAACCGAAACTTATTGAACTGAAATTCGCCGAATTAGAATTTGTGTTCATCCCGCCTGAAGCGACCCACAAGGGTGGGGCCTGCTAGCGAATGTTTCGTTTCACGAAGCCTATGTTCTCCGAAATCCTGCCTCAAAATTTACATAAGGAGGAGGTGCTATGGAAAGCGTGCTTAATTCTAGGCCGCTAACCTACGTTCCCATGAAGACGGCAGAATCAGAGGCAGAAACACCTAACCATTTTCTTGTAGGTCATTCAAGCGGATAGCGGGAACGAGCTCCAAAGGATCAGAGTGGAGTAGGAATGGCAAGAGGATTTCGTATTGCTGGTCAGCTGGCCGACCAATTCTGGAAGCGATGGCTGCTTGAGTATCTGCCCACGCTCACTAGATGAACCAAGTGGTTCCAGTCGCCAGTCAGCCCCATTGATGTCGATAACGTCGTCATAACGTCGTCATAGCGACGAGATGTAAGAGAAACTGCTGGCCAAAGGGTGTACACCGATCAAAAGATGGCCAGGTCCGAAGCGCCGTGGTGTGAACTGCCAAGGGGCTCATAACTCGACGTGCCGTCAAATTAGCCAAGCTGGACATTAGAGTTGGTAATACACAGCGAATGCGCTAGTGAATTACGTGGTGCGGAATGTTGAAAGGCGAACCGAAAAGTGAGCTTCAGTCCCAATTTTCCACTGGGTGATATTTGCGTTGTTGCCAAGGCCAAGCAAATACTGTATTTATATGTTACTTAAATTGCTGCATTTACTATGTTTACGTTTCTTCCGTTTTGCTTATTGGAAATCTACCGCTTCTTCTGGCTGATCGCTGCATAATTTGTATTTGCTTTGTCATCAATTAGTTTTAGCTACATGTGAAGCTGAGCAGAAGCAATAAAGTTCGAATTTTGACTATTTTCGTCTACACACAACGAATGTAAGTTAAGTTATAACTAAAGAGAAATGTAATGAAGTCAATGGAAAAAATTAAAGATTTCAGCATCTTGAACGATCAATCAATATAAATCAAAGGATCGTTTTTAGTCTGGTTGGTGGCTCGAAGTACCTTCCTTAAACACTCAACCGGCACAGGTCCAGTGCCAACAGTAAGCTGTATTGAAAAAAGCCATTAAGCTTGATGATTTTTTGGCCACAGCAGTCTCAGGCGGTGTCGCTAGTGGATATTTTGAATGCATTGCATGAAATTGACTCTGGCATCTACAGGGGCATGGAAAGCTGGCGATTAAGGAGGACATGCAGAACCTAAGTAAAGAAATTGGCTTAAATATGGGCGAGCTCAAAA
This sequence comes from Lordiphosa magnipectinata, assembly GCA_037044535.1. Taxonomy (NCBI): domain Eukaryota; kingdom Metazoa; phylum Arthropoda; class Insecta; order Diptera; family Drosophilidae; genus Lordiphosa; species Lordiphosa magnipectinata. The sequence continues at coordinate 654,536 of JBAMBO010001355.1, forward strand.
CAGAAAATGTCTCGTTTCGCTGAAGTTTCTTTATTTATTCGCCAATTGAACAAAGCTCTTAACTGTCTACTCTATATTAAACATAAATTATATAACTAAAATTAGTGTCTAAAAGAAGAAAAGTATTCTGCTAACAAACTTTTGATTGCCGATTTATTGGAGTCAAATTCAAATCGCATGCTAAGGAATTAAAGTTTTTAAGAGCCCTAGATATAGGTTCATTAAGGGAATAATTTGTTCGGGAAAATTGGTTTGAAAAGGGGTTGGAAGGTTCTAAGACTTGTGCCTGGTACATTTAAATTTATCTTCCCTAACAAGATAGGACAATCAATGCAGCCAAAAACAAGGTCGTTTAAAAACAATAAAGACGCAATAGTTCTTCTATCTTCTAGAGTGAAGAGGCACATCTACTAAAACAAGGCGGCAAGGGATCAGAAAAATTCAGCGGGAGGAGCGCGAGTTTTAAAAATTTTTTCTGCACCCTTTCAAGCCTCTTTGTATGAACCGCACTAGAGGGATTCCAAATAAATGATGCATACTCCAACTTGGAACGCACAAATGCAGAGTAAAGGCTCAACCTAGTGTAAGGATCCTTAAATTGGCTGGCATTGCTGCTTGACAAAGACAAACATGGAATAGGCCTTTGGAAAAATATAATTTGTGCTCATTAAAGATAAACTTTTTATCGAATTTCACTCCCAAATCAATGGCCTCAACCCGGCTCGATAAAGTTTGATTAGAAGTCGAGTAAGTGTCCGTAATATTGTAGAAGCATTTGCTATATCTAACAATAAAGCATTTGTTGAGATTAAGAGGGAGTAAGTTGAGAGCACACCATGCACTGACCCTAACTAGATCAGATTGCAGCAATCGAATATCACTTAAGGATTTAATTGATCGGTAAATTGTAAGATCATCAGCATATAGCAAAAACTCTGAGTTACGAAAATGCATACAAATGTCATTAATATAAATGATGAAAAGTAAAGGAAGTCCTTAAGTAGCCACATATGGAGCAGAAAGCGAGTTGTTTATTTTGACTTTGTAAGTCCGGTGGTCCAAGTAAGATTGAATCCAGCACAATAAAGAGGAATGAAACCCTAGCTTAAAAAGCTTGCCGAGTAGAGCGTTATGACAAACTTTATCAAATACCTTGGAAAAATCTGTATAATTAACATCAACCTGACAGCGTTTGTCAAAGGAACTGATGGAATAATGAACTGCTCCGAAATGAAATAGAGCAATTAATAAAGGATAGAGAGCAAGAGAGGAGAGGGCTAAATCGCTTAGTAAGCTACAGCAAAAAGCATAGCATTTTGATTGGTAAAAGAACTACCCTTAGGAGAATCTCCGTTCAATGAGTGTCGTAAGCTATGCAAAAACAATTTAGATGTGCCACAAGTAACAGCAAAAACTGTCGAGCAAATATATTGTAGCAAGTCTATATATCGAGTACACACTGTAACACTTTGTTGCAGACTTGGTGGCAGTAATGCTAACTAAGCACAATGACCCAAAACAGTCTGCAAGTGCAATAGTAATTCGATCTTTCTCTCAAGCCAGCGTGAGATATGAAGCGTCAGCAAAACTGACCTTATGTACATGTATACAACTCTCTTTCGACTGGACTTATAAACATTTATAAAAGACTAAAATAGAACAGCCATGTGGCTGAATTAAAGAGACAGAAGACTTTGGACAAGACAAGTGTACGAACGTCTGGCCTGATGCCAGCGTTCAACTTAAAGCTAAATAAAAATAAATTTAAAGATACAAGTCCACGATTATTATTATTTGGGAATACTGGATGATCAAACTACCAAACTACAATATAGCAGAAATAGCAAGATGGATGTAGGTGCAGAATTGGAATCAAAAGGAATGGTTAAAAAGGTGATTAAAAAAACACAAGTAAGCTAGCGGGAACTGCAATATATGTAGAAAAGGATCTATCGAAGATAAGCAGCAGCAAAAAAAAGTCACTTATACAGCTTAAAAGAGAACTATCACAGTAGGGAAATGTTAAAATGCTTGTCAGAAACTACAGTAAAAACATCGATGGAACTTGGATGTATTTTGACAACAACCACAATCTGATCGCCAAAGGACAGTTAGTTGAGCAGCTCATGAAAAGTAATTATGGGGACAAAGATGATTAAGCCAATTTCAAATATGAGGCACCTCTAGATAGAATGACAAAAAACTTAAAATAACCACACATATTATGTCAAATTAAGAATAATAAGAAAATGTTTAAAATTTGAAAAGTAGTTCACAAGCCTATGACGTATATTGGACCCCAGCTTCGCCCAATACCCGTTTTGGACGAGCCATTGGGAGCATCGCTGTAGGTGTAAGCAAATCCCTAAAGAGCAATGGAGTAAAGCCTGAGATGACGCAATCCGACGGAATCCAAATCCTAAAACTGTGCACGAGCAGAGTCAACTTTAGCATAGAACATCTATATAAAAGAGGAAGTAACTGGAAAGATGAATTTTTACCTGTAGAAAACACCTTGTTAGAAAACGAATTATCCCATTATTATTGGAGATATGAATATAAAAATTGGAAATTTGGTACAAGATATAATGACAATCCATTGTACAATGGATGGTACATCATGCATAGCGAATACGGCTGGCAGAAATTCCAAGGACATTGAAGTAAATGCCAAGAGGTCACGTTTCTTTGAACTATGTAACTCTAAATAACATTTTAAAATAATGGACTTATTGTTTTGAATGGCCTAACAATGAGATGGCAGCAGTAAATCATGAACTCCTTCCGTGTGTACAAGACTTTCTTGTGGAAAGCAAGACATGGTCCGATCATCTGCCAATTTGCCTGCAGCTAAACGTCTTAAGTCCTGAGGATGCGCAAACTCACAACCAAAATTGAAATGGATTACAGAAAAACAAGAGGAATACCGAGCAAGAGTTATGAGGAAACTGGATGCGAAAGAGGCAAGTGGTCAGCAGTTTTCTTTGTCTAGTCTACAGGAAATCATTCATGATGCAGCTGCAAAACAACCAACAAATCAAAAACAAAAGGAACCCAATTGCAAATGGTTTGTTTGATAGGAATCTTACAGATAAATCCCTGGCACTTTTAAATGCATTTAGTTACTAACAAAAAGCTGGAGACAAAGCTTGATAGAGTTAATAATAGCAAGGATTGTTTGAGAAAATCACGAGAAATACAGGGAACTGATTTTAAGATTGGGATTGCTGACTTCGAAAAATATTTTAAAAACCTCCTCAAGCCAAGCCGGCAAGGATGCCATTTACCGCAAGAAACCTTATCCAAGATGAACTTTTAGACTCGGAAATCACCTACGGTAAAGTCAAAGATGCACTTGGAAAGGCAAAGACTCAGAAAGCGCCGGGCACTACATGCATGCACCAAAAGAGTTTCTACAGGTGCTTACACAAGTCTACAATAAAATTGTCAATGCAGAAGAAGTCGAGAAGTGTTGCTCAACGAACATAGTTTTTCCTATTTATAAAAAGGGTGATATAAGCTTTCCAGAGAATTATCGGTTGGCTAAATGGGTTGAGCTCCACAATAAAATGAACGAATACAAGAAAAAGGTGTACGCTTTCTTTGTGGATTTCAAAGCGGCCATCGATAAGGTGCCAAGGAAACTGCTCGGATACAAACTGCATACTATGGGAGTGTCATCAGAATTTACTATTGGAAAGGATTGATGACCAAACGGAAGCAGCTATATGGACAGGAGTAGCCTTATCAAATTACTTTGAGACGAAAATCGGGGTAAGGCATAGATGCACACTATCGCATCTATTTTTTGCGCTTCACCTACCTAGACGACTTACATGATGCGCTAGGAGGCGGACAGTCCGTAGGAAACATTAGCTTATTAATGTATGCAGACACTATAAAACATGATCAACCGATTAGAAGATTATTGCAGTAAAATGGGAAATGTGGTGAATTTAAATAAGTCTCAAATTATGGTATTCAGGAAATAAGGCACACAATCGGCGTCTGAAAGATGGACCTACAAGAAAGAAGAAGTAAAAATATCATCTGAATTTACATATCCGGGAGTCCTTTTCACGTCCACCGTGCCATTTAAAAAGCATGTGCATAGAAGTATTGAGGCCAAAACAAGTATTAACATGACCTGGAATAACTTCCTGGAAAAAAGGGAAATACATATAAATGCAAAATGGAAACTATTCAATGCAGAAGGCCTTACAATCCAAGGATATGGAGCAGAAATGTGGGGAGGAGTACACTTTACAGAAGTCGACAGGACCCAACTTCTCTTTTATTATAGTTAAGACACAAATTTCGGAAAGGTTCATAGTCGGCAAAATTTGTTAGGCAAGGCTGTAGATAGATCGGTGAGAAATTTCTGGTAAGACGCAAAGGAAAAGCAAGATTTATTTGGCTTTACAGAGCGCAAGAGTCGATATCACCTGATAAGAGATTGTGAATGGAAAAAAGCACACAATGGCATGTACGGCGGTTCTTAAAAGATGAAAGATCGATTAAGAGTAGTCGATGCTCGTAAGATGGAAGATGGATGGTGGGATCCCAGTTAAGGCCACGGAGGGCAAAAATTAAAAACTGTTTTTGAACCGATTCAAGTTGGTCCTGATATTTTTGGTAATGCGGTGACCAAACACACGACCCCTATTCAAATATTGGTCGAACTAGAGAGCCGTATAAATGTTTAGTGAGATACGGATCGTTAAATTCCTTGGACCATCTTTTGATAAACCCAAGAACACCTATAGCTTTATTAGAGATGACAGAGATATGTCTATTAAAGCTTAACTTGGGGACAAAGCGGACGCCCAAATCAGCAACCTCGCAAATTCGTTCAAGAGGATTGTCATCAATCGAGAAGTCGTATAAATATGGCTGTGTTCGATGAAAAATCATACATTTACACTTTTCAGCGTTTAGTAGGAGGGAATTAACCGAACACCATGTATGCATAGAGTTTAAGTCCAATTAAAGAAAGAGAGGGGACAACGGGTCCTTATAGGACAATCAGAATTTTAGGTCATCAGCGTACATCAAAGCATGCGAATGAAACAGGACGTGAGGGATGTCGTTAATGAACAGATTAAAGAGTAAAGGTCCAAGATGACTACCCTGAGGTAACCCAGAGAGTACGCTGATGATAGTTGGGGCAACAGCGGATTGATCAGTTACCATAGCCAGAGAGGCGATGACAGAGGAGGCGCCAACAGGTGCGGCAATGCCGGAGGCAGTGCCGGAGCGGATGCCGCAAAGGCGGCCATAGCTGGGGCGGCGGCAGAATGATCCGTTACAACAACCGTGGGTAAAGCAACAGGAGCCTCACCATGGATAATGGTGCCCATGGTGGATGTATCCATAGCAGCAGCAGCGGTGGACGCCTCGGGATGAGTGTTTACGACGCCCGCAGAGGTCACGGAAAATACAAGCGGCACCATAGCCTGAGTATTAACCACATTTGGTGAGAACAGCAAAGATGGGGTGACAGCGGTGGCGGGAGACGGGTGAGTATTGTACGAGATGGCAGAGTTCTGAGGATCAAATTTTTTACGTTTGGGCGATTCGTTCACAATTTTTAGTCCAAGGAACTGAGAATTCAAAGATAAAAATTTCTCACGGTAAGGTTCAAACTCAGAGTGGACTTCCTTGAAGCCAACTCGCGTTTGCCGCATAAACGTTCGCATGTCATCTTCAATTTCTCGGCAATCCACGCAGAACCAATCCGTTTAGAGATGTAGTCACTCACAAGGCCAGTTAGACCAGCACATTTAATATGTGCACAGTTGGTGCAAAGCCAGCAGACAACGTACGAGTCGCCAACAATATTGCCACCAAACTCACACTTCTTCATAGTGCACTCATATTGAAGAGACTTTAAGGACTACAAATAAGAGAACCAAAAGAGAACGGCAGGTAGATCCGAACGATGACAAGCGGGGGGTAGCAGCAGATACACTTATGAGAGAGCGGCAACGAAATCAATGTTAAAATAATCCAAGTAGTTGCAATCGATCTTAAGCCACACAGAAAGTTTACTGTTTGTCACCGAGAGTTAAGACGGCAATAACAAACTTTTAGCGAAGAGAACGGGATCGCGCTCACGTTGAAAAACGAAATGCAAGGTGCAGAGAGAAAGCTCACAACAACAAGTAGCCCGTACGCGAGAGTGCACAAAACAAAATCTAAACAAAAGCAATGCGTTGGTTTGTTTGCAGATTAGAGCACATTAATTTAATTGATTTGTAGTTAATCTTAATGCCACTGTAATTGACACAGTACGGGCAAGATTGATTAGGAAAGTGTCACTTGATCAAGTCGGCGGGTGTATAGCTGCTATGTTTGCGTTTAAGCTCAAAACAGAATAATATTGCAGGAGCGCAGAGACAACACGATCGGCTTCTTTGACGTTTCAAACGTATCAAGAAGAAGTCTGGATGAACTGTGCAACCCGCTTGAAGTAAACTGGAGAGACTCCTTAAGATCAGCACGGGAGTGGAATTTTATCCGGATAACCATTCATGATGTCCTCAAAGCAAAAACATTGCAGTACAACCATCAGGTCACTAGCGCCACTCGAATTTCTAATCACTTGGACAACTCAGTGGCCAATAAGTTCCAGTCTCTGCTAATCGCCACAACCTCCTGCGTGCTTAAGTCCCGATTCGATCTGATAAAACTGAGGTCTAACACTTACAACCTTCAGGAACATATAGCCTGCCTATGCAACACTGGAGAACTGGATGATTTTGAGCATTTCCTAGTAAGAAGACCGATTTAAAAAGGAGCATGGAATGCTATGTTTTAGAAAACCCCTGCTAACAATGATCGATATAATAAGTAGTCTGAATGATAGGGAGGATAAATACTGGGCTGACCTGGTGACCTTTATTAAGCTAGCTTTAAAATATCGAGCAGCAGTTTTAGAAATCTTGAACTAGTCTTAAATGAGTGCAAGTGTGCTACACTTGCTAAATGCAGATGAACGATCTGGTATCTGGGAAAGACCCGGGCAGCCAGGTGTAGTAATTGTAATTTTAGTATTGTACTTTAGTTTATGCACATGAAATAAAGAGAACTATTATTATTATTATTATAAACGACTGAAACGAAACATTGTTCTGTATTATGTTGGTTTTTGTGTAGTACTAGTTGTAGAGGTTTTAACATCTAGATTTATACTATAATTGTATTGATGTTATTTAAGTGCTAATAACACAGGTCAACAAAATGACCACTTTTGTGAGGTCCAGCCTTCATTTTATTTAATTCTGTTCCAGTTTTGGGCACTGTTTCTAAAACTGGTCTCGGTTTTTCTCCATCAGCTCTTGTTTTCAAAATATCGCGGAAAATACATTTTGCAGTATTTTTGGCTTTCAAAAAATTATGTAGGTTACACCGAGCAAAAATATCTGTATTTATGAGTTTTATGCGACAGTATACATATTAATGCAGCTTAAAAAAATCATAGGTGCAGCATCAGCAAACCCAAAAGCGTCGAAATAGGCCATTGAAGAGTAATTCTCATCAAATTATTGAAAATTTTCAAACTTAATCTTCGCGTACAAGCCATTGCGGTGGTTGGATTTTAACTACAGCCACTTAAGCATGTAGCCTAGGGGCTCCAATGTTGCATTTAAATCAGCTGGATGGACAAAGTTACAGCCTGTTAATCCCGAAAAATTAATTAAAATTTATGACAGGACAACTAGATTCATACATCAAATGTGTATAGGAAATATTAAAAGACTATGTGATCTAACATAGACCTTACATTAATTGTCAAGCAAATGTTTAATAACATTTGGGCAGTACTCGATTCAAACAATTTCTCCAAAATTAATTTTTGGTTAAAGCTTCGTACTCAGACAAACTAGATCGATGCCGACGGGTGTCAACTCTATCTCTATCTCTCTAGAAGGTACGAACAATTTATCATGAAAACTGTGGGAGATATGACTTTTTTCCGAATTGCGGGGGCGGGAAGGCGCGTAACCAAAATTGAAAATAAACTTGATCTGCCTGCGAGTATAAGAAATATATGTCCCATACATGTCAAACCTCTATCTCTAACCATCTCTGAGATCTCTTCGTTCATACGGACGGACAGACAGACAGACAGACGGACAGACGGACATGGCTTTATCGACTCGGCTGTTGATGCTGATCAAGAATATATATACTTTATAGGGTCGGAGATGATTCCTTCTGGCTGTTACATACTTTTGCACAAACTTAATATACTCTATGTACAGTGTCGGACAGCTTGCGTAAAATTCCGACAGGCCTCTTACGCTCGGTCGAACTCAGACAAACTAAAATTTCCGTTCCTCAGCGTCGGAAAGCTAATACGCCGCTAACTGACAGGCAGACACAGCTGATTGAATTCCGGCGCTGAGAAGCAGAAAAAATAGTTTGTAATTTTTCCGACCCGTCGGCGCAAAAAAAAAAACAAAAAAAAAAACAGACTATCGCAGTTCGACGCTGATGAAAAGATAGCGCTAATTTTGGCAGTCCACATACATCCCATCCTGTGGGATTTGACCCATAAAAAGCATTTCGATGCAGTTTTTGTAAAAAAAAAGCTGTGGCAGAAAAGATGGTGATTTTTACTAAGAATTACGTGAAATATTGTAAAATATAATAATATATATTTCAGCAGATGATTGCAAGATAGCCTGAAAGTCTCTGCGGGACAGCTACCGCTACCACCAGAAGGCGTCGGCAAAGAAGCTATCCAAGAGTGGAAGTGCCGGTGGGGTCGCCTTGACGCAGCCAAAAGTTAAGGTGTTGACTAGCAGTTTGCCCAGTACATGAGGTTTTTACCAGAGATGTCGGCGAAGAGGCGGTAAGTTAAAATATGTGTATTAACTTGTATGTATATTTAAATATATACTTATTGATTCTTTCAGTACATATAGTTCTGCTTTCGAGGACATCCCGTCGACGAGCCAAGGTGCTTCGGATGCATCATTAATTCAAATTGAGGACGACTCTATGATTATAGAGTTGGAGAGCGGCGAAAATGTCGACTTGGAGGAGGTATATTTTGAGCCAAGCGGATCTCTAGATTCATCTTCCTACTCTTATGTAAGTATATTGGTCATGTCAAGTAGCAACATCATGGCTCATCATAAATGTATTGATTTAACAGCAGTCAAAACACAGCAAGAAGCAAAAGACCAACGAGCCTTCAACGTCAAACCAAATGGTTGGTATGCTGGATTCATTTCTAAGTAAGCATGCTGAGCTCGTTGCGCGACCCACTCCTGTGGGTCCTCCGCCTCCACTTGTCCGTTCGACTTTTAATTATTGGAACGATTTGCCGAAAAGGCAATGACGGAAGTTCTCTGGGAGCACAACAAGGCAGTCAAGTAGATTTAAGAATAGATTATGAGTTTTTTTTTTGTATTTTCAATTATTAGATAATAAGGTTCAGAATAAAAATTAAATATGAGCAATCTTCATTGAACATAAATGAAACACCAAAAAATATAAATCTATATTCATTATACCATTGTAGAGGGTATATTTAAATTGTCCAGATGTTTGTAACGCATAAAAGGAAGCATCTCCGACCACACAAAGTATATATATTCTTGATCAGCATGACGAGCTGTGTTGATATATCCATGTCCGTCTGTCCGTCCGTCCGTCTGTCCGTCTGTTTCTATACTATCTCCTCCGTCAGTTTTAAAGCTATCTTAACCAAACTTTGCACGAAGTGTTTTGGTACAAATACGCTGCACATTTGTCGGAACCGGCCAGATCGGATGACTATAGCATATAGCTGCCATAGGAACCATCGGTCGAAAATGTTGTCTTAGTGAGAAAAACTTTTTTGTCTTCAACGCAAACGTCCCCGAACCTTGTACTTACAAGTTTTCTATGCTTTCACATAATTCCACCAAGTTTGATAGGACAACTATATAAACAGCAGCCATAGAAATTAGGTGTAAAAAATGTATATAGGAGGCATTGTCAAAAATGTGTACATTTGGCCGAATGTTCATAATTGTGTCAGTGGAATCAGGCTACTAACTTATAAAAATCCTACAAGCTACAAGGGTATAAAAACTTCGGTCGAGGCGAGACTAGCTTTCCTCTATTTTTTTATTTTATACGGACACCTGCAGATTCGTCTTGCGATGGCACGGACCCGGATTCGGAGCTTACATAGTTCTTAATATTATTCCGGACATATTTGGGCTAGTCCTGAGGCCGGCCACGGATGGCTGAAAGAGGCACAAATGCAGCGCTTTCTGGAACTTGAGAATTTTTAAATGCTCTATACGGATCAGGACTTGTGCGCATCAAGAAATTGTGGGGCAAACAACAATTTGTTGTGCTCGGTCCGGATGACAATATGAATGGTCCATTGTAAAAATGTAAAATTGGTTTAAACAGAACCTCCAAAGGAGGGCCAGGGCCAAGCTTCTCTCAATCTCTTGGCGTGTGTGCTTATAATTTTTCGCGCAAGAGAAAGGGACCTATTTTTAAGCCGAATCCGAACGGCAATAGTTAGAGAATTTTGGCTTTTTCATGGCTAGTTACTTCACAGCTGGCGCCAGTAGCTGGTGAAGGTGACCGGGTCTGTAAAAGCTTTTTTCTAAAGAAAGAAAAAACATTTTTTATTAGATGGTCCGAGGTGGGATCGAACCCACAACCTCCCGCACCAGCACCCACACATACTACTGGTGCGCCACACCCGCAGTGTGACCGTTTCACATTTTGTGATATTTTGATAAAGGGTGTTTTTCGTTGAACGGTCACACTGCACCTTACGCTAACCCCTATCGGAAATTGTTGTCAATTCCGCTAGCGGACGATTTAGTTTGTCTGAGTACTAAGCATAATCTCCGCACTAAGCCCTTTGTGACTATTATGATTTTCCAAATTCAAACAAATGGCTGACGGAAAGAGATTTTTGTGGAGAGTCTATCTGTGAAACGAATGTATATGTTGAGGAAATTTACCACTCATATTATTGGGAGGAATGAGTAATGAATACAAGGTAGTGCTCTATTTCGCAAGCGAATATGTTTGTGAGTCTGTCACGTCATTTGACGAGATAAGACTTAAGTTGGAAATTTGAATTTAGTAGTTTAAATTTGATTTAAGTGTCTACATACTGTCGTGGCACGGACGTAGCTCGCCGTTGCCAGGGCTTGTCACAGAAATTATTTGTTTCTGGGACACTTGGTTCTCGTTTGCTGAAATCGTTCACCCGCCCAAATAAGTAGACCCCGGGTGGTTCGTGAATATTAGCTTAATTTTATTGAAGTTTCTCGCAGAGGGTGACCTTGTTCCCTGAGCAAAATATTTCGTATGCCGTGGGGTTCCTATGACGGATGCAGTGTGTCGCTCTTGAGGATCGGGCCGAGGGCTGATCTGGTTTGTCTCGATCTTGGCCGTGGGTTGCCACCCTAGTGACCTGGAGTCGTTCCAAGTCTTGCTGTGTTGGAACGCGCCTACCCGCGTGTGTCTTGGTAGTGCCCTACCGGATGCAGTGCGTCAATCTTGTTGGACACAGCCAGGGAGCAGATTCGGAAACCGCACACCCTGTGGCTCACCCACTGCCGGTTCGGAAAACGCAGTGTGGGAGTTGGACGGGCAAGCGACGGTGCTATTCAACCGGGATTCCCGTCCAGACACAGATGCCGATTCGGAAACCGCACAAGCGGAGCCGACCAAAGCCGATTCGGAAACCGCGCTATTGGACTCGTGTTTGGCAGCGCGACGTACCCGATTCGGAAACCGCACTACGGGAGTCCCAGAAATGACGTCACTGATGGGTGCAGTGCATCCAACCAGACTTTAAGGACAGGGGCGGATTCGGGGATCGAACCCCCTGTGGCTCACCCACCACCGATTCGGAAAACGCGGGGTGGGAGTTGGACGGGTAGCGACGGTGCTATTCAACCTTGAATCTCGTCCAGTCACAGATGCCGATTCGGAAACCGCAATCCTGGTGCCGATCATAGCCGATTCGGAAACCGCACTAGTGATCCCTTTGGTTGAGGTAGTGGATACTTACTTGTTGATCTTCTACTCCAAGGTGTTGACTCGACCATAGAAGAACTAACATAGAAGCACATTTTGAAACGCCTCTCTTTTTTGAGTGATGTTAACTCCATTGTGACAAGGAGATACATCAACAGTGACAACAAAATCTGTTACTCAAAATTATTGTCGACATAGGAAAACACGGTGGTTAGAGGGTGATGGACATAGTCAAAAAAAACTCAGAGAGTCATAAAATAACTCAAAGACCCAAAATGACAGCGAACAGCTGATAAATATCTGAGTGTAAAGTTGTCGACGCAGCAAAGTGTGCTTCTATGTTAAATTTTCTTTGACTCGACCGGAGTCGGGGACCATAGAAGAACTAACATAGAAGCACACTTTGAAACGCCTCTCTTTTTTGAGTGATGTTTACTCCATTGTGACAAGTAGATACTTCATGGAGACAACAAAATCTGTTACTCAAAATTACTGTCGACGTAGGAAAACACGATGGCTAGAGGGAGACGGACATAGTTAAAAAACAGTCAGAGAGTCAAAAAATAACTCAAAGAGCCAAAATGACAGCGAACAGCTGAGTAAAAAGTTGTCGACGCAGCAAAGTGTGCTTCTATGTTAGTTCTTCTATGCGGGGACTAAGTGCAGGGCGCAGCCGACGGTGGCAGCGAGCACAGCTGATCGTGGCAGAGCGCGCGATATCGATAAAGATGGCGTGGTTGATCAGCTGGCTGCCTATCGATTGATGGCGCGCGCACCTATGGTTTGAAAGTGCGCGCGTGTTTTGAATCTTTTATTTAACTTATTCTAAGGAAATTATAAAATATGACTTCAGGTGGCAAATTATGCTTAATTTCTAATATTTATGTATGATTATGATGCGCTTCGTGCGGATTAGGATTATGTGTGAATGTGAGTATAAGGGAATATAATGCTAGCGGTTAAATATATATAATGTATAAGCATATATTGATATGCTTAAATATGGTGGTTATAGATATAGGTTGCGAGCCCGTGGGGCGTCGCAATACAGTTAAGTGGCAAACAAAACAATTTTCCTGAGAAGACCTTTAAATTAATTAATGTACAAATTTTTACACATATTGAGGTAACTTTTACCTGTATTTTATCATTTCTTATTTGTAAAAATTATTATTTTGAAAGCTGCTTCAGCCGATCTACAGGAGCCCCACTCAAAAAAAGCGCTTTGCAGTGACCATCTCTGGACTTGATCATCCAAAATTAAAAAACATAAAGGATTTCGTTAAACTGTTTCAAAATCAAGAAATTAATCATCTTATTATTCAAAAGCCGCTGATTTAAGGAGATAAAATCATTTTACCACCGCTTCACATCAAGCTTGACTTAATGAAACAATTTGTGAAGGCGTTAAACACAAATAGAAGTTGTTTTCAGTTTCTCAGCAGAAAGTTTCCATCAGCTAGCACAAAAAAAGTGGCGGCGGGAGTATTCGATGGTTCACAAATACAAAAATGTATTGAAGGTGTGGAATTTGTTTAATCAATGAACACCCTCGAAGAAAGTGCTTGGTAGTTATTTGTGGTTATAGCTAACAATTTCTTGGGCAATTTTAAGTACAAAAACTCGTTAATGACATGCAATTTTAATCACAGGAGATCTAATTGAGGAAGACGGAAAACGGTTTCACTAGGATTTGCGAACTATGGAAACTCGGTATCGCGGAAAATGGTATAGTCATATGCTTGCTGATTACTGCTGGTCTATACAGACGGACAGTGAGTACTCGACATTGGGAAGAAAATCCCTGATGCGAAACTTTTCAGGAGTCCAGTAATATTAACTAATCGTAGACATTAGACATCAAATAATAATAAGAATGGTCAATTTCCTCAATATATACATTCGTTTCACAGATAGACTCTTCACTGAAATTCCTTTCCGCCAGCCATTTGTTTAAATTTTGAAAATCATAATAGTCACAAGGGTCTGAGTCCGAAGATTATGAGTGAGTGCGGAACTCATTTGGCCCCTTCGTAGCCCAATTCATAAAATTTAGATGTCATTTTCGCGAGTGTGTTTGATATTAAGCAAATTTGAATTCGGGGTAAATTGTTTGAATCTAGTACTGACTGAATGTTATTGTACATTTGCTTGACAATTAATGTAAGGTCTATTGTAGATCACCGATTCTTTTAATATTTCCTATACACATTTTATATATCAATCTAGTTGTCCTGCCATAAATTTCAATGTCCATCCAGCTGATTTAAATGCAACAAAATTTGTGCAAATAGAAGAGCCCTTAAGCTACATGCTAAAGTGGTTGTAGTTAAAATCCAACCACCGCAATGGCTTGTACAAAACTATTAAGTTTAAAAAATTTGCCATAATTTGATGAGAATTACTCTTCAATGGCATTTTCCGACGCTTTTGGGTTTGCTGATGCTGCACCTATGATTTTTTTAAGCTGCATTAATATGTATAACTCATAAAAACAAATATTTTTGCTCAGTGCAACCTACATAATTTTTTAAAAGCCAAAAATACTGCAAAATGTATTTTCGGCAATATTTTGAAAACAAGAGCTGATGGAGAAAAACCGAGACCAGTTTTAGAAACAGTGCCCAAAACTGGAACAGAATTTTGCAATGAGAAGGCTTGACCAAAATGGCTGTTGGCCTGTGTAATGTATATCTATACTCATAAATCTGTAGACCCGACTACTGACACATTATGAACCCACAGCCAATACCGCTTACCCTAGAGACCAAAGAATTGGGATAGACCTTCGTTAAGTTAGGCAGGCGTGAAAATGCCAATAAATTATTGTTTGGGGTACATAAATGAGCGATGCCAAGCGCTTTTGCTGGGAGCGCGGGAGGGTGAGCGTGAGAGTGAACGACACACACCATGATACGACGAAGAAGCTTCCAAGGTATGGCACTCACGCGCTTACTTAGTTCAAAATGTTGGCATTATAACACACACTCACACAAATTAGGTATCCGTGTAGAGCTATGAGAGAGGGGTGTTTAATAGTGAGTGAAGAGGGTGGTCAAGTGGGGAACAGTGGGTTAACAAGGACAACATAGGGCAATGACTTAACATAGCAGTGAGGGAACAGAGGGTGAATAGTGAAAGGGGGGGGGGGGGGGGGGGGGAAGAGTGGAGAGTGTGGAGGAAGAGTGGATAGCAAATTTGAATTGAATGTTAATTGAAGAGTGGCTGCCATGAGTCAAGTTGTGAATTCAGTGCGTATAGTATATTTGTCTGTTGGCGTCCCATGACACCCACTCTTTTTTTGTTTTGATCTTTAGTACGTATTCATTGGTTCAACGCGATGGGGCCTCTTGGTAATTCCCAATCTTTTTTTTGTGCGCCCTATTTTTTTATGGATGTCGAAGTTTTATCAAAAAATATTTTGTCTTTAAATTTCGGGAAAAACTAAGGAAGCTATACGTTTTCAGTTATGGACAAGCAGTGCTGATGCTGCTGTGAAATGCACAATCTTCATAAATTTACTAGAAATGGGCGAGGGACGGAAATATCGATAGACCCGAAATTCACAATGTAATTGTGCGGACCTTTTTTTTTAAGTGACATGTTTTTGTTGGCGTTAAGGAGCCAGCTTATTCTTGTTGCCTTTGTACGCAGTTTTCCAACTACTTCAGCGTCATGTTGTTTAAATGTGAGCCGTTTGTCTACGTCACATCTAGGTATTTGGGCCGGTTTTATGTGGTAGCGCCTCTCCATGCAGGAAGACGGCAGGACTAATGTCTCTTCTAGCGTGTATGTGATGCAGACACACTTTTCAGGTGTTTTCAGGGTTAACTACTGCAGGTGTTCCACCTGCAAGTCCAGTTTATCAAACCTTCCCAAATACTGATGCAGTGTATCCGTCGCCGCATAAACTCGGTTAGTAGTATGGATTTCGAATTCATTTGTGATTTCATTAGCCGATGTTGGTAAATCCGCCCCAAGGTTGTGAAAATTCCCGGGAAATTAGGCGTGCTTATTACTAGTTTTCATCCGATTGACTTGAAACTTCGTTTGTAAGGATAGAATCGAATTCATTTGGGGTTTCATTTTCTGTTACTGGAAAAACCGGCCCGGGGTGTCAAATGCCCGGAAAATTCTGTATGAAAAATACTATTTTTCATGTGAATGAGTTTTAAACATCCGAGTTTCACTCGGATTGTAATGATAGTATGCGAAATTATTTGTAATGAGATTTCCCGATACTTAAAAATTCTTATTGAAAGGTGGGAAATGGGTTGAGGGTCTTTAGTGCAAATAAATGGAAAAAGTATGCTGCAATTTTGAAAACGTACTAGCATAGTCACCACCAAGGTGCGCAAAAGGGGTGTGGGGTGATGGTTTAAGGCCAATTGTTATTTTCTATCCGATCTGAATGAACTTCCAGGGAAAGTCTTTTTGACCAAATAAACGAAAAAACTAAGCATCACACTAGCAAATTCGTTTAATGGATGGCGGGGGGGTTTTCCAGGTCAATCGTTGTTTTTTTAGCCGATAAGAATAAAATTCCGTTTGTAATTTCTTCAATTTTGAAAACGCACCAGCAAATCATTGGTTCCCATCCGATCTAAATAAAATTTCATTTAAAATCTCTTTAGGGCCAATAAATGGAAAAACCATGCTCCAATTTTGATAATCCTAGCAGCAAAGTCGAAAAATGGAAAAGTTGAGATTCGCTTTGTGGGCTCTACGGGTGACACAAATTGAAATAAGATTTTCAAATTCGGGAAATAATATTTGACGCTCTCGATTGACTTCAAACTGATTCTTATATTGGTACCATACAGACCAAGGTTATACTGAAGGCTGCGCACTGAAGCGCAACGGGTTACATGCTAGTTAAATAATAATTGAAAATCCTGAAGATGTAATAAAAACCCAATAAAAAACTGAGTTATTAATTATTATAATAAAACTTGCAACTGTTGCGGTATGCGCACATTAAATGTTGTTTTTATATTTTATTTATTGCCAAGCGTATCAATACGCGGTTCTAATACAAATTTATATTTGACGTGCAAAATAAGTGGAAAATTTTTGATGACATTCTTGAAATTATAAGAACTTAAATAAGTATACTTTACCTCTCTAAAAACTTTTTGAATGGCCTGCCTTTCAGTTGAGTAAATATTTCCTCCATATATGGCTGTAAAAGATAGAAAACGGAATTAAGCTTGAGTTTGATCTATAAATTTCATAAACAAATATTTGTATATTCTAAGATTTTATTGATTTTATTTTCGAATTATATTAAACAATTTTAAAGACCGATTACATCTATATATGGTAATTGTTACCCCAACCCAAAAAATAAAAAATGTATTCTAAAGTCGTGCAACAGGCAGAAGGAAACATTTCCGACCATATAAAGTATATATATTCTTGAACAGTATTAACAGCCGAATCGATTTGGCAATCTCCGTAGATCTCAGAGACTAGAAGAGCTAGAGCAACCAAGTTTTAGTGTGGAATCCTATTATCTGCACTCAGATCAAGTTTGGTTAAAATTTTTGCTACGCCGAGTTCCGCCCCACAATATACAATGTTGAATAACTCCGACAATTTGTACGATATCGATCTCAAATTAAAAACTTATACAATGTTACAACTGGCTAGCTCAAGGTCTTTCTTGGTTGATTATAAGCCTTTTTATAACCAACACAAACCAACAGATTAATTAACAACATTTTGGAATAGCAATTGGGTATGTCCGTACAACGATCGCTGTTTCGAGAATAACCAAATTCTCTCATCAGCGGACTTGTTTTGCTGTTCACACTTCAACCAAACAACCAGTTAGTATTTATACTCTGAAAATGGGCGAATAAAGACTTAGGAATTACTCTATTATAAATTCGCAGCCCGAATTTCGGCTATGGTTTTTTGTTTGAAGATGTTTGTTTACCAATTTGTTGTAATTAATTCTGTTGCTTATGGCTGCTGCTAGGTGGTTGGGCTATCCGTCCAATGATCCTCCTTAGCAGGGCCACGAGTTTTTTTTTTTTTTTTTTTTTTTGTAAATACACAAGGTATTTTTGCTTGTTTTGTAATAGGGAAACCGTTTTTGGTTTTTATTACAAACATTATGGCGTGCTGACCATTATTTATATGTATGTGGGGTTTGGTGACCTGTTTTTGATTTTAGTCAATGTTACAACTGGCTAGCTCAGTTGTAACATTGACTAAAATCAAAAACAGGTCACCAAACCCCACATACATATAAATAATGGTCAGCACGCCATAATGTTTGTAATAAAAACCAAAAACGGTTTCCCTATTACAAAACAAGCAAAAATACCTTGTGTATTTACAAAAAAAAAAAAAAACTCGTGGCCCTGCTAAGGAGGATCATTGGACGGATAGCCCAACCACCTAGCAGCAGCCATAAGCAACAGAATTAATTACAACAAATTGGTAAACAAACATCTTCAAACAAAAAACCATAGCCGAAATTCGGGCTGCGAATTTATAATAGAGTAATTCCTAAGTCTTTATTCGCCCATTTTCAGAGTATAAATACTAACTGGTTGTTTGGTTGAAGTGTGAACAGCAAAACAAGTCCGCTGATGAGAGAATTTGGTTATTCTCGAAACAGCGATCGTTGTACGGACATACCCAATTGCTATTCCAAAATGTTGTTAATTAATCTGTTGGTTTGTGTTGGTTATAAAAAGGCTTATAATCAACCAAGAAAAACTTATATTTATATTCGCAATATCTAATGGCCTTATTTTTATAAAGATCAGATGATAAATAGCAGTTACAAAAATTTTGCATACTTTTCGGCTTTCCCACCTCAGGTACACAGGGAGGCTATTAAGCTTGTCTTTCCATGAGTATAGGCCAGAGCCGGCCAGCCATAGCTACCAGGAGCCGAAGTCAGTCGTGTTTTTTATCAAACGCGAGCCGAACTCATGATTGTGTGAATCGATGAACACTGAATTGCTAGTAAAACGGCTGTAGTCTGGAGAGAGCTCTCTTGCTCACCAACACAAGCACACTTTTTGGTCCTCTCCATTTGGCCGGCACTGGTATAGGCATATCGAAATCGGTTAGAGCCGACTTTAACTTACGCCCTCGTTTTACAAAAGCTTAACGGTAAAAATAGTTCAAATGCAGAAAAGCATGCGTCTGTCACTTGTCATCTCAACTCAGCTGAAGAAAAAAATAGAGGAAAGCTAACTTCGGTTCGGCAGAAGTTTATATACCCTTGCAGCCGGTATCAACTCTATATATAAAACAGTGTGTCCTGTCTGACTGACTGACTGAGATATTCACTGATTGGCAATCAACGCAGAGCGCAAACGGGATAGAGATAAAAGGCTGAAATTTGGACAGCAGTTTCTATTAGTGGTAAAAGTGCGTAATAAGACGGGGTTTTGGAAAATTCCAACCAGAAAAGTCGGAAAAGCGTCGGAAAAGTTTGTATGGGAAAATTTTTTTTCTTCATCCGATTGACTTGAAATTTGGATTGTAAGCATAGTACGCGAAATAATTCGGCAAAAAATTATTTTTCATCCAATTGGCTTGAAACTCGGTTTGTAAGGATAGAATATGAAATAATTTTAAATGTTATTTTCCAATGTCGGAAAATCCGCCCCCAGGTGTGAAAATTACCGGAAAATTCTGTTGGCAAATAATTATTTTTCATTCGATTGGCTTGAGACTCGGTTTGTAAGGATAGAATACGAAATAATTTGAAATGTTATTTTCCAATGTCGGAAAATCCGACCCCCAGGCGTGAAATTTCTCGGAAAATTCTGTAGGCAAATAATTATTTTTCACTCGATTGGCTTGAAACTCGGTTTGTAAGGATAGAGTACGGATAATTTGAAACGTTATTTTCTAATATCGGAAAATCCGCCTCCCACGTATAAAAACTCCCGGAAAATTCTATAGGCCAAAAAATTATTTTTCATTTGGCTTGAAATTCGGTTTGTAAGGAAAGAATACGGAATAATTTTAAATGTGATTTTTCAATGTGGGAAAATCCGCTCCCGTCGTGAAAATTCTGCAAGTAAAAAACTATTTATCATCCGATTGGCTTAAAACTCGGTTTGTAAAGATAGAATACGAAATAAAGTGAAATGGGCGGTAACGGTAGCGCTAACGATAACGATAACGATAACGATAACGATAACGATAACGATAACGATAACGATAACGATAACGATAACGATAACGATAACGATAACGATAACGATAACGATAACGATAACGATAACGATAACGATAACGATAACGATAACGATAACGATGCCGAATTTTTCACAATACTTTAATCTTATGCGTGAGTACTACTTATTAGTGAGTACTAAGAACGGATTTTGGAAAATTCTGTCGGAAAATGTGAAAAATTCGCGAAAAACTGTTGTATGAAACTTTTTTGTTCACCATCCGATCAAGTTCAAACTCATTTTCAAAGAACTTTTTGAAAATTCAAGAAGAACTGCATACCAATTTTCCGGAAAATTCGCCACATCAGAAAATTCAACCCCCCCTGGGTGTAAAGAGAGTGGTCAAGGTTGCGTGGCAAAAGTTTAGTTGTTAGGGATTAGCTCCAGTTGGGTGGTTAGTGGGTTGGATGTGGGTGGGAAGTGGGTGGGAAGTGGATGGGATGTGGGTGGGAACTGGATGGGAACTGGGTGGATAGTGGGTGGTAAGTGGCTGGGATGTGGGTGGGATGTGTGAAAGTGGCATATTGGTGCCATACTGATAAATGCTATACTGATGGTGGCGCAGCGAAGCGCGACGGGTTTTATGCGAGCAGTTTATATAAATAAAAGTTTTTAATGTTTTTTCATTAACCATTTAATTTTCGCTTTGAACAATGTTAGCTGATTGATTTCCCAAACTCAGCAATAGATGGCGGCACAACTTTGACCATGTGGCGGTTCCAGTTCATCCAGCTCCAATTACAGATCCAGATCATCCAACTATCTAACTGTGTTTTACTGTATCCTAATCTGTGTTTTACATTAAATAATTAAACAAATGTGAGTTAGCGACCTTTCTAATTGTAGATGTATGTTACCGGCTCGAGGTCAGGATGATAGAAAATTAAACATTAAACAATTTTATGTTTCTTTTTTCCGATATACTTCGGTTGCTCTCCGGCAACCGTCCTCAGGGCAAAACTACAAAAAATATAAACACCAATATTTAACATACAATCATTTAACAAAATTCACAAAAACAGTTAACGTACAATTTTTACACGTCTGCACTGTGTGACGTGGAGTCTTAAACTAATTATTCAGTCCGCGAGTAGGTGTCTGTATAAGTGAGCGCAGTTCTCAGTGTCCGTTTTGTAGATGAGTCTCCTGTCTGTTGGTGTGTTGATGATGTGCAACATTTCTAATGTGTGGCGCTTGTTGTAATGCTTCTCTTGTAGTAGTGTTGTCGCAGCCTCAAAATTTGGTGAGTGGCCACTTTCTACACAGTAGGTCGCAAGCGCTGTTTTTTGTATTTGTGTTTGATGTCGTAGCTTGAAGTCAGATTTATGTAGGCCTATAAGGGTCTTTAATTTGTATTTTGTCGTTCCTATGTAGATTTTGTTGCAACTATCATCTTTATGTCCTTCGCATGGTAAATTGTAAATGACATTCTTGACATCCGCTTTGTCTATTTTTGATTTGGTCCTGTTATAAAATCCTTTCATCGTATTTGTAGGTTTATGCGCGATTTGTATGTTTTGTTTATCGTAGAAATTTGATCGTGCGAAACGTTCTGATAGTTTGGGTACGTATGTGAATGATCGGTATTTCCTAGGTTCCTGAATTGCTCTTTTATTTTCGTTTTTGTGGCTTCTCAACAATGACTGTATTACCCACATAGGGAAATCATTATTTGATAAAAATGTCAGATTCTATGGCTGTCTGTTGTTGTGGCGCTATCGTAATGTTGTTGAGTATCTTTGCTAAATATCTACAGAGTTCGTGAGCTTGTAAACCTATCGAGGAGCAAATCGGTCGTAGTGGGGTTCCTTCTTTATGGATTTTGGGTAGTCCATAAATCCTTGATGGTAGCGCCGTGCTCGTCGTTAGCTGACTTTTTTCGGCCTGTGAAATCAGCTTCAGCTTAAATAGTCTACCGGTAGCGCGAACTTTGAACCTTCGGCAAGCAAGGCTTGTATGTTTGTCGGAAATTCGACGTTCGCTTTGTTTACGAACCACTTCTTCTGGTCGTTGCTCAGAACAATAATATTGTTCCGTTTTTCGCGAAGCTTCTCATGTTTCGATTCGTGTTGTTCCTTCGTGTTGTTAGTTTGTCGGCGACGGTTCTCTCGCTCTCTAAAAATGCAATAAACTTTGGGAATAGTTTTGATTTTCGTTATTTTAAGATTTTATGCTGGCTCTGAGCTAAACTGATTTTGTGGATGTCGTTTGATATTTGTTAATAGTTGGCTTAAAATTAGAGTAGTTCCCATATTGATGTGGTTGTGTGTTTCATACAAATGTGAGATAGCAACCTTTCTAATTGAAGATGAATGTTTCCGGCTCGAGGTCAGGATGATAGAAAATTAAACATTAAACAATTTGATGTTTCTTTTTTCCGATATACTTCGGTTGCTCTTCGGCAACCGTGTTCAGGACAAAACTACAAAAAATATAAACACCAATATTTAACATACAATCATCAATCAGCTAACAATCAGCTAACGACGTGCACGGCGCTACCACCAAGGATTTATGGACTACCCAAAATCCATGAAGAAGGAACCCCACTACGACCGATTTGCTCCTCGATAGGTTTACCAGCTCACGAGCTCTATAGATATTTAGCAAAGATACTCAAAAACATTACGATAGAATCAACATTTAATGTAAAAAACGCAACTAAGTTTAAAGAAAGAATGAACAATACCCATATATGTGACGACGAAATTCTTGTGTCCTTTGATGTTGTATCCCCGTTCCCCAGTATACCCATAGATTTAGCAATGGACACCATTAGACAAAAATGACTAAAAATTAAAGAGCATACTCAAATTCCCAGACAACTTTTCATGGACATAGCAAAGTTTTGCATTATAGAAAGTAGATATTTTTAATTTAAACACAAAATATACACGCAGCTAAAAGGAATGCCCATGGGATCCCCAGCCCCACCCATTATAGCCGTTATAATTATGGAGGAACTTTTAGACAGTCAGGAAATTAAAGCATCAACCCAGAGTACTCACAAAATACTACTCTGGTGACGCTGAATAACTATCACAGAAACATTAAATTCACATTGGAAATTGAAGAAGACGGAAAATTACCTTATTTAGACACCACAATAAATAGACACGGAAACATTTTAAAAACAAAATGGTACTTGAAACCAACAGCCTCAGCACGGATCAACAACTTTAATTCAAAACATCCAAGAAGCATGATAATGAGTAGGGCACTTGGATACATTCAAAGAATGACTAACATTAGCGACACAACATATCAGACAGCCATAGAATCTGACATAAAAACAATTTTATCAAATCATGATTTCCATATGTGGGTAATAGAGTCATTGTTGAAAAGCCACAAAAACGAAAATAAAAGAACAATTCAGGAACCTAAGAAATACCGATCTTTCCCATACGTACCCAAACTATCAGAACGATTCGCACGATCAAATTTCTACGATAAACAAAACATACAAATCGCGCATAAACCTACAAATACGATGAAAGGATTTTATAACAGGACCAAATCAAAAATAGACAAAGCGGATGTCAAGAATGTCATTTACAATTTACCATGCGAAGGACATAAAGATGATAGTTGCAACAAAATCTACATAGGAACGACAAAATACAAATTAAAGCGCTTGCGACCTACTGTGTAGAAAGTGGCCACTCACCAAATTTTGAGGCTGCGACAACACTACTACAAGAGCAGCATTACAACAAGCGCCACACATTAGAAATGTAGCACATCATCAACACACCAACAGACAGGAGACTCATCTACAAAACGGACACTGCGAACTGCGCTCACTTATACAGACACCTACTCGCGGACTGAATAATTAGATTAAGACGCCACGTCACACAGTGCAGACGTGTTAAAATCAGAGCTCGCAAAAAACTGTTCTGTTACAGACACAACGAAAAGAGGTTGCGAAAAGACACTTTCAATTCGGTTTTGCTCAATAGCTGTAATCGCTCAACCACAGAGCGCTTTTTTCTTTTCTGTTTTGCTCATGTCTTTCACTGACCGTTTTGCCGAGAGCCGACTTCCAAAGTGTCTTCTACAAATGAAAGCGTGTTTGTGAGTGGGATGCCTGGGTGCGTGTGTGTGTGAGTGTGTTTGTCTCAGTTAACGATCTTTGTACATAAGTGTAGTATGGAGAAATTTATTATTATTAGCCTATCAAATGAAATGCAGAAAATATTCGTTTTTGTAATTGCTTAACGCCTAAAAACCATATTTATTTAATTATGTACACCCAGCGCCACAAAAAAAGCCGCAGTCTAAATATTCACATACTTGTATGTTTTCTTGCTTGGGGTTTCTATAAATGTTTTCCGAATTGCCCAATTATTTTTTTTACTGATTAATGGAATATTTTTAAATAAAAGATCATAGCAATTTTTATTTTATGAATGTTAGTTTTTTAGAAAAAGGTTTTTTTCCAGACCCACATTCATTTTGGTGACGTTTCATAATTATGACAACTTAAAAAAAAAATTATAATAATTATAATAGTGCATATACTCAACAAATAATGATTTTTTTCCAAAAGTATACTTAATTTGCTATAATCTAATATATATTTTTTATCAAATTAATGTTCATTTTTTTTTTATACTCTGTACCGAAGGTACATAGAGTATATTAAGTTTGTGCAAAAGTATGTAACAGGGAGACGGAATCGTTTCCGACCCTATAAAGTATATATATTCTTGATCAGCATCAACAGCTGATTCGATATAGCCATGTCCGTCTGTCCGTCCGTCCGTATGAACGAAGAAATCTCAGAGATGGTAAGAGATAGAGGTTTGACATGTATGGGGCATATATTTCTTATACTTGCAGGCAGATCAAGTTTATTTTCAATTTTTGCCACGCCCCCTCCCGCCCTCGCAATTTGGAAAAAACGTCATATCTCCTACAGTTTTGAAGATAGCTCGTTTGTACCTTCTAGAGATACCTTGTAAATAAAATTATTTATCGATTTGCTGAAGGAATGATAAAGATCGGATGAACGATACTCAAGTTATGAGCAAAAAACGGCCAGTAAACACCCATCACCACAGCATTCTATTGAACGGCAATCTTAGTGAGAGAGAGAGACAGAGAGAGAGAGAGTGAAACATAGAGATGATCGAGTATAACTCGTGAGCAAATGCGAGCTGCGACGTTAAGGGTACAGAGTATGTTATAGTCGGGCTTGACCGACTTTTTTTCTTATTTTAATTTAAATTAGTACTTTGTAGTACCCCCTTTTGCTTTAATTACACATTTTACCCTATTGGGCATCGAATTATACAAAGCGCTTAAATATTCCTCAGTGATAACCTCGAACCACACTTTTTCTATCACATCCTTCAATTCTACCATGGTTTTAGTCTTCCTTTTTAATTTTCGCAGCCATAAATGCCCAGACATTCTCTATTGGGTTGAGGTCAGGGCTGTTTTCGGGCCAATTTAGGGACTTAATGCCCAATTCTTCCTTCAAAATTGTTATCTTCGTTAAAAAGAAGGTCAAAATTAATTAAGTTGTTTAAATACAAAAGCTCACTGAATTACTTACAGATCGAGCCCGATGGCAAGGTGCAGAATCATCTTAAAAAATAAGATCTTCTTCTTTCTCACTTATTGCCTCAATGCTAGGCACAACTCCAATTAAAATTATATCTTTATATTTTTCCGCGTTCACCATACCCTGAATTATTAAAATTGATTCATTTTTATATTTAGATATGCATCCCCATATCATAATGTATGGTGAATGCTTAACGGTTCCCACACAGCAATTTTCCAAATATCGTTCGCCCTTTCTACGGCGCACCTTGCAAGAGCCATCGGGTCCAATGAGATTGAATTTGGACTCATCCGAAAATAGGACTCGTGACCATTCGGAATCACTCCAATTTTTTTTTTCCTTGGCCCAGTTTAGCCGATTTTCCTTCATTCTTTTATTTAGGAGTGGCTTTTTTGCAGGTGTCCTTGCCATTAAGCCCACTTCATTTAAACGACGTTGAATTGTTCGGGTCGAAACAACCTTTGCAAATTGTTGCCGTACCTCAGATGCTATCTCAGCTGCATTTTTAAAGCGATCCTGCAGGCTCGTTTTCATGATAATACGATCTTCTCGTGCTGTGGTGCATTTTTTCATTCCCGATCCTTTCCACTTCAACTGTCTCACGATATTTTTTTTTTTAAATCGACGCACTGAACTTTCATTAAAACCTGTCTGAGCTGCTATTTGACGATTTGGTACATTTTGTTCAGATAATAAAATAATTCTCTCCTTCTCCCGAATACTGAACTGCTTTCTTTTAGGCATACTTGTAAAGGTGTCTTCAAAAATAAAGTTCTAGAACAAGCTATTTTGACAACTGAGCTCTTGAAATGACGAATCTATGTGAAGAATATTTAAGGGAAATGAGCATAGAACGGCATTTAGGCAAAATCCCCGCATAGTGATGGCAAAAATTTATAAATTTTCGAGGTGCGGCTTTTTTTTGTAGCGCTGGGTGTTCATTGTACATATAGTACATAAGCCCACACCGTCTACCACACGAACAAAACAAATAACACTTTTTGCTGACACTTTTTGTGTTTTGCTCATTTGAAGACAGTTTTTCGTGAGCGCTCGCTCACAAGTGTCCCTCTCAGTTGTTATTGACAGACCGTCTCGTTTGTTTTGATCAACCGAAAATGCTCAACAGAAAACACATGAGGAGGGAAAAAAAAGTGTTTTGCTCAGTGAGAGACCGAGTCGGCTTTGTTTTTTTCTGTTTTGTCAGTGGGCTGTTCGCACTGAAAAAACTGTTGAGGGTTATTTGCGAGCTCTGGTTAAAATTGTACGTAAACTGTTTTTGTGAATTTTGTTAAATGATTGTATGTTAAATATTGGTGTTTATTTTTTTTGTAGTTTTGCCCTGAAAACGGTTGCCGAAGAGCAACCGAAATATATCGGAAAAAAGAAACATAAAATTGTTTAATGTTTTATTTTCTATCATCCTGACCTCGAGCCGTAAACATACATCTTAAATAATTAAAGTGGGTTAAATCGCCATAAATGGTAACCCCTTCTGAAGGAACAATTGACAATTGATTATTTAAATGTTTGTAACTTGCGACGAGGGGCTGTAGCTCCCGCGCACAGAAACAAATAGAACGAACAAAAAAAAAATTTTTTCAATTAGCTAAAGCTACATAGTGTCGGTCCTACCAAATGCTTTCCCCATTTCTTCGAGAGTCATTAGGGCTGTAACGATATAACACAACAAAATACACAATTTTACATTACAATGGCCGTGTTCACCAGCACAAATCGATGACAAAAAACCGATGGATCTCGTTCGATTGATGTGGTGAACGAATGTGATACCAAATCATGCTTGCTAGTTTTTGTGTTTGTGATGAATGAAAAAACAGAAATTTTCAAGCTTTCATTTAAAATTAAAACGATTACTTTCGCCATACTATTTTTTACTAAAAATTCAATCAAAGTCGTTCAGCATAAGCCAATCAACTTTTTTTTATGCATGATGTTTGATGTATGATTTTTAATGTTTAATGTATGCAGGTGAACACGGCCAATGATTATATATAACATGAACACTCCTGTAGTTGGGACGGTCGCCGCCCGGCTGGAGAATGTAAGCCGAATTCTGACTACGGCTGCCAGCCACCATACAAGCTCTCATAGCAGATTTTATATGGGATGTCATCAAATCTGGAAGCTACTGCCAGGCGTCCGACAATCATGTCCAACCGAGCGGTATGCTGTTTGGGCAAGCCTTTTGGTAGGCGGTATAGACCATACATCAACCAGACGGTATACAAATCAGACGGTGATACAAATCAGACTAAAAGAAAAAAATGTTTTTGTTTTTTTTTTCATATACATTTGTTTCTATACATTACCACCATGATATAAAAATTAGAAGGTAGTGCAATGCGTCGCTCTTTAAACTAAAAATTCCTATGTGACGTCACAGACTCACAATTTTGTGTTAACATTTTTTCCAGGGACCGTAAATAACAATTATGAGTTTCAAAAAATTGAAGCCCAAAAAAGCCTCCAAGAAGAGTGGGAAAAAACACATATATAGAGTGGGGCAACATAACTTTCGTATCTGAAATGAGTATCGTTCCGCTCAACGATATCCTGGAGGGCTGGGCGTGTTCTCATTCGAAAGGCGGGGTCTTAAAGTTTTGTTACCTCCCAGTCAGGCGTGATCATGCGGTGGAGCAACGTGCAAAGAGCATTTGCCGTAGAGGCCGATTTATCCAGTGACCGCAACGCAGCGGGCCTTCCGAAATCATTTTCATCTCGCGCCCTTGGCCCCTGTTCCAGACGGGAAATCAATTGTCGGTTGGGTCAACTGTTTTCGTGTAACCGGTAGTATGGTGAAAAAAAAAACCTGTTGGCGCCCGGCCCATCAGATCACTAGAAAAAGTCGAGGCTGTGAGACAATCAATTCTCCAATTACCGCAGCGTTCTGCTCGCAAGCATGCAGCGGCCCTTGGATTGGCTGCTCGTACTGTAAGGAAAATTCTTCACGATGACCTTCATCTTCATCCGTACAAGTTGGCCATGGCACAGGAACTTTCAGAACGCGACTTTAATTCTCGAAGAAATGGATGTGAAGCGTTTCTTGAAAATGTCCCTGAGGATGCAATTGTGTTTTTCAGTGATGAAGCTCACTTTCACTTGAGCGAATGTGTCAATAAACAAAACATGCGATACTGGGCTGAGACAAAGCCCCGACAACTCCATCAAAGGCCTTTGTACTCGCCAAAGGTCACAGTTTGGTTGCGCTGCGTAGCGATCACTGAGCGACCGTTGGGTAAATAGGCCTCTACAGCAAATGCTCTTTGAACGTTGCTCCACCGCATGCATGATCACGCCTGACTGGGAGGTAACAAAACTTTAAGACCCTACCTTTCGAATGAGACAACGCCCAGCCCTTCAGGTTATCGTTGAGCGGAATGATGCTCATTTCAGATACGGCAGTTATGTTGCCCCACCCTGTATGTTATTTTTTTGCGGTAAATTCGAAAACAGGAAAACTTTTATTTTCAATTTTTATTATAAAAATTGACGAGTAATTATTATTTTCAATTTATATAATAAAAATCAAAAATAATTATTATACTTTAATTTTTAATTTGCAAAAATTTAATTTTTATTTTAAAAATTGAAAATAATAATTACTTGTCAATTATAATAATAAAAATTGAATTCAAATTTCTTTTGAAGGAACCTGATCATATATCGTCCTATATATATGATCTACGCAATAATATCTTTCAGTTGATATATAATATAATACAATATACAAATGCATGTACATATGGATCATTCTTTTACAAACCGAACGGTTTTAAAACTCACCATTTTTGATTTAAATAAAAAAAATCCGAAATTAAATTTCGGCATGCCCACCAAAACTTAATTTTCGGTTTTGCACAAAAGTTTTTTGATAATTCTACAAACAATTTCAAAAATCGGCAAAAATGGAAAAAAAAAAAGGGGGGGGGGGGGGGTAACCACCTTTTCCATTTTTTCATATATATATTATATATCAACTGAAAGGTAGTATTGCGTAGATCGTAAATATAGGTCGATATATGATCAGGCTCCTTCAGTTCAAAATATATTTGAATTCAATTTTAATTTGCAATTTTTATTATAAAAATTGACAAGCAATTATTATTTTCAATTTTTATTTTTTTTTCATTTTAAAAATTGAAAATAATAATTATTGTTTATTTTTTTTATTTGAATTAATTTTAATAATTAAAAAAAATTTTTATTTTTTTTTTTAAATTAAACAAATAATTTTTTTTTCATAATTTTTTTAACAAACGAGAGCGTAAGTTAAAGTCGGCTCTAACCGACTTCGATATACCCGTTACTCATGGAAACAAACAGACTCACAAAGTTATGCGCATGCGAAATGGAGCAAGTGTTTGCTTGCACTACCTTGTATTCATTATGTCATGCATTACCACCACAACAGAGAGAAGCTTGGCCCTGGCCCTCCTGGAGGTGCTGTTTGAGCCAATTTTACTTTTACCACCACAACATTATTATTTCCACCTTTCTACTTCTTTTATTAATATGTGTTGTACCTCAGTAAATTGATATATATGCTTACCTAATTTGCTTAGTTATTTACATTTCCATTCTTTTTCATTTGTGACATTATTTTTTTTTAAAAGCTATTGGATGTTGAAATTAAACAAATACATATGGGCATTTCTACAAAAAAGTCCACCGAGACCAAAAAATTAAAAGTGCTTAAAAAACACTTTTTTTATAATATTTTCATGAGGAAACAATCAAAATGAACTAGTATGAGCCCATCTAAAATATATTCATAGCCCAAGCGCAAGCGCCATTTTTCTCATTTGGACATGTTTTGCTGTCATAAAAATGCCTTTAGATTGCGTTGATTTTTCGTCTCTAAAATATTCCTGAGGGTACAAAAAGTTAAAAAATATTACATAAGACACCATAAGAAACTATGCGATTGCAATTAACTGTAAGTTTTTGCTTTATATTGTAACAAAAACAACATAAATAAAATCCGGAAATTTTCACGTCAGATACTTATGAAAATAAAAAAGGTTGAGAAAATATTTTTGAATAAGGTTGCCTGGAAAATAAACATGTATTATTTCAAATCCTACCAAAAAAAATTTTTATACAAAAAGCTTTGCCTAATTCACAGAGTTTTGCAATTTTCTACAAGTAAAAACCCACTTCAGTTTTGTGTAACGCCAGCACATAGTTTTGCTTATATCTTTAACTCCTTATGTTCGATGTATGTCATTGTTTTTGCTGATTGTAGTGCTACTTAATTGCTACCCAAATGTAAAACAATTTTTTTTAAAATTCAAGATTTTCAAATTTTTTAAAAACATTTTATCGTACAAACGTAACTTCAAGTAAGATTGGAAATGCCCATATGCTTATTAAATTTACAACAATTAACTAACAAAAAAAAATAATTAAAAATATTTTCATTGAAAATTGCTGTGTGCAAATTTTAAAATGTGTGATTTTTTTGATTTTAAATAGAAACTTAACTCTAAATGGAGTCTGGTGATAAAATTAAATTGGGTTGCCTTTTAACGTTTTCAGTAACTGCAACCTCCGGGTCATTGAATTAGCCAAGTTTTGTAACAACACTCAAATCAATATGTTCCCACATCTTCACAATTGCTTTATTAAGCTGCTTGAAAGTGTCGTACTGCTTTGCAGCGCCGAATTTTCTGGCCGAAGTTATGCCCCACAGATCCTTAATTGGATTTAGATCCGGACTTAATGCCGGCCACTGTAACAGCGGTATATTGTGGGAGCTGAAATATGCATTTGAATGACGGGGAACGTGTGTGGAAGCGTTATCTTGCTGAAAAATCCAATTGCCACCATGGAACTCTTTCGAGAATGCCATAAGCTTACTTTTCAGCAACTCTTCGTAGATTTGCGCATTCATACGGCCTGGCACAAAACGAATTGACAACTTGCCTTTAGCACTGACGGCAGCCCATACCATAAGAGATCCATCACCATGGCTGCGCTTATAGCAGGTCTGTCGGGCATGTCGAATATATCTCCACCATTTATGATGTCCATCTGGGCCGTCTAGATTAAACTTTTTTCATCACTACTACGGATTTTAATTCTTCGTCCCAAAACTTGAACTTTTCATAAAAGGCCATTGGAGCATTTTTCTGATGTTGCTTGAGCCGTGTTTTAGGCACCGTGGACAGATACTGAAGATGCAACTCCTTTCGGCAAATATTGGTAGTCTTAGCTCCGACTTAATTTGAACGCAGCTCACCATTTTATTTGCTGCTACTTTATTACGATGGCGGTTTGTTAAACCTGCGAATGCACCAACTTCTATACCAGCTACATTCATAGTTCTGATTTTTATCTGCTCTTAATGGGAAAGTTCTTTATAAAATATTTTTCAATTTAAATACCCTTGATTGTTAAATTTAAATTATTGCTTACACACCTCTTAAACTTTTTATACCCTTGTAGAGGGTATATTAAAATTGTCCAGATGTTTGTGACGCATAGAAGGAAGCATCTTCGTCCCCAATCCTCGTATTTATAAGTTTTCTATGCTTTCACATAATTCCACCAAGTTTGATAGGATAACTATATAGTAGCTATACCATAGACATTGGGTGAAGAAAATGTATATAGGAGGAATTGTCAAAAATATGTACATTTGGCCGAATGTACATATTTGTGTCAGTGGAATCAGGCTACTAATTTATAAAAATCATACAAACAACAAGGTTATATAAACTTCGGTCGAGCCGAAGTTAGCTTTCCTCTATTTTTTTTCTTTATAAGCTTTTACACAACCGGTCTTACATTTTATGTCTACACTCTGGAATTGCATCGTGCAGGCTTTTGGTTATCCTTAACAGACTACCGGATATTTAGCGCAAACTCCCATTCCGATGGTTGGCTCAAATCGCCTGGCGGATGGCTGACATTTCACGTATATACTCTCTCTGGTAGTGCTGTGCGGATCGGGCAGTCTGATGGTTACCCCTAGCTGACTGCCGGATGGTTAACAGAAAATGTGCAGACAGCAGGTCCCGAAATAGCCTGGCGGATGGTTGACATATTATTTATTATCTCTGGTACTGTTTTGCCGATCGGCCTGTCCAATGGTTACCCATAAGTGGCTGCCGAATGGTTGATGGAGAATGGCCTGGCCGTTGGCTGTCCTAAAACCGCCTGGCGGATGGCTGATAATTTGTGAACGAGCTTCCGGTGTTTCTGTGCTGATCGGCCAGGCCGATGTTTACCCTTAACAGGCTGCCGTATGCTTGACTTTATTTGTATGAGCGTCTGGGAGAACTGTGCCGAACGGGTCACCGGATGCTTTGCCTTCGCCAGCACCAGGCACAAAAAAAACTACAGGGAACATACTCTGTACCCCAAAGTCTGTATATATCTGATCTATTTAAGTTAGAAGCCGTGTGGCTTCAAAAATGCAATAAAGCCATAAAGTGTGTGAAGTGCTGTCCATCGCCGTTCATCGCCATCACTGTTGTTTGTTTTCCATATAACTCGATTACCGATCTTAATCATTTCTTCGGCAAATCGATAAATAATACTGATTACTTGCTTAAAAGGAACGAACCATATGGCGTTTTTCCAAATTGCGGGGGCCGGAGGGGGCGTGGCGAAAATAGACGGACATGGCTATATCGACTCGGCTGTTGATGCTGATCAAGAATATATTTTCCTTCTAGGGTCGAAAACGATTCCTTCTCCTTGTTACATACCTTTGCACAACCTTAATAGAGTATATACCTTGGAATGATGGTAAAATTCCTCTACACCAATGGAAATGGGTAGAGGCCGAGCTGAGAGGTGTTGCCATGGAGGTGCTAAAAGCGAACCCTGGCCCACCGCCTATATGCAATAACGCGGGATGTTTTCAAGGAAACGTGAAGCTAGTCGCGTGCGAGGATGAAAGGTCAGCGGAGCTGTACAAAGCCGCGATCGGAAAGGTGGGGGAAGTGTACCCAGGGGCTCAACTTAGGGCAGTTGATGCCAAAGACATCCCCTCTTGCTCTAGAGCGCGAGTTTGGCTGCCCAAAAAGCCAAGCGACCCATCGGACATACTCGAAATGATGTCTATGTTTAATCCGCATGTACCAACAGCGAACTGGAAGGTTATGAAAGTGGAGGAGTCCAGCAATGCGAATATCCACGTAATCTTCCAGATAAACAATGAGACAGTGGAGCACCTGGCTAAAACCAAAGGACTTTTGGATTACGCCTTTAAAAAAGTGAAAATGACTGTCTATAAGACAGATACGACGGCGCTAGCTAACCTAGCAACGAGCGTAGAGGCCGAAGAGCCAAGCGATGACGATATGGAAACTGACGATCCACCTTCCCTAGAGGAGTCGGGAGGCTACATATCGTCAGGGTCAGTCTATGGCACGAGTCTAGGGAGACTCTACACCGAGCATGAGCTTTTGCACGATGAAACAAATGATGATGCAGAAGGCGATGCTACCCTAACGGCAGAGGAAATACTTTCTGATGATGCAGATCCTTCACATAAATCTGCATCACAGTAAAGCAGCTTCCGCTGCACTTCTGCTTTGCCTAGCAAAAGGTGAAGCAGACATTGTTTTAGTCCAAGAGCTTTGGATCACTGGTGACAGGATCTGTGGCTTGAGGACGCCAAAATACAACTTGTACCACATTCGGGGTAAGGGTAAGCCGCGTACATGTATATAAGTAAAACAAACTCTTAACGCATTTTTACTTCCCCAATTCAGTGATGGAGACATCACAACAGTCAACCTTGAATTGGGGAGCACCACCAACAAGTTGACTTCCTTCTATTTGGCTCGTGATACAACGGAGCCAGTACCATCCCGACTATTTGAAGACCTAGTGCACAAC
This sequence comes from Lordiphosa magnipectinata, assembly GCA_037044535.1. Taxonomy (NCBI): domain Eukaryota; kingdom Metazoa; phylum Arthropoda; class Insecta; order Diptera; family Drosophilidae; genus Lordiphosa; species Lordiphosa magnipectinata. The sequence goes on from JBAMBO010001355.1 coordinate 689,219, forward strand.
AGTCAAGGCAGCAGAACCAGACTAGTACTGGGTGGAGACGCTAATGCACACCATACAGAATGGTCCAGCACAGACACTAACGATCGTGGTGAGTTACTCTACGATCATCTTTTAAGTACGATTCTTATTATCTGCAATAAAGATAATGACCCAACTTTTGTCACTAGAACTCGGAGGGAGGTACTAGATATCACCCTCATTTCAGAGTTTCTAATAGAAAATATTATTTCATGGAGAGTTCTATCAGACCACTCCTTCTCAGATCATAGATATATTGAGCTAAAGCTAATAGAATCATGCCCCGAACCTAAACAAACACAAAACTTAAAAAAAACGAACTGGAAACAGTATAAGAGACTTATAGTGAAAAATCTAGATGCAGCTCCGCAATTCACACCTGTGAATGCGGAACAATTAGATGAAATAGTCCACATATTTACAACGACATGCACAAAGGCACTTGACAAATCATGACCACATATTATATACAAAATTCACCATAAGCCCTCCTGGTGGTCTCAAGACCTGGAGATACTAAGGAAAGAGTGCAGGAAGACATTCAACTCAGCTAAGAACACTAACTTGGATTCATCCTGGGAGATGTATAAAGCCAAGTTACGAGACTATAAAAGTGCAATGCGGAAAGCCAAACGACGCTCGTGGGCAAATTTCTGTAACAGTATTGAATCGACCTCCGAAGCATCAAGACTTCGAAGAGTCCCTCCGGGACTCCTACAATATCCTGACGAAACTTGGGCTGACTCCAGCTCTGAATCCCTCAATTTACTTCTGGAATCACATTTTCCTGGCTGTTCAACATCTTTGGAGCCCATAGAGGCACCTAGAGGCGATACGCTAAGTCACATAAGTGATATAATAACTGAACATCGAATTAAGTGGGCTGTGAACACTTTTCAGCCCTACAAATCACCCGGGCCAGATAGAATCTTTCCGGCTCAGCTTCAACAATCACTACCACAAATAATTGCATGGCTTCAGACAATCTTTGTCTGCTGCCTTCGATTACTGTATATACCTACACTGTGGAAAGATATAAAAGTGGTTTTCATACCAAAGGCAGGAAAGGCCTCGCATGTCAGACCAAATGACTTCAGGCCGATCAGCCTCTCATCTTTTCTCCTCAAAACACTGGAGAGACTACTAGATGCCCATCTAAGACAGACAATAGACCCATCCACTCTGTCCCCAGCGCAGCACGCATACAGCAAGGGAAGGTCACCAGAAACAGCACTCCACTCTCTTGTCTCGAAAGTTGAGAAATCAATCGAGGCAAAAGATTAAGCGCTTACGGCATTCCTCGACATCGAGGGTGCCTTTAACAAAGTTCTCCCCAACGCTATCACCTCTGCCTTGACAAATCTAAATGTGGAGGCATCTCTGGTGGAGTTCATCCGACTCATGCTTACAAGCAGGGTGGTTAACTCGCAACTAGGAGATGCCTGCGCACGAAGATATGAAAGTAGAGGCACTCCTCAAGGAGGTGTTCTTTCGCCATTCCATTGGGTGGTAACAGTCAACGAATTGTTGCAACTCATAAAATTGCGAGGACACACGGTGATAGCGTACGCGGATGAAGTTGCCATAATCACAAGAGGCAAATTTCCCCACACTCTCTGCAACCTGATGCAGGATGCACTCTCAACAATTGCAAATTGGACGACACAAAGTGGTCTTGGAGTCAATCCAACCAAAACTGAACTCGTTCTCTTTACCCGCAAGTATAAGATACCAAATTTAACACCCCCACGACTAAACAACATACACCTAAAATTTAGCGATTCTGCAAGATACCTTGGTGTAGTGTTGGACAAAAAATTATATTGGAACGAAAACATAACTGAACGTATCAAAAAAGCTAATACTGCACTTTTCTCGTGCAAACGTGCGATTGGTCGTAAATGGGGATTTTCCCCTGAAATAGTACACTGGCTGTACACAGCCGTTGTACGTCCAATACTACTATACGGAATCATAGTACGGTGGCCGGCTCTGGGGAAACCTTTCGTCCTCAGAACCATAACCAAAGTTCAACTTAGTGCTGCATTATGCATGACTGGTGCATTGCGTACAACCCCAACAGATGCACTTAACATAATGTTACACCTTATGCCTCTAGATCTTCTGGGTAGAGAAATCGCCAGTAACGCCGCTCTCAGGCTGAGAGAAAGCGGTACCTGGGAAGATGGTAACTCTGGCCACTCCTCTATACTTCTGCATCAAGTGGCGGTACCGCCAACGCTTGACTACTGCATCCCAACCATAACGTTTACCACCATGTATAAAGTCACCATACCGAATCGACTGGACTGGAACTCAATACCTCACTGCAAACCGAATGCCATAAATTTCTACACTGATGGCTCCAAACTGGGTGGACAGGTAGGAGGAGGAGTCTTCAGTCCAGAGCTCGGATTCGAAACTTCATTTCGGCTTCCTGACCATTGTAGTGTTTTCCAAGCAGAGGTTGTAGCCATCCAGGAGGCTACCAACCTTCTGGAAACCCTCGCAATCCAAAGAAGTAAACTATTTATTTTTTCAGATAGTCAAGCGGCATTAAAAGCCCTTGACGGTTATATTAACAATACCAAAACTCTTACGGAGTGCCGCAAATCTCTTAATGAAATGGCTCAGCACTTTAAAATTAATCTCGTTTGGGTGCCTGGACACCGCAACATTGAAGGCAACGAGATGGCCGACCACCTCGCCAGACTTGGCACTACCACTCAGCTCTTACCGGATAAGAGCAACATAGGGGTGCCTCTTGCGACCTTTAAGCTACAAACAAAGGAAACTACTCATCGAATAACCATGAATCGATGGTAAACAATTCACACATGTGAAGTATCTAGGCTTACATGGCCTACTCTTAGTATTAACAAAATCTAGGGCGTTACTCCGTCTAGAAAGACTGCATATTTCCCTACTAGTAGGGGCCCTTACTGGACATTGCCTAATAGGTAGACACGCCGCTAGGCTCGGCATCAGACACAATGACTTCTGTAGAAGCTGCAATTCAGTGGACGAGGACGAGAGTGTTCAACACCTCTTCTGTCAGCTCTTAGCAGAAGGCGACTCACAGTTTTGGGTCGTCCTTTTCTAAACGATCTGTCAGACATCTCTGAAATAGATCTAGCCTCTCTACTCAAATTTGTGATATTTTCTAAATGGTTTAACGGGAAAGACCCTCCCTCTACGATCGCAGCGTAGAAAGGGTTATATGGTATCACAACGGAACTTCATTGGCCTAAGTGATGAAATGGGATTCTCACCCATTTCAACCATTGCAACCTAACCTAACCTAACCTATATACCTTGGTACAGAGTATAAAAATATGAAATATGAAATAGTCTATATAATTTTACATTAATTGTACTTTATGTGTAACCATTAATTTTGTGTTGAATTTTGATTCGTTTTATCACACAAGAATAAAATGATTTAGATTTATCTCAGAATTAAAAATAAGTAGTACTTATACCGGTACGCACCGGTATACCGAAATAAAAATCCGGGTACCGTAAGCAAACCGAAATAAAACCTTTAACCGAAACATCAATTTCGGGACGTACCGGAACCGAAATTCGTTTCGGGATTAAGCTCTGTTTAAAACCTTTATTTATATAAATTATACCCTATGCAAGGATATATAAACATCGGCCCAGCCGAAGTTAACTTTCCTCTATTTTTATCAGGGCTTAATCCCGAAACGAATTTCGGTTCCCGTACGTCCCGAAATAATTGTTTCGGATAAAGGTTCTATTACGGTTTTCAATTAATTTCTGTTTTCGGTTTCGATACGGTACCCGGATTTTTATTTCTGTATACCGGTACTTACCGGTATTAGAACTAGTTATTTTTAATATCGGAAAAATTAAATTTTTAGATAAATCTAAATCATATTATTCCTGTGTAATAAAACGAATCAAAGTTCAACACAAAATTAATGGTTTCACATTTAAAGTAAAATTTTTTTTCGCTTCTGGCATTCACCATGTTGTGGACTAAGCGCTTTTGCTAAGAGCGCGGGAGAGAGTGAGCTTGAGAGGGAGCTTGAGAGTGAGCATGAGAGTGAGCTTGAGAGTGAGTTTGAGAGAGCGTGAGAGTGAAGGCGAGGGGAACAGTGGGTTAACAATGACTTAACAGTGACCTAGAAGTGACTTAACAGTGGGGGAGCTGTGAGGGAACAGTGGAATAGGGGGGAAGAGTGAAGAGTGCGGGGGAAAAGGGGGGGTCAAGTTGTGAATTCAATGCGTCCCATACACTCTTTTTTTATTTTGATTCATTCATTGGTTCAACGAGACGGTACTTATGTATGTCGAAGTTTTATCCAAAATTATTGTCTCAATGCTGATGCTGCTGTGAAATGCATAATCCTCGTATATTTACTACAAATGGGCGCGGGACGGAAAAATCGCTAGACCCGAAGATCACAATGTAGTCGTGCGGGAGAGGTATATTTTCAGCATCCACTTGACAGGAAGGGTTTAATATATAATTTTGGAGTTTCCGAGCGAGCGCCTAGAAAATTTGGACCCATAGGACGGGATGGGATAAAATTTAACGTGTGTACAGGCCACTGCATTTAGCACTCAAAATTTTGATTTATTTTTACCAGCTGTGAACTCGAAACTGTCTACAAGATAGGTTAGGTTAGGTTAGGCTGAGATGGCTAGTGACAGTAAGACTGTCCCTGCACTTAGGCCAAGATAGGCCCATTGCGATACCATATAATTCCCTATTTAAGCCAGGGGCGGTTCCTCCCGACTGACCCATTGGGACAACGTTAAGAATTTCATTAGAAACGGAATCTCCATCTCGGACACTTCCGAGAGATTGAGTAGAAAGGGGTGGCCAAGAGTTTTGAGTCTCCTTCTACTAAGAGCTGGGCAATGGCAAAGAAGATGCAGTAATGTCTCCTCCTCTTCCTCACACTTGCAGCTTCTACAGAAGTCGTTGTGAGCGATGCCCAAGCGTGCTGCATGCCTGCCGATTAGGCAGTTACCCGTTAGCGCCCCAACCAGAAGTGAGATGTTTTCCCTACTTTGGCGCAAAAGACTATTGGTTCGCTTCAGGTTAAACGAGGGCCACGTGACCCTAGCTGCAGCGCAAACCGGAAGGTTATTCCATCGTTCCGTAGCCAGGCGCCAGGTTTCATTAGCTTGTATGAGGCTAAGGGCATCCCTATCAAGCTCTTCTCCGGGAGGAGCTGAATGGTGGTACCCTGTGTTGCCAGTTTGTTGGCTGACTCGTTACCCTCAATGTTACGGTGTCCAGGTACCCAGATGAGGTGGATGCGGAGATGCTGAGCGATCGAATTTAATGATCTATGGCATTCCGTGAGCGTCTTGGCGTTATTGGTGTAGGACTCAAGAGCCCTTAGAGCGGCTTGACTGTCTGAGTAAATGTATATGTTCCCTTCTTCGATCATGAGTGTGCTGATGTATTTGGCGGAATCCTGGATGGCCACCAATTCTGCTTGGTACACACTGCAATGATCAGGGAGCCGGAATGCAATTTCCATATTTAAGTCGGTGGAGAAAACTCCCCCTACTTTGTCATCGAGCTTAGATCCATCTGTGTAGATATTGATGGCATTTGCTCTACTGTGGGGCAAGTTATCCCAGTCGCGTCTACTAGGGATATTGACGCCATAAAATTTCTGAAATGACGTAGTGGGTATTCAATACTCTGCAATGGCGGGAACGGCGATTTGACGAGTTAGTATAGTAGAGTGTTCTGAGGTACCCGCGTTCCAGGCTACCCAGTTGCTATTCCAAAAATGGAATTAATATCTGTTGATCTGTGTTGGTTATCAAGATTTATAATCAACCAAAGACCTTGAGCTAGCCAGTTGTAACATTGACTAAAATCAAAAACAGTTCACTAAAACTCATATACACTTTGTTCAAACATATTAAACTAGAGTCGAAAGATTTTTGTTTTTTAGAAAATTTTGATTGTATATAACACTGTGGATTTTTATCTGGAAATTCGATTTTTAACTTTCCGCCAATTATTTTCCAAGTTACACGCATATTTGTAAAGACTTGTCAGGTAAATTTACACTCAACCTACTCGTCTTCTAGCTTCTTTGCGAATCAACCATACCTATCAATTGAATGGGTCTAATTGTATTTTTAGCCCTGTAATCACTGAATGCTCTCTCCTTTGCGATCTTAACTCTGTTAAACCTGTGTATGCACCGGGTCCCGATGGAGTACCTGCTTGTGTACTTATGTTCTGTGTTGATATACTTTGTAAGCCGATTCATAAATTATTTAAATTGTCTCTTGAGACATCCTCTTTCCCTGTGTTGTGGAAGGAATCTTATATCATTCCTCTCCATAAAAAAAGTAATAAGTCGGATGTTGAGAATTATAGAGGTATTTCCAAGTTGTCTGCAATTCCTATAGCTTTTAAGAGAATTATGACATCTCAACTGCAACATTTATGTAGTTCCATTATTGCACCCCATCAACATGGATTTGTGAAGCGTCGATCTACTACCACTAACTTATTAGAGCTTACATCATTAGTGATCAAAGGGTTCTTAGGTAAGATGCAAACCGACGTCACTTATACTGATTTTAGTAAGGCTTTTGATTCTGTTAATCACTCCTGGTTGCTTCATAAACTGAGTTTAATTGGTTTCCCAACTAATCTTCTTAGTTGGATCTCTGATTACCTAAGTTCTAGAACACAAAAAATTCTATTTTGTAATTCATATTCGAAACTAATCCAGGTTACCTCTGGGGTACCCCAAGGTAGTCACTTGGGTCCATTGCTTTTTACTCTCTTCATAAATGATCTTCCGTCTGTCTTGACTCACTCTCATGTGCTTATGTACGCCGATGATGTGAAACTATGTTTAACATATAACGATTTGGTTTCCCGCTATAATTTGCAAGCTGACTTGGATGCATTTCAGTCTTGGTGTAAAGATAATCTATTAAACCTTAACAGTTCCAAGTGTATGGTTATGACATTTTACAGGAGCTTGCCACAATTCTTCACTTATATGTTTGATAAAGTCCCACTTGAGTGCTTAAATGATTCAGCCAATGAGGTAAATGATCTTGGGGTTATTCTTGATCACCGACTTAAATTTGACTCTCATGTTACTGCTGCTGTTTGTAAGGCCAGGAGTGTTCTTGGGTTTTATTAAGCGCTGGTCGAAGGAATTTGATGATCCCTATACGACGAAAATTTTGTACGCTTCTCTTGTCCGTCCGATTCTCGAGTATGGATCATGTGTGTGGTCTCCGCAATATTCGACCCATCAAGATAGAATTGAATCTGTGCAAAAACAGTTTTTATTGTTTGCTCTTCGTGGTTTGGGCTGGAATCCTGAGGTCCGTTTACCATCGTACTCTAGTAGACTTCTTTTGATTAACCTTCCCTCCCTTATTAACCGTAGAGTTATGCTTGGAGTAATCTTTATACATAATCTAATTAATGGTGAAATCGACTCAACTGAGTTGGTTGGCCAAATTAACCTCAACGTTCCTATTAGACCGACTCGTAATTTTACCCCACTATCCCTACATCGTTGTAGTACTAACTATGCCTTGCATGAACCGTTTCGTGTCCTCTGTGCTGATTACAATAAACTCTACCGAATAATTAACTCTGAAGCTTCCCTTCCTGCTATAAAAATTAATATTTTAACTTATTTAGCCCGTAGTTAACATTACTTTATGTTCTTTCTTCGCGATTTCGTGTCACACGTTAGTGGCTGCGCCTCTCGGTCGGTTGGGCGGGAGGTGAGCTGCGCTTTTGCCTGGGGTTCACGCGTAACAAGCTTTGGCTTGGTGTCGCATGGGCCACTTGAACGTACTGCGCATTGTACGTCAACGTCCATCATCATTTCACTCCATATAAACACGAGTCAGTAAGTTAATGTCGGCCCTGCCCGACTTCGATATACCAATTGCTCAGGGGAAGAAATGATTAATAGCTTTCCTGTGAGGAAAAGCCAACTCTTTTTAACTCGGCTAATTTTTATCCAATCTTGATGACCATTTGAGGGATTGTAGATATTGCGAATATAAATGTAAGTTTCAGAGTTTGAAAAAACTACCAATTTTACATTTCATTTGCTTTTGAGTGTGCTGTGCTTTGACGAAATCGAAGCTCACATGGAAAGCAAATGCGCAAAATTCAAAACCCGAAGCTGTGCTATTGCTTTGCTGTGAGAATTTCAAAAGCATAGCAATAGAAGATTTAAAATACTTTCGTAGCAGCGCTGTTGATTATTTTAAAAGCATAGCACACTAAACTGAGAAAGTGCAATAGCCAACATATTCCAGCAAAAATTTAGAGTAATATTTTTTTTGTTGTGTATATAGAACTAAAATATAAAATGAATACCGCTGCGATTAAAAAAAAAATGCAGAAATTATCAGACATTAATAGATTTAAAAGAAGTCTATATTCCTAATTGGATGCCTGCAGCTCTTACCATTTTAGAGATCTGAACGTGATTTGGACAGATAGACAGACGTGGCTATATCGGCTTGGTTGATGTATAATATTAATCGCAGATTCTTTCTTCTGTCTGTTACATATGAGCATTTCCTGAATTGCGAACGTTATATTCGAAATTGCAAATTTAACTGTACTGGTAAACTCAACAAACCCTACCCCCTCTCTGACGACACTGAATCCATTATTTGAAGAGTCAAGCGCAGTGTTGTAGACCGACCTTCCGACCTTACGTACCTTCTAGACATATTTAGTAATCAGTATTATTTATCGATCTGCCGAAGAAATAGTAAAAAACCGACAAAATAAAGTTTTATTGGGAACGTTTTTATATCAAGTCGATATAGCCATGTCCGTATAAGGAAACATACCTTTTTGGAATTTTGAGGTTTATGTTTTTTCAAAAAGTATATATTTGTTCATTAATATCTATTTTGTCCCCTTCAAAATAATCCCCCTCGGATATAATACATTTATGTCGTTTCTTCCAATCCTCTTACTTGAAAAATCATTTTTTGTGACCTTGTTTAGCTCCTCCTTCGATGCCGTCTTTATAGCTTCATTCGTGTCGTAGCGTCGTCCTTTCATGGGTCTTTTTAGTTTTGGGAACATAAAAAAGAGGGCGAGGTCAGAGAATTACGGTCGCTGCGGCGTCATTAGAGTGTTGTTTTTGGACAAAAATTCGAGCACACGAGCTTCATTATTTGGAATAGTCCAAAATCTAAGATGAGCCAAAACACTTGCAAGCAAAAATAGCAAATAGCAAAAAATAACGTAAACATTTAAAATGGCCAGCCGTGTCAGCACAAATGAGGGACATGAGTAGTACCAACGTAACGCCAGCAATATATCGAAAATCGAATTGATGGTACACACCACGACATTAGCTTCCCTGTACCACTTTATGCCATCAAACATAGCTAGGAAAATATGTTTTGTGAGTTTCATGGCATAGTGAATGGCCCGCATTAAGACTCCCTCAAGGACTAGCCACTTCTCGACTGAAATCATCCCTTCCGGGTCGGTTCGGTCGATAATGGCCTGAGGATCCAACTTTTATCTTCATCCTCACTCTACTTTTGGGAGGAAGTTTCGTCGACGGAGACTCCATCGCCGTCGTGGTAGTCGGTGCATTCAGTTCGGCCGTGGTAGCCTTCGCAGTGCTTTCTCCCTAGCTGTCAGTGACTTCGAGTTTCGGTCTTCAAGTGTCTTAAGATACTTAAGTGATGTTTTGTGCCCGGAGCGGTGTTTGCGCCGGATTTCGTCAATTGTCGCTTTTTTCTTCAACAGAACTGTGGCCGATGTAGGATCTTTCTTCTTCAGTAGCTCATTGTTGACAGGCATGGAATCACAAGCTATTCTGCTGTCATTGATGGGCCGGTGAATTTGAATTCCTCATTTTCGACCTCCGGTCTCACATTCACCCCATCTAGAAGATGAAGTGAACCTTCACTGAGTGTTACTTGACTAACAGATAAATAGCGACACCTCCAACCACACCTCCAATAATTCTGGAAAAATTACACAAATTGTATCTAGGAATGTCAGTACCTCAACTAAAAGTCTCAAAGAAATGGTGTTAAAAATTTCGCGGAATCTTGTAGGTAACGTGTATACATGCCAGCTTTGACCGAAAATAAATTTGTAATTATACTCTGTACTAAAGGTACATAGAGTATATTAAGTTTGTGCAAAAGTATGTAACAGGGAGAAGGAATCGTTTCCGACCCTATAAAGTATATATATTCTTGATCAGCATCAACAGCCGAGTCGATACAGCCATGTCGGTCTGTCCGTCCGTCCGAGATCTCAGAGATGGTAAGACATAGAGGTTTGACATGTATGGGACATATATTTCTTATACTTGCAGGCAGATCAAGTTTATTTTCAATTTTTGATACGCACCCTCCCGCCCCCGCAATTTGGAAAAAACGTGTATCTTCCACAGTTTTGATGATAGATGGTTCGTACCTTCTAGAGATATCTAGTAATCAAAATTATTTATCGATTCGCTGAAGGAATGATAAAGATCGAATGAACGATACTCAAGTTATGAGCACAAAACGGCCAGTTAACACCACCCACCCCCCCACCCATAACCACAGCAACATACCATAACCGTTCAACAGAGGCAATCTTAGTGAGAGAGAGAGAGAAAGAGAAAAAGAGAGAAAGAGAGAGAGAGAGAAACTTAGAGAGCGCACCGCGTTGTGCGCGGGGTGTTAACTGGACTCGTGAGCAAATGCGAGTGTAAGGGTACAGAGTATGTTATAGTCGGGCTTGACCGACTTTCTTTCTTGTTTTTTAATGGATAAATGCTTCGAAAAAGGCTTGTGATGGAAATGATTAAAATCGCTGTTAAAAATTCAGGGTTGGTACTAGAAGTTTACTTTAAGACTGAATTCTTAAAAAATGCATTGGGGGCCCATTCGCCTACAAAACCGTCTATGCCCTTTGAGCTGGAATATGTGTGCTATTGAACTTTCTCAGCTTAGTGTGCTATGCTTTTGAAATGTTAAACAGCTCAGCACAGCACTGCTATGAAATTTCAAATATGATATTGCTATGCTTTTGAAATTCTCACAGCAAAGCAATAGCACAGCTTCGGGTTTTAAATTTTGCGCTTTTGCTTTCCATGTGAACTACGATTTCGGCAAAGCAAAGCACAGTCAAAGGCATAAATTCCAGTGCTATTGCTGTTTTGCTGACAGTTTTTCAAACCCTGGTAAGTTTTAAATTTGAGATCGGTATCTTTAAAATTGTGGGAGTTATTCAACATTTTTTTTTATTGTGGGGCGGGTTTGGGCGTTGCAAAAATTTTAAACAAGCTTGATCTGCGTGCAGACAATAGGAGTCGAGATTCAAAATTTGGTTGCTCTAGCGCTTCTAGTCTCTGAGAAAAATGTATTCATACAGACGGACGGACAGGGCTATATCAACTCGGCTGTTGATTCTGATCTAGAATATATATAATTTTAATGGTCGGAAATGTGTTCTTCTGCCTGTTACATACATTGCACGACTTTAGTGTACCCTTTTTACTCTACGAGTAACTGGTATGAAAACAGTGGAGGAAATTGTTCGCTGATGAATTTATTTTCTGTATTCTGAGACACGCTAAATAAGTAAACAATTGGAATATCGATAGTTGACGTATTGATAGCGGTGTGGGTCGTGAGTGGATTGAATGAACAGCTAATGTCCGATGCGAAAATTTGAGCAGCCGATTATTTTGACATCAAAAATTGACCATAGAGAAAAAAATAGGAGCGCAAAAGTAAGCGAACGGAAAGTGTCTGCTGAGGGGAAACTATAAGCTAAGGGCCACAAATCGGCCCGACAAAATGACGAAATCCGCACTGAAAGGACGTACCCAGAAAACCGTCTCCAATGCCAACGGACTCGTCCGCACTCGGCTTAGGCTAAACAGCAGGTGGTGACCATACCCAACCCGGTCATCACTTACCACCACCACAGCGAAAACTGTTTTGGCGACGGCCTCAGCGGTGTGGACGTGCCTGTCAAACGTTAACGAGAGGAGGAGGACTTTGAATTTACGGCAAATAAATCAGAAATTTTGTATGAAAGCTAAAAATATATTTTTCAATCTCTACCTTTGCGATTCTCTTGAAAGCCCAAATGATAGCACAGCCCAAATCCATGAGCCACCGTCCTTCAGACGATAGCAGCATTCTTGCAAAGAAATGCATAGTCGACTAACTTGAAATCAAGCCTCAACTACCCACCCCCATCTTGTCGCATATCTGGGCATCCGACAGAGCCGCATGATGTACTATGTTCTCCACAAACTGCTTCATCTGACCCACACGGTCGGCCGGTTAGCCAATCTCTGTACAAACTTCTCGATTATAACTGCCCTAACGGCAGACATCCAAATAATACTCCAAGTAGTAGTCCAGGATTATATACGACATCTCAAAAAGATCGACCTTGTTGCCACAGATGTGTCTCAAACGCGCAATAATTTGATCCGCGCCCAACACCTTGAACCGGAATCTGGTGCAACGCGATGCCGCTACCGGCATCAACATATCTGTGTTCCTGTTGCTCAGCATATTTGGTAAATTATTTTTGGCAAAACGCACTTTCAATTTTTGCTTGTAATCGAAACAAAACAGATGACCACCGGTGTGGCCGTTTCTGTATTTGACCTCTAGGGGCACTAGACTGAATGTCCCTTAAATGAAAAAAAATTTTTTTTTTCAATTTTCTTTTCCTAAATGCGTAAAAAATTCGTAATAATTGCTAATTACCGTAATGAAAAACCAAAATTCGGAATTTTAAGGTTTAATACCCACAATGGCTATAAAGTTGCTACATAAAATTTCAATTTCCCCTTTTTCATTTTACTTTTTCAACAAAGTAGACTTTGAGATGCCAAAAGTTATTGTTGAATTTAACAACGGTTGCTGTGCCAGAAAAAATCAAATGCTGTACCAGAATTAAAAGGGTAGGATCGGCATGTGACATACCGTGAGATGAAGTGGTCCTTGGATGATGGCCACATTTCATGTAACTCTAGCTTTGTTCATGTGGAATTCTGCATAATTTGACAATTGCCCAAGAATAAAGTAAAATGTTGATCAAATTTAATTGCTGTGCTTTAAAGGATTTTTACAAATCATGGATATGCATATCGTTGACTTACTTCAAGACTGGCATAGCTCAAAAAATTTGATTATGTGACAACGCGTTTAATGTTCTCAGTGGATTTAACCAAGGGAAAATAGTTTTTTTTTGTTTCGAGTTACCCTAATAAAATATTAAGAATTTAAAATGCTCATTAAAAAAATTCTAAAATATGATGTTTTAACTGAAAGCCGAAGAATCATTACGCAATATCTACTGCAGGACAACTAAGATATGACGTTCTTGCATTAACATGAAAATGAACCTATTAAAAGAAACAGACATATTCTCATATCACATGAAAAGTATTAAAGATATCAATATGAATATTTACACCATATAGAACACGATTCAGCGAATATTTCGGCATCACGTAGTCTAAAATCTTTTGTTTTTTAGCTATATCAGTCTTAAAGTAAGTGAGCAATATGAGCCGACCACCAAACCAAAACTAGCAAATGTGTATGTTCCATTAGGAGTCATTCCTCAAAAGTGGTTTGCTGACGAAAGACCGGCAAAAAATTAAAAATAATTAAAAGAAAGTATAACTTAAGTGGTTATTCAAATTTATTCAAAAGAATATTTTTTAGATTAAAACAACTAGATAGAGAATCCTCGTTATCGGATCTCAGTTTCTTAAAAGCAGCAGCAGCACTCAATTCAATTTAATTTTCTGAAGTGCCATGAAAAATGCCTTCTAAGTAGTCCATTCTTAATAAAGAGTTGTATCGCGACAAGCATTTTTTCTTAAAGCCACATATTGATCATAAAGTTTCCTTAAGCTTCTGCACACATTTCTTCTTAGTTTCATGATAAGATCAAATGATTTCAATGCATTATCAATTTAAAGGACAGTGCTGTCCCTTAATGAGTATTTGTGTCCTCTTGTATTATGCAGAAAATGCGCCAAGACATATTTTCTTGATGGTAGCTTTGCTAAATCGAGCTCTGTCCGCAGCTCGCCAATCAAATAAATGCTTTTTTAATCATCTATATCTTGCATTTTGCTTTGCATAAAATATTTTTAAAATTAAATTTTAAATTCTACAACAACGTTCGTTATCTCAAAAGTTACTTTGATGAAAAAGTAAAATGAACAAGTAAGAGCGCTGTAGTCGAGTTTCCCGACTACAAAATACCCTGTTCAATTGAGACACACATACAAACACACTCACATACACAGCGCTGCCTGCATGAAGTGAACGCCTCCCCCCCACGCTCCCATAAGCTAAATTGTTTAATAACTTTTGTGTTTTTGCTCGTATCTTATTTTCCTCTGGAGAGTAGTTAGGTATAAGTCCTAGGATAGTATATATTAAGCCACCAGGTTCTAACTTTAAAATTGTGGCTGTGACAGTTTTTTGAGGTTTAAGGGGGGAGGGGTGGGAATTTTCCAAATCTGAAACAAAATTGAACTGGGTACGGTATACACCTATGTGCATGCCAAAATTTGGTCCTCTATCTCTTATGGTCTCTGAGATCGACGCGCTCATACAGACAGACAGACAGACGGACAGACGGACATGGCTATATCGACTCGGCTGTTGATGCTGATCAAGAATATATATACTTTATAGGGTCGTAGAAGCTTCCTTCTGGCTGTTACATACATTTGCACAACTTCATGATCCCCTTTTCCCATTTTTAATGGGAGCAGGGTATAAAAAGGGGAAATTTAAATTTTATGTAGGAACTTTAAAGCCATGGCGGAGGTATTAAATCTTAAAATTTTGAGTTTTTGTTTTTCATAACGGTAAATAGAAATAATTACGAATTTTTTGCGCATTGAGGAATAGAACAATTCAGAAAAAAAAATTCCATATGATTATGATCAGTCTAAGGGGCATACTAAAAATTTATGTGTTTTTAAAGTGCAATTTATCGTGATAAATTTTCCGCGCTTCTCAGAACGGGCCTTAAAATACCTTAAAAAAATTTTCATTAGAATGATTTAAGGTGAACTATTGAGAAGTTATCAATGTTACCACAAAGGTCTACTTGTGAAACAGGGGCCGATAAATATTTCGATAACTTTTTATATAATTAATATTTTCTTTTAAAATTTAGGTTGAAACCAAGCTAAAACCTGACAATGATGAAGTATTGTTACTTTTATAAAATAATTCTTGTTGATTTGCAGAATTTGGAACAGCAATCAACTAAATATGCTGCAATTTTAATTTTTTTTCAGAATTCGGAACAGTTTTAACACTACTTATGGAACACTGATATTGGAGATCCTTTATGCAAAGGTTCAAACACAATGCCAACCCATACTGCCCGGACGGTAGAGGGCAGTCCATTATACAACGAAGAAGGTATGGCACTCACAGAGTGCGCCCTCTGCTCGGGCCACAAAATATCAGTCTGCAGTTGACACTTGAACCGAAAGGTTGTGTGAGCGCACGTTTTTATACCCTTGTAGAGGGTATATTAAAATTGTCCAGATGTTTGGAACGCATAGAAGGAAGCATCTCCGACCACATAAAATATATATATTCTTGATCAGCATGGCGAGCTGAGTTGATATAGCCATGTCCGTCTGTCCGTCCGTCCGTCCGTCTGTTTCTATGCTATCTCCTCCGTCAGTTTAAAAGCTATCTTAACCAAACTTTGCACGAAGCCTTTTGGTACAAATACGCTGCACATTTGTCGGAACCGGCCGGATCGGATGACTATCTATATCATGTAGCTGCCATAGGAACGATCGGTCAAAAAACTAGTTTTAGTGAGAAACTTTTTTGTTTTTAATGCAAACTCCCCCAAACCACATATTTATCAGTTTGCTATGATTTTACATAATTCCATCAAGTTTGATGAAAATCGGACAACTAGTATAGCTGCCATACAAAACTTAGTTCAGAGAAAAAGTCTTAGTAGGAGAAACTTTTTTGTTTTCATTGCTATCGCTCTCAAACTTGTTACTGATCAATACTATATGATACCACACAATTCTGACAAGTTTGATTCAAATCGGATGACTATACCATATAGCTGCCATAGGAACGATCGGTTGGAGAAGTAGTTCTAGTGAGAAAACCTTTTTTGTTTTCAATGGTAGCGTCTTTAAGCTTTCCAGTTATGAATACTATTGGTTTCCACACAATTTTGACGAGTTTGATCCAAATCTGATGAATATATCGTATGGCTGCCATATGACAAACTGGCAAGCAAGCTTTTTTGTTATACACACATACTAAATTCGTGTGTACAATGTACATAGTCTGTCACAGACATGAGTCTGTCACTCTCGCGTTCACTCTCCGTCTCTTTCTCGCGTTCACTCTCCGTCTCTCTCTCGCGTTCACTCTCGGTCTCTCTCTCGCGTTTACTCTCGGTCTCTCTCGCGCTCTCAGCAAAAGCGCTGGGCCACAATTTCGGCTAAGTGCCATACCTGTATTAGTTGTATCATGGGGCAGTCGGTCATTAAAGACGCAGGACACGTGTTCTTTGTCTGTCCGACGTTCAATGAAAAACTACATAATCGGAAAGAATCGAAAAGTGATTTGTATGGTATTTTTGTACGGATGATAGAAAACGCAGTCCCTTAAAACCGCCGGCAATCAAAGCCATTCAGCAGAGACTTTTTAGCAATCGCCAATCGAAAATCAGTACATAATCGCTAATATAAATTTTCTGCTGAATCGCATAGATAGTGTGGCGAAACAATCACAAGTTATCAGTTATCTAGAAAACGGTCAATTTGGTCGATCATAGGCGCTTTCAGTTTTAATAAATTAAAATAAATATGTATATATATGAATATAATTTACATGCACTTTAAAACATTACATTAATATTAAGTGTGATATTTAAATTCTTACTTCAAACAAATCCATTGGAACTTCATTTTTTAATAAATATTTTTGAACACTAGCCACAGCGTCTTTGGAGTATTCCTGAAATCAAAATGAATATAAGAATGATAAGAATTGGAGACTTAAATTAGCAAAACGGTTGTGACCATTCAAATGCGCTAATAGTATTATAAAATAAGGTAATTGGTAATAGGTAAAAAAACAAGAAAGAAAGTCGGTCAAGCCCGACTATAACATACTCTGTACCCTTACCTCGCATTTGCTCACGAGTCATATGCGTTGTGCGCTCTCTAAATTTCTCTCTCTCACTCTCTCTCAAACACTACAATCCTCTTTTGAACGGAATGTTGTGGTTATGGGTGGAGGGGTGGGGGGTGTTAACTGTCCGTTTTTTGCTCATATCTTGAGTATCGTTCATCCCATCTTTATCATTCTTTCAGCAAATCGATAAATAATATTGATTACTAGATATCTCTAGAAGGTACGAAACATCTATATACGAAACTGTGGAAGATACACGTTTTTTCCAAATTGCGGGGGCGTCAGGGGGCTTAGCTAAAATTTAAAATAAACTTAATCTGCCTGCAAGTATAAGAAATATATGTCCCATACATGTCAAACCTCTATCTCTTACCTGAGATCTCGGTGCCTTCATACAGACGGACGGACAGACGGACAGACAGACAGACGGACATGGCTATATCGACTCGGCTGTTAATGCTGATCAAGAATATATATACTTTATAGGGTCGGCAATGATTCCTTCTCACTGTTACATACTTTTGCACAAACTTAATATACTCTGTGTACCTTTGGTACAGAACTTACAAATTCCATTCGATAGATTGCGAATTATGATGGTATCTTTTTAAACGAATTTTGAAATATACAGGTTTTGTACAAAAAATATGTATATGGGTATTTCCATGATGTCGAACGCGACAGTCGTACGGATTTAAATTGAAATAGAAGTCAAATTAAAAAAAAAAATTTCTCTTATTACTTTAACTTATAGCGCTTTCGAAGCTATTTGTTTAGTGAGAAAAAAGGAGAGCACACCTAGTGCTGGTTCCAAGATAAAGCCAATCCAAAAGCGATTGGCACGCGACAAAAAATGGAAGTGGTGTTTTTGGTCATCAATATAAAAGCAAAACTCAGCTTGATCTGCCAAAAACATTTAGTGCGAATAATTTTCAAATGTTGTTGAATAATTTATCTGTATATTTCAATTTATTTGATCGAAAAATTTTCTTTATTTTTATACCGTTGTAGAGGGTATATTTAAATTGTCCAGATGTTTGTAACGCATAAAAGGAAGCATCTCCGACCACACAAAGTATATATATTCTTGATCAGCATGACGAGCTGAGTTGATATAGCCATGTCCGTCTGTCCGCCCGTCTGTCCGTCTGTTTCTATGCTATCTCCTCCGTCAGTTTTAAAGCTATCTTAACCAAACTTTGCACGAAGTCTTTTGGTACAAATACGCAGCACATTTGTCGGAACCTCCCAGATCGGATGACTATAGCATGTAGCTGCCATAGGAACCATCGGTCGAAAATGTTGTTTTAGTGAGAAAAACATTTTTGTCTTCAACGCAAACGTCCCCGAACCTTGTACTTACAAGTTTTCTATGCTTTCACATAATTCCACCAAGTTTGATAGGACAACTATATAGAACAGCAGCCATAGAAATTAGGTGTCAAAAATGTATACAGGAGGCCTTGTCAAAAATGTGTACATTTGGCCGAATACATACATATACATATTTGTGTCAGTGGAATCAGGCTACGAATTAATAAAAATCATACAAGCTACAAGGGTATATAAACTTCGGTCGAGCCGAAGTTAGCTTCCCTCTATTTTTTTATTTCAAAATAAAATATGATCATTGCGAACGGGACACTTTTTTCCATCATTTTGTTTATGTGTTTTCTGTAAAAACGAAGCAGAAGCTTACGATTAATTGCAATTACAAAGTTTCTCATGGTTTCTTATGCATTCTTTTATAACTCATTGTATCCTCAGAAAGATATAGATAGCAAAAGTAACTGCAATCAATAGGCACTTTTATCAAAAAAATGTGCAATAATTATGTCCAAATTAGAAATTCGCGCTAGCGCAGCCGTGATACCGCATATTTCGAAGTGGGTTGTAATTAAATGTAAGATTGGCTTACATTAGTTCAATTTAATTGTTTCCCCTTCAAAATTTGGAAAAACAGAGTTTTTTAAGCACTTTTAATTTTTTTGTGTTGGTGGACCTTTTGTTGGAAATGCCCATATGCTTTTCGTGTCAGATAAATAATAAAAATATAAGGTTTAGAACTACATACCTCTAAAATGTTAATTGTTTGAGCGGATTGTGGATAGATACTTTTAAACTCTTTTCCACACCCGCCACCGGCGCTCTTTTTTCCATGCATAACCTTCAAAAATTTAACTGCATTGACAAAGTTTGTTGAAGAAATGTTTGCGGTCTGTGTTTTGGGAATCGCTTTTGGAATCTGAATTTGAATAAATATTCGGTAAATGTTTACTTTAAGGTAAATAGCTGCTAAAATTCGCGAACTAAATTTCCTCGATAGACCACGAATTATGAAGAATTTACGTGCAGAAATTAATCGGCGGTCGACCGACCATGGTTCTCTTGTTATTTAATTTCAATGTTTGTGTTTTTGTCCGTACAAATATATGCTTGACCACATATTCTTTTCGAATTCAGTTTGCTTTCGCAAATAAATTGAAAATATTCTTTATCTACTCTGCATATAAAACAGTTTGTCCTGATTCACTGACTGACTGATTGACTGATTGGCAATCAACGCAGTGCGCAAACGGTAAGAGATAGAAGGCTGAAATTTGGACAGGAGGAAAATTTCAACCAGAAAAGTCGGAAAAGCGTCGGAAGTTTGTATGGGAAAACTTTTTTTTTCATCCGATTGACTTGAAATTTGGTTTGTAAGTACGCAAAACAATTCGACACGTGTTTTTCCGATTTGGGAAAATCCGCCAAGGAGGAATATGGCCGGGAAATTCTGCATGCAAAAAACTATTTTTCATCCGATTGAGTTGAAACTCGGTTTGTGAGGATAGAATACGAAATAATTTGAAAAGTGACTTTCCAATGTCGGAAAATCCGCCCCCCAGGCGTGAAATTTCCCGGAAAATTCTGTTGGCAAATAATTATTTTTCATTCGATTGGCTTGAAAGTCGGTTTGTAAGAATAGAATACGAAATAATTTGAAATGTGATTTTCCAATGTCGGAAAATCCCCCATAGGCGTGAAATTTCCCGGAAAATTCTGTAGGCAAATAATTATTTTTCATTCGATTGACTAGAAATTTGGTTTGTAAGTACGCAAAACAATTCGACAGGTGTTTTTCCGATTTGGGAAAATCCGCCAAGGAGGAATATGGCCGGGAAATTCTGCATGCAAAAAACTATTTTTCATCCGATTGAGTTGAAACTCGGTTTGTGAGGATAGAATACGAAATAATTTGAAATGTGATTTTCCAATGTCGGAAAATCCGCCCCCCAGGCGTTAAATTTCCCGGAAAATTCTGTAGGCAAAAAATTATTTTTCATCCGATTGGCTTGAAACTCGGTTTGTAAGGATAGAATACGAAAGAATTTGAAATGTTATTTTCCAATGTCGGAAAATCCGACGATAGCGACAGCGACAGCGATAACGATAGCGATAGACCACACTGATGGCGACGCAGCGAAGCGCGACGGGTTATATGCTAGTTTATATATAAGGCGTACGTTTGTTTGAATTTGAGTGCAAAAGTGAGGAAAAAATATAAAATTGATACTCCGTTTTGCGGGTTTTGTACTGTTGACCACCATCATCTTGGCCAGCATGGCATGCGACTTTATAAAAAGCTTTTTTCTTTCTTTCGAAAAAAAACTTTTACACATCCGGTCACCTCCACTATTAGCGCCAGTTGTGAAGTAACTAGCCATGAAAAAGCTTCTCGAACTTTGCCGTTCGGATTCGGCCTTCGTAAATTAATAAATTTCAAGCACGCCAAGAGATTGAAAGAAGCTAGGCTTTTAGTCTACTAAGGAACATGCAATAGTCCATTACTCCAGCATAAATAACTATGTCGGAAGCAGAAGGCGACATCAAATAATATTATTTTAGTCAGGTCGAGTAAAGCATTTCCTCATACTTGATTTTTTCCTAACACCCCCAAAATCTGAAGTTATGGGCCAAAAACCGCTTTTTGGTTTTTTACCTCAAATAAGTTGATATAACTCGCGAATGGATCCTCTGATTGTTTATAACCTTGTTAAGCGACGAGAGCAATCTAATATATTTTAATCATTGGTTTGACTGATTTAACGCGATGACTGAGAAATGCGGCTTACAGATCTGGCATTTTTAACTTTTTTTTTTTTAAATTTATACTTTGACCACCACTGGTTTAACTATTTTATTCTATTCGATTTTGTCTTAAAGTTTATTATGAGAGTCCATTTAATTCTCCGTTGAACAAATGTTGTCCCAATGAATTTGGATACCGTTTGACGAAGTTATTTCCATATTTCTGAGTACACCTCGGCGATATTGTATTTTTAAAAACTTGAAAAGTGTGTTATAATTTTGCCCAGAAGTTTGCAACGCATAGAAGGAATGATCCTCGACCACATAAAGTATATATATTCTGGATCAGCATGACGAGCTGAGTCGATTGAGCTTTGCCCGTCCGGCTGTCTGTTTCTACGCGAATTAATCTCTCAGTTTTGAAGCTATCGAGCTGAAATTTTGTGTCTTCAGTGTCTTCTTTTAGCTGCATGCTACTTATATGTCGGAACCGCCGGGATCGGCTGACTACTTCTTGAAGCTGCCATAGAAATGTTCGGTCGGAAAATGTGTTTTTGTGAGAAAAACTTTTTTGTTTTCAATGTAATCATTTGGTCGAAATCGCTTACCTTTGGAGCGAGCTTTTTTAAGTTTATTAAATCTTCGGCACAGACGAAGTTAGCTTTCATTTCTCGTTTTTAAGTCTGTTTACATATTAGTGTCAGCCTTAACATAAGTGCCCCAATAAGTTTGCTCTGTTTTGTTTTTCGCCAGATTCAAATAATCTTTTTAAAATACTTCAAATGCAAATATATATAAACTTCCATGTTTCACGATTTAGTTGTTTTAACACAATTCGAAGCGAGTCAATTGCACTTGTTGCGACGTCAGCTTGTGCGTGTCCGCCGAGTATTTTTTTGCGCATTGCTTTTTAGGCAGAATAACGGGCCGTGCGTCGAGGCACAAGCGGGTTTTGCATTGCCCATCGATGCTATAGTGGATTCGCATGTCGCTGCCTATAAAAATTGTCTCGGTGCATCGGCAATAATTACAACATTATAAATCATTGTAAAATAAACATATACATTAGACTGGCCCTGATGTAAATTTTTGTCCAATTTCGAAATACCGGGCGGAAAAAGTTTCGATTTTGTCCAAATAGATATCAGAAAAGTTTGGTCCCGATCGGACACATGTAGTGGACGCGCGCTCGCCATAAAAATCGAAATTCATGGGAAATATATGGGATGAGTTTCGGATTTCCTCTCTAATATTTTTAAAATTTTATTTTAAGGGTTAATGCTATTTAATTCCGTTAGGGCCACATGGAAGTTTATATATATTTGCATTTTAAGTATTTAAAAAAGATTATTTGAATTTGGCGCCAAACAAAACAGAGCATACTTATTGGGGCACTTATGTTAGGGCTGACACTAATATGTAAACACACTAAAAAAAAATACTAGATCGCCGAGGAGTACTCAGAAATATACAAATAACGTTGTCAAACGGTATCCAAATTCATTGGGACAACATTTGTTCAACGGAGAATTAAATGGGCTCTCTTAATAAACTTTAAGGCAAAATCGCATAGAATAAAATAGTTAAACCAGTGGTGGTCAAAGTAGAAAATTCAAATAAAGGTAAAAAAAATGCCAGATCTGTGGACCGCATTTCTCAGCCATCGCGTTAAATCAGTAAGACCCTTAATTATAATATATAAGATTCTTCTCGTCGCTTTCGGAACAAGGTTATAAACAATCAGAGGGTCCATGCGCGAGTTATATCAATTTATTTGAGGTAAAAAACCAAAAAGCGGTTTTTGGCCCATAACTTCAGATTTTGGGTGTTAGGAAAAAACCAAGTATGAGGAAATGCTATACTCGACTAGCCCAACAATATTTACTAGGTCTTGTGAAAAGTATGTGCAAATTTATTTTTTTTGGTAACACTGTGTAATCGATCGCACGCCTACGCATGTCGCTGCCTATAAAAATTGTCTCGGTGCATCAGCAATAATTACATTATAAATCATTGTAAAATAAACACATACATTAGACTGGCCCTGATGTAAATTTTTGTACAATTTCGAAATACCGGGCGGAAAAAGTTTCGATTTTGTCCAAATAGATATCAGAAAAGTTTGGTTCCGATCGGACACATGTAGTGGACGCGCGCTCGCCATAAAAATCGAAATACATGGGAAATATATGGGATGAGTTTCAGATTTCCTCTCTAATATTTTTAAAATTTTATTTTAAGGGTTAATGCTATTTAATTCCGTTAGGGCTCTTTGTATTCAAACTAGTAATCGATTTGAAAACAAGGTTTATATTACTATGGCTTAAAATGTAGGTGTACCTACCGACAAAATTTAACCAAATTAATATTTAAAAAAGTTCGCATAAAGAATATTTAAAATTGATTTTTAAAATTGCATGTATGTTTTAACGGCCTTTATGATAATTAAACCTTCAAATTTTTTGCCGGCTCTAGGTCTCGCTATGTTGGTACATAACTTTAAAACAGGGACACATCACGCCACAAAGGAGGTTAGTTGACCGAACAGCTGTTTCAATGGTATCTCTACCATATCATCAGCGGTCTTCACCTGGTACCACAATCAGAAAACAACTCCCTCCTCATGCCTGAGATGCCATAATCGCTTGGGAACTCCAATGCGATTCACCAGCAATAACCAGACACAACGAGCCAGAGACGCGCTGTCTGTGGCCTTTGTACGTGTGTGTGTCCCCCAATGGTCTTACAATGTTAGAGAGAGAGATTTCCTCCCCAGTGCTAACACAGTGACCAATAAGTCTGAGTGCAGAATTGCATTCAAACAGGGGTTTTTGTTGCTATAAACGAAACTATTTTTAGTTTCAACAACAACGGCGTGCCTAGCGTTTTATACATACATGTATGTTTTAACGACCTTTGTGATTATTAAACCTTCAAATTTTTTGCCGGCTCTAGGTCTCGCTATGTTGGTACATATAGTACCTTTTTTAAAGTTATGTACCAACATAGCGAGACCTAGAGCCGGCAAAAAATTTGAAGATTTTAAAAATTTCGAAAAACTATTCTCCAATTTTGGAAAACCCTCTAGCAAAGTCGCATATTGGAGGGCGGGGGTGTGTTCAAGGCCAATCGTTGCTTTCTGTCCGATCTGAATATAATTCCGTTTGTAATCTATTTAGAGCAAATAAATGGATAAACAAATTTTGTCTTCCTCATTTTTATTTCCAAATTTTTCCTTCCCAATTCTTTTATACCCTTGTAGAGGGTATATTAAAATTGTCCAGATGTTTGTAACGCATAGAAGGAAGCATCTCCGACTACACAAAGTATATATATACTTGATCAGCAAGACGAGCTGAGTTGATATAGCCATGTCCGTCTGTCCGTCCGTCCATCCGTCTGTCCGTCCGTCCGTCTGTCCGTCTGTTTCTATGCTATCTCCTCCGTCATTTTTAAAGCTGTCTTAACCAAACTTTGCACGAAGTCAAAGCGTATTGGTACAAATACGCAGCACATTTGTCGGAACCTCCCAGATCGGATGACTATAGCATGTAGCTGCCATAGGAACCATCGGTCGAAAATGTTGTTTTAGTGAGAAAAACATTTTTGTCTTCAACGCAAACGTCCCCGAACCTTGTACTTACAAGTTTTCTATGCTTTCACATAATTCCACCAAGTTTGATAGGACAACTATATAGAACAGCAGCCATAGAAATTAGGTGTAGAAAATGTATACAGGAGGCCTTGTCAAAAATGTGCACATTTGGCCGAATGTACATATTTGTGTCTACTAATTTATATAAATCATACAAGCTACAATTGTATAAAAACTTCGGTCGAGCCGAAGTTAGCTTTCCTCTATTTTTTTTATTTTAATTTCCTTATTACTAGTTTCTCAGTTTTGTTTTTATAATTTTTATTTCCCAATTTCGGTATTCTTAGTTTTAATTGTCCAAACACTTATAGGGAATCCTGTGTTTAATATGATCTTACATTTTGAATTTGATTTGCGCGGGCTACGAATTCATTTTAGACCCATAGTTAATTAATGAAATTTTTTTGGAATTTCCTGTTTTTGGTAGACGCTTTGTGGACTTTTTTCCACCCATTCAAGTCGACCCCCCCTATCCTAATGCGTAGTCATTTTATACACTTGAAAAGTGTATTATAATGTGGCCCAGAAGCTTACGTCGCATAGAATGAATCTTCTCCAACCACATAAAGTACATATCTGTGGCATAAAGTATATATATAAGGCATAACAGCACAACTCGACTTATGTCAAAATTGAGAATTTAACACTAATGGCTATCAATTATATATTGGGTCAAAATTTAACACGAATCGGATAAGTGGTTACAAAGATATAACGGTAAATCAAATCAACATATGACTGGAGAAGTCTAAATAAGTATTTTTCTGTACGTCAAAATACTAAAATGACAACTTGATTTATTCAAAAAGACATATACTTAAAGTAATTACGCTTCCAATTTGTAAGAAATTTCCACTTTGCGACCAATTACTTTTTTCACATATTCCTTAAAAGTTCAAAATTGACTTCCTGTAAAATATATAATTTTAAATATTCCTTCAGTCACCGACTATCTCTCTTCAAATGCGGACGTCTGTGCCTTATCTAACGTCAGTGTTCTTCTTCTATTCTTTTTTTTATATTTTTCTTACACGCGCTCGTGTGCCTTTCACAAAACTCAGTGTAACAGCAATTAATTTGCTAACCATGGCCCCAGGGCCACCCAATGTAAGGGATAACCGCTTTGCTAGTCTCAGCAAAGTTAGCCCCAAAGCTAAGAAAAAACGATCATATTAAACAATTCCCTGAATCAAAGCAAAAAATCCAAGATTCATAATTATTGCCCTCAAAAAGACCGACAAACCCATTTCCGAATTCTTCTGCTTCGTAGAACATCGAACCCTGAACATCATAAGCAAAGAGATAATTTTGATCTCTAACCTCCGCGATGGAAACCTGTTAATGTTGGTAAAATCCAAGCAAGCCGCTGAAAAATTCATCAACGATGTCGAGTGCAAACTACATGATGCATACATGCTCCCTACCTAGTCAATATTCCCGATGAAGAAATAATTGAAGAGCTTAAATCCCAGAACGTGCACTCCATTTTCAAGTTCTCCAGACTAATTGATGGCAACGCAAAACCAACTTGTGAAATCTTGATCACCTTCGACCTTTACAGCTTACCTAGCAAACTGGAGATCTCCTGGCACACCGTCAAGGTAAGAGAATACATACCCAACCCGATGAGCTGCATGGCTTGCCAGCTTTTAGGTCACACAGCAAAGCACTGTAAATACCCAGCCACATGCATAACATTTAATCTGGTTCTCCACCGCCCAGAGCCTTGCACACGCACATTCTGTGCTAACAGTAGCGGCGATCACCCCGCACTTAAAACCCACATCGAAAAATCTCGTGCTCTTAGGTTAGACGCACAAGAATTTCTATAACAAAACAATCAAAACAAAACAAATAATTCACACGAAACAATTTACTCTTTCAACTCTAATTCTTCAATAGAAAATAACACCATAGATTCGGATACATCAATGGAAGATCTTGACTCTTAGTCAGGTCTCTCTCCATTATTATATATCTTTATACTGTAAACATAAAACATCTTCCAAAAAATTTACAATGTATTAAAATATTACAATGGAACATAAATGGTATATTCGATAACTATAATGAACTTACTCTTCTTAGAAAAGATGTTTTATGTTTGCAAGAAACACACTTGTCACACAACTTTAAAAATTTTTTTTGCCCCAAGGCAATTACTGGCTACATTTACAACCTCCCACAAAACACATCGGCCAAGCAAGGGAACGGTGTGTTTATCAAAAGGCACATCTCGCATACGCACAACTTTATCAATTCCAACATTCTTTGATCCCTCCTACAACTTAGCCTTTATAGGGTTATTAACATAATAAACACATACATCCCGTCCAGCCAAGGTTTTACGACCATTTTGAACCAAATTACTGGACCACTTATTCTGTTAGGTGACTTCAATTCCTGAAGTTTTTTATGGGGCTCCCCGAAAACACATTCTCGTGGTAAAAGCATTGAACGTGCAATGGGTGGAAAAACTTGGTTATCCTTAACGACGGTTCTGCCACTCATCTCTCAACTCATAATACCTCAAATTACTCATAGGTGTAGCTGGTCTATATTGGGTGACTCCCATGGTAGTGACCACTTTCCAATAACCATCCAACTTTCCACTCAAATGAGTCCTGACAACTCCCAACAAGTATGAAACTGATCAAGCACTGGGAACTCTTTGAAATCAAATGCAAGGAATTTGCAGAAAGCTGGTCCAATGGATGCCTTAATCACCAAGTAGCTAAATTAACAAAGTGCATAAGAGCTGCTGCTAACTGCAGTATTCCACAAAGCAAACGTGTGCGACACAAAGTTCCCTGGTGGAACCAAACCCTCCAGCAGCTAAATGAAAAGCAGCAGCTTTTTCACACATATTGATCCCATATGACAAATTCTGCTCTAATAAAGTATAAGAAACACATTGCCACTTTCAAAAAAGTTGTACTTTCGGCCAACCGAAGTTGTCTCGATAACTTCACATCTCGAATATCTCCGCTATCTACCTCAAAGAAAGCTGGACTAACGTAAAACGATTAGCTGGTGTTCCACCCACGCCTCTAAAATATATAAAAACGGACTCAGGACTGCTGACCTGCTCCCACCAAATTGCAGAGGAGTTTGGCCAATCCGGTAAAAGTACTCTGCGGATATCAATTTCTCAGCCGAAAATTTACAACAAAAAAACCTCTTTCAGACACAAACTAACCAACCTATTGCGTTGTCCGCCTCGGCAAGATGCTTAGAAGCCAAATTTACATTAATAGAAATTGAAGCAGTAGTTGCCAGTGCAAAAGGGAAAAGCCCAGGCGCTGATAAAATATCATATCCCATGCGAAAACAAATCCCAACTCCTCTAAAAACAAAACTTCTGGAGATATTCAACACCATGTGCGATTCTGGTACCTACCCACACATATGGAGAACACCCCACGAAATTAACAGATTCCGTTTAATATCACTACTATCCTGCCTGGGTAAAACGATTGAAAAAATGCGAGCTCAAAGACTGATGTGGTTCATCACCCGCCATAATCGAATCTCGCATAACCAGGTAGCATTAAAGAAGAAACACAGCACAATGGACGCTTTATTGCACATCCAACACTTCGTGTCGAATGCTCTTTCGTCAAAAAATCACGTCTCCATTCTGGCGACGGATTTTGAAAGAGCCTTCGATCGCGTGGGGCTACATGCAGTGCTTTGTCTTCTCGAGCGCTGGGGGGTTGGTCCAAGGCCTATAACCTTGTTATAATTATAACCAATTTGTTTAACGGAATCCCACAGGATTCCCCGCTGTCCATAGTTCTGTTTATGGTAGCTTTCGAAGAACTTAACAGCATTTTGACACGGCATAAGGATATCAAAGTATCCATTTACGCCGATTACGCTATCGTTTTTACCAAAACAAAAAATTTGACCTCAGTAAAGAACAAATTTACCAATATCTTACAGGACATAGAATCGTGGGGAGCCTTTTCGGGTGCCTCACTTGCTATAGAAAAATGCCAACTACTACGCATTTGCCGCAAACACCTATGTAACTTCTCTAATATAGATTTTAAGAACAAATGTATTAAAAATGTAGATCATTTAAAAATCCTGGGCATAATCTTCGACTCAAGGTTTCTCCTTAAGCAGCATTGCATAAACCTTAGAAAACAGCTAGAAACTTGTTTCAATATTTTAAAATTCTTAACTTCTAAATACAATAGTATTCACATAAACACTCTTATAAACATTACCCGCTCCATAATTCTTTCTAAAATTGATTATGGAATCCCGACATCCAAAAAATACAATCTCCACGGTGCTGTTCGCCGCGCAATTAACGCATTCCCCACCTCTCCCATAGCCTGCATATTGGGGGAATCAGGACTACCCAGCATTCCGGATCGTATTGAAAAAAGACTTCTCTGCCATTTGCAAACAAAAACGCAAGTACAACTGTCTCTCCACCCTCATGCGTTGCGCCAGCTCTAGCACACAGCTCGGCTTGTCTCTGCCTAATTCACATAGCTCCATCAAATCGCCTCCATACTGGCCCCACAAAAAGCCAAACATCAATATCAACCTAAACAAATCTGCCAAAAGCTCAGAAGAGAACAGATCTGGCTCGCTTTGTTGCGAAAAAGACAAGCTTGGAGAAAAAACTCTACACCGTCGACTCAAAAACAGCTAATGCCTCCACCTTTGCCGTTGTCGACAGCGTTAACACTATCATCTCTGGAGGATCTCTCGCTTCATAAAACTCCATTTTCACCGCGGAAGCGTTTACCCTACTGAAAGCCTGTCACCATGCTGCCAACAACTAGGGGTTATTTGTTATATGCACTGACAGTCTCTCGACCATATCAGCTTTACAAAACTGGGATCATAGCGATACCACTGTCCCTTAAATAAGGAACCTTACTACGACTCATCAAAAG
The DNA here is from genome assembly GCA_037044535.1 of Lordiphosa magnipectinata. Lineage (NCBI taxonomy): Eukaryota > Metazoa > Arthropoda > Insecta > Diptera > Drosophilidae > Lordiphosa > Lordiphosa magnipectinata. Next base: position 719,099 of record JBAMBO010001355.1, read on the forward strand.
AGAATCGCCATTCTCTGGGCTCCCAGCCACCAAGGGATCCCTGACAATGGATCTGCCGCTCAACACACGTTTATCCAAATATCTCGTAAACCTGACGTGCTGGGGGAAAACGGACAATTGATTTGAAATCAGCGGCCAAAAATACATAAGGAACAATTGCTAAATTCTCTGTTGCAAAACCTTAAAACCTGTGTTATCGAAAGCATTTCTACTTAACAGTCTGTTTATTAATTTAATTTCTTTTGGCTAGTATTAGTCTTTATTCATCGCTATTTTCTTAAAGGTTACGTACATATAACAAAATTTTAGACATTTTTTAAATAACTTAAGTAACTTGCTTGGTTTATAAACCGTCTGCCAAGATCGTCTCAAGATAGCGCATCGTTCCCAGCATAACGAAGATCGGACTATCATCAGTCTTATCTTAACATATAATATTATCCAAAGTCAGGCTTGTAGCAAAAAAAATCCGATAACAGTATCAATCGCCAAGTCACAGAAGCTGTGTGTTGTACATGCCCCGTATCGGCCATTCTGTTGTTAGTGGGGAAAATTCTCTCCCCGCAGTTAACACAGGCGCCAATTGTTTGAATTGCCCAAATGCAATCAAAAACCCTTGCATGTCTCGCTAATGGATCTTTTGTTTTTGGCTGTTCCCTTTACAAAGTCTATGTCTACTTTAAGCTTTTTACATTTTTTATTTCCTGATCCTACTTCTCTATGCGTCCTCATCCCTGTATAACCTCATCCCTGTATTTCTCAAGTTTGTGAGCCGGTTCGAAAGCGGTCGAAAACGGTTATTAAGTGGTTCAGAGCCACATCTCAGAAGTTATTCTAATTATGAACTTGAAATCTGATCTGTAGGTTGGTAATATGGAGTTGGATATTTCACTGGATCAGGACCGGTATCGAACCGGTGTCGAACTGGTTAAAAAGTGGTTCAGCGCCATATCTCAGAAGATATTTAAGCTATGAACTTGAAATCGGGTCTGTATGTTGGTTTTAAGCTGTGGTTGGATATTCTAGTGAATCAGAACGTATGTTGAGCCGGTTTTAAACCGGTTAAACATTGGTACAAAGCCATATTTTACAAGTATTTAAGCTAAAAACTTGAAATCCGGTCTTTAGGTTAATAAGAATTTCGATGTTTTAATATATCAGGAGCGGGACCGAACCAGCTATGAACCGGTTCAACCGGTTTAAGAGTAGTTCAGAGCTATATTTCAGCAATTAGTTGAGCTATGAACTGCAAACTTGATGTGTAGGCTGTTACGATGAACTTAGTCGAATCATCCGGCTTAACCTGTTCAAGATTGGTTCATGTGTGGTTGGATGTGTTATAATATTATAGTCGGGAGCAAATGAACTGGTACAGAGTATGTTATAGTCGGGCGTGACCGACTTTCTCACTTGTTCGTAATAAAACCCACTTTCCTACCGATCGGTCCAGGGCAGCCATACGATATAGTCATCCGATTTGAACATAATTTTCCAAATCTGTTTGAAAGCATTTAATATTAAAAATCTTTTATTTTCAAAACGGTAGGCTTGAAAACCAAAAGTTTTTTCTGACTAATGGTTACTATGGTCGCTGAATGAGATAATCATCCGGTCGGTTTCGAAATACCAGCAGCGTGGCTTTAAAACTGAGAGACTAGTTTGCGTAGAATCAGACAGATGGACGAAAAAATCTGAATCTACTCAGTTCGGAACCCTGATCAAGAATTTACAATGGCGTGCAAAAGTGAGTGCATGTTCACTACACTGACTTTCGTTATCCATAAAAACAAAACCATACAAGCAAATCAAAAAAATTTATTTTTTATTTTTACGGTAATTGTCTATTATACCGCTATGCTCAAAAAATTCCTAAAAAAAATTCCTCCATGGACCGCGAATTATGAAGAACTATCATGCAAAAAAAGAGGCGGCAGTCATCCATGGTTTCTTTTTAAATGAATTTTGAAATATGCAGTTTTCGTACCAAAAAAAAAATGGATATACTTTTCGTCAAATGTCAAATAAATAATACAAAATTAAAATGTTTGTGCTACTTGACCCTAGAGTTTAAGGTAAATGCCTTGAATAAGTCCTTTTCCTCAGCAAATTGAAGAATATTTTCCGTTTACCGTCTAATAAATGTTTATAGTGCGGGGCAGACTGGGTGGTCGTTAAAAAAGTTGATTCATCAAATTATTTTTAGTGGTGAGGACTTTTTGTGGTTTAAACCCCCAAAAATATTTAACGAACACTGCAGTAACACCCACATACAAAACATGGAAAGGCCCTAGGATGTTAAGTGCAAATTGACAAATTATGCCCCCAAAAAAACCTATTTCGAATGTACATCCAAATTCCGATTCCACAAGTGATTCCCAGAAGCGAAGACTTCATACACAAAACTGTTCAACGCATGTTGTCAATGAAGTTTTAAAAGTAGAATTTGTAAAAAAAAAAACAACATTTTTTCTCTAAAAATCGCGCGATATTTAAAAAAAAAACTACTGCGGGTGTGGAAGTGGAAAAAGAGTTTTAAAGTATCTATCCACAATCCGTTCAAACAAAAACACTGAGAAACTATTGGATGTGAAGGGTAAGTTTCCATATTTTGGCTGCAACTATCACATAATTTCGAATCAAAAAACGTTATCCAAGTCACTTGGACCATATAGATCACTTGGTCTGCTTTATGAACCTGAAAATGCTACTGCAGTTAAATTCTAGGGCTAAGTCGCTCAAAAAATGTGAATGTAAAAAATGTAAATGTAACTTGATTTACGCGTTTATTTGCTCTCTACCAAATTTTCAATATCATCTTTTGGAATTCCATTCCATTCCGCTTTTCCGTCTATTCACGGTTGACCAAAGATTTTCAATCGGATTGAGGTAGGGACTTTGAAGGGACAATTTCTTTTTCGGGATAAGTACATTTCTCTATAAAATTGGAATGATGGGTTTGCAGAATATGTAGATAGTTCTCTTTTCGAATGATACCTTCTACTAAATGCAGAGGGCCAAAAAGCCACCATTTAAAGCATACCCCAACCATTATGTTTCCGCCATGTTTGAAAGTTTGCTTGCACATCGTGTCTTTGATGATCTTCCCAGGGTCTACGCCAGCAGTATTGCTCTCCATCTGACTGAAAACGGTTAAATTAGGACTCATCAGACCATCGTTTCCAATCATCAATGATTCAATTTTTGTGATCCTTGCAAATTTCAAACGCGCTTTAACATGCTTATCGGACAATGCTGGTTTCTTTTTTGTAACAGTTGAGGCATATCCGATGTCATGGAGCGCACTTCTAGCAGTCCATTTGCTAACATTTTTGTTAATTGCCAGAGAAGCACCCTTTGGTGCTAGCAGCTTGTTTCTTCTAATTTCGGACATCATTAGCAGAGCATATAAGTCCAAAATTTTTTCGACCTTTGACTTGCCGGTTTGGGAGTCACATTTCGTCTCTTTGAGCTGCGATCACCGCTGATTGGCTAATACCAAGCCTCTCGGAAATGGTACGTGAAGAAAAGTCCCTCTCGGTCAGGCACACAACACTATTTACAATTTCTGTAGATATTTTTCTCATTTTTATGCAAAATATCAACAGCTTATTTTAAATACCTACATATATGATAGCAATTGACAAAATCTGATTCGATTCGCAGGAAACACGATTTAAATTGCTATCCGAACAACAGGAATATGATAAGAACGAACATAACGGTAAAGCTGCTTGATTTCTGCTGATAAGAGAAGTGGGAGAGCGAAAAAAGTTTAAATTCATGAAACGTACAAAAATGAGTTTATGCGGTTTATTTTCGTTTTTTCCTTCAATTTCTTTGAATTCATCTCATTTGTTAGTGTTGCTTTACTCCTATTTCCTACGAATAAAATAATAGAAAAAAATAGAGGAAAGCTAACTTCGGCTCGACCGAAGTTTATATACCCTTGTAGCTTGCATGATTTGTATAAAAAAGTAGCCTGATTCCACTGACTCAAATATTTACAATCGGCCAAATGTACACATTTTTGACAAGGCCTCCTATACACATTTTCTACACCCAATTTCTATGGCAGCTATACCATATAGTTGTCCTATCAAACTTGGTGGAATTATGTGAAAGCATAGAAAACTTATAAATACGAAGACAAAAAAGTTTTTCTCACTAAAACTACATTTTCGATGGATGGTTCCTATGGTATCTATATGCTATAGTTATCCGATCTGGCCGGTTCCGACAAATGTCTAGCGTCTTTGTACCAAAAGACTTCGTGCAAAGTTTGGTTAAGATAGCTTTAAAACTGACGGAGGAGATAGCATAGAATCAGACGGACGGACATGGCTATATCAACTCAGCTCGTCACGCTGATAAAGAATATATATACTTTGTGGTCGGAGATGCTTCCTTCTATGCGTTACCAACATCTCGACAATTTTAATATACCCTCTACAAGGGTATAATAAAATAAAATAGTTTTTATGGATGACGAAAGACATCCTATTTTACTACATTTCTATGGAATTTGCTTAGTTATTCATATATAGATACACTTTATGGGGTCGGAGATGCTTCCTTCTGCTTGTTACATTAACGCCCTTTTTACTCTGAGAAGAAGGTATAATAATACCTTATGTACACCTTTCATACATTTATAAAACGCGTTTGTAATGCTTACATATGTGTGAGAGAGCATTTCCTCCATTATAAAATTGTCATAAATTTCTCTGGCCAATTTTTTTCGTTCCTCATAGCACTCTGTTTTTTCAAAGCTTTTGATCTAAAACAAGAAAATATAAATAATAATTATCCGAAGCATAATAGGCATTCAATTCTTTATATACCTGTTCGTAAAACTTTAACTGTTGAATGGGTTCTTCCGAGTCGTTTTCACAGAAGTCTTTAAAAAGTAAGTATCCTATAATATAAATAAATAAATATTAAAGCTTTTAAAATTCATATATATACATACCTAAGACTTCATTGAAGATTTTGTGAAAGTTCAGTTCATTTTCCTTTTCTAGATATTTGTACATTACGCTTCTGACACTGCAAAGAAGAATAAAATATGACAAGATTAAATTTATAATACAACTAGCATATAACCCGCCAGCTATATCAACTCAGCTCGTCATGCTGATGAAGAATGTATACACTTTATGTAGTCGGAGATGGTTCCTTCTATGCGTTACAAACATATGGAAAATTTTAATATACCCTCTACAAGGGTAGTTTATATACCATTGCAGCTTGTATAATTGATATAAATTAAGGTTTTAAATGATTTTTGTAAAAAATTCTTAACTTAGTTATTTCTCAAACTTTGCAATAGATAGTACCACTAGTTTGAGCATTTGCTTGCCAGTTTGATGTATGGCAGCTATATGATAATTCATTAGATTTTGACCAAACTCCCCAAAAATGTGTGGAAACCGATAATATTTATAACTGCAAAGTACACAGACGCTACCACTGAAAACCAAAAAAAAAATCTCACTAGAACTACTGATTCTACAGATCGTTCCTATGGCAGCTATATTCTATAGTCATCCGATTTGGACCAAACTTGAATTGTGTGGTAGCATATAATACTGATCAGTAACAAGTTTGGCAGCGATAGCATTGAAGACAAAGTTTTTCCTACTAAGACTTTTCATCAGACCTATATTTTGTATGGCAGCTATACAATATAGTTGTCCGATTTTCATCAAACTAGGTGAAATTGTGTGAAAGCATAAAAAAATTATTAAAGCGAGCTTTGGGGACGTTTGCATTGAAAACAAAAAAACACACTAAAACTAGTTTATCGACCGATTGGTCCTATGGCAGCTATATGCTATAGTCATCCGATCTGGCCGGTTCCGTGAATGTGAAGCGTATTTGTACCAAGATAGTTTAGATAACTTAAAAACTGACGCATAAGATAGCATAGAAACAGACGGACGGACAGACGGACAAGGCTATATCAACTCAGCTCGTCATGCTGATGAAGAATATTTATACTTTATGTGGTCGCAGATGCTTCCTTCTATGCGTTACAAACATCTGGACAAATATACCTTCTACAAGGGTATAAAAATATGTTTTTTCTAACAATATTCAGATAACAATATATATCCTGGGCCCAGGATATGAACATTCTGCATAGTAAATTGAATAAGAAAATATATCCCTCGCGTATTTGGGCGGGTGAACGACTTTAGCAAACAGAAAAACCAAGTGTCCCACACATAAATAATATCTGTGACACCTTGGCGTCGAAAGCTACGCCCGTGCCAAGAAAAGATGGCGTTACAATAAAAGATTTAAAAAAGGTTATTTCAATCTGGCGCCAAACAAATAAAGCATACTTTTTGATGCACTTATGCTAGCCCAATGCTCACACACACTCATACAAAAAAACAAGTTAAGACACACATACAAACACACACACAAACGCAAACACACACGTAAAAACAACAGATAAAGAGAGAAAGAAAAATAAGAGGTAAATTATTATAGAGATGTAGGGAGCTAATTTGGGGCCACACCGAGGTAAAGGGCTGCCTCGACTGGGTGGGTCCAAAGATCTAGTGTGAGGAAAGTGGGGTTAAGGGGACAATTGAAAAGGTGTACTGTGTCGTACGGGCCGAGACCACATGTGGGACATTCGTCGGAGATTTCCGTGTTAATGCGTGATAGGTAGCTGTTTAGGCTCCTGCTTTTCCCGGAGCGGGGCTGGGCTCTCGTCGACCGTGGCAGGGTTGTCTCAACCTGATCGATGGGAGGTGGCATGCCCCCAGGACTACGTTGTCCCTGTATGTGGTAGAGGTCCTGAAGGAGAAAAGAATGGCTGACCATGTCGAAGGCCTTGGAAAGATCGAGGGCTACCACTATCGATCTCTCTTGGGGTCGTGTACTATTTAGACTAGAGGCAATGGTCATAGTGATCTCGCCAAGAGCTGTGGTGGTGCTGTGCCCTGGTCTGAAATTATGTTGGTGAGCGGCATGGAGGAGGGGCTCTTTTAATGTGGACAGCAGCAAGGCCTCGAGGATTTTGATAACGGGTGATAGGAGTGTTATCGGGCGGTATGAAGCACCCTGATCCGTTAGTTTACCTAGTTTTGGAATGGGGATGATTTTCCGTTTTCCAGATACTGGGTATATTCAGGGTCTTCACGCACAGGTTGAGGGTGTGGGTGAGTTATCTGGTCCCTAGCGGGCCAAGATGCTTCAGCATGATGGTTGCGATCCCATCCGGCCCGATAGCTAAAAATTTTTGAAACCATGAGCCTATGTTTTTAACTTTTGGCCAACTTTAAGCTGGAATACAACAACAACCGGAGAAAAAACAACAACAACAAAAAATTCTAAGGTTAAATTAACCGATTACTTATCGAATAATAAAACCGCTTCTTGATATCACTTCTGGTTTATTTTAATTTAATTTTTTGTAAACCTTTAAAAAATGATACCTGAAGGTATACAGTACCCTTAAATAATTGAAAAACAGAGAATAAACATACCTATATAACAACTAACTCTTTTTATTTTAAATAAAAGCTTAAAAGTAGAAAGTTAAATAATTTAAATTAAATAATAATTTCATATGATTAATTCATTAGAGATTACAGATTCAACATTTGTTTTATGAATCCCTTTTTGGAATTTTTAACACAAAACTAGGAAATGAAGCTTACTTGGTAATTGCCATCTTCATGATAATGTAAACTCATAAAAACTTTTTTAAAATTTCGCGATTTTTTGTCTGTTTACCACTTTCTATTTACCCGTCGATTTACCCGCTGTCATGTCAATCTAATGTTAAAATTTCTTTAAACCGATAGACCGACACCTGCTATTTAACCGTCTTAAATTGCCAACTATTAAATCTTCATGATAAATGTTGTGTACTTCCGGATTTTTTGGAACGCGTGATCTTAACATGTCAATTTTCCCGTCTACATTATAGTCTAAATCATACAAAAATTTTAAAAATTCCGCGACTAATTGGACCTTAATTATTCCAAAACTCATAAAATTTTGCAATATTTCGTGAAAAAACTAAGCTCATTGGAGCACATTTTGGCAAATTTCGCGAGTTTGTTCTATATATGTACACTTCCTATATTAACACTTCTAGTATTTATCCGTCTACATTGTCATCCATCAAATCTTCAAGTTATCAACTATCTGTATGCCAAGTTTCATCCGGATCCTTTCAGCCATTTGTGCGTAAAACCGCTTTCATAAATACTCTAATAATTATTTTGCAAATTTCGCGTTTTTTTTACCATTTTAATAAAAGTTATAAAGCCTATGTTCAAGTCCATGTTATCAACTATCTGAGTGACAAATTTCATCGGAATCCGTTAGGCCATTTGTGCGTGATTGAGTAACAAACCGACAAACATACAAACTTTCAAATTTATAATATTAGTATTAGTATATTATTATACTAATTTACTAAAATATAAACTGAATGTTTTTTTTTAATAAATAAATGAGATCTTCAGACTCCAATTTTTTTTGGAAGAACAATATTAACTTAAATGATGACGTCTTTTCATTAATTACTGAGATCTTTTAAATTCAAATTTTGTCAAAAATTGACAGCATGTCCACATTTTTGGCTTTTAAGGAAGCCCGTCTATCCCTTATAATGCTGCCAGCTTTGGTGAATTTTCTTTCCTTTAGATTCTATTGATGTGACAGGCACGCAAAGAAAACGTATAGCACACGATTTTAAAGCGGCATCGGTTGGGAAGCACTGAAATCAAATGTATGTACGTACGTAAATCATCTATACTTTATGTGGTCGCAGATGCTTCCTTCTATGAGTAACAAACATCCGGACCATTTTAATATACCCTCTGCAGGGGTATAAATATTATATCGCGAGGTGTACTCAGATATACGCGAATAACTTCGTCAAACGGTATCCAAATTCATTGGGGCAACATTTGTTCATAATTAATTAAATGGGCTTATATAATAAACTTTAAACTTTGAATAAAATTGTTAAATCAGTGGTGACCAACGTAGATTTAAAAAAAAAAAAGTGGAAAATACCTGATCTGTAACAGTCTTTCTCAGCCATCCCTTTGAATCAGTCAAACTTTTGATTATAATATATAAGATTTCTATTGTCGCTTTCGGAAGTGACAAGGCGACTCGGCCGGCTTTACGGCGTACCCTTGGTCATTTCGAAAGCATTTTTTCGCTGTAACACTGTACTATAATTGAATAATTATTGAATATTGATTATAATCAACACAAATCCACAGAGATTAATTACAACATTTGAACTATTTATTTGGAATCAATCTGTGCTGATTTGTGTGATTATTGAATTATAATTAACCGTTGATCTAGAGCCGGCTAAATCAAACTTTGACTAAAATCAAAACAAGTCGCTAAAACCCATATAGAGGTACATAAAATTTTTATATTTCAAACTAAACAATTCAAAAAATTTTAAACAAACTTTTTTTTGGCTTGCGTCACTTTGTCGTGACGTAGAAAATGGCCGCTTACGCATTTGGCCAGGTACAGTAATTTATTTTGTTTGATAATTGAACATTATGCAATGATAATGTCTTATATTTTTAAAGGCGTAGTATAGTGACACGTGCTTTGAAAAAAGCTGTCTTGGAGGTCCGACTTAGCCGATGTGCAATGTCAAACTTCACAAAAGACACTGAAACAAACTTGATCTGCGTGCAGACAATAGGAGTCGACATTTCAAATTTGCTTGCTCTAGCTCTTCTTATCTCTTAGATCTACATAGGTGCTCATACACACCCGCCGAAAAGCTCATGACGTCGCTAACTTGACAGGCACAGGCGCTAACTTGATAGGCTGAAACGGCTGATTCAATTCCGATGCTCATAAGCTGGTAAAATAGTTTGTAATTTTTCCGACAACTACCTGTCGGAATGTCAGCACCAAAAGTAATACAAAAACAATCGATTGGCGTAACTTTAAATCAACGGTAAATTTTTCATTGCCCATGACTTCTGTATGCCATATACCCTCCACATATCCCTGAATATTTAAAAAAAATAAAAAACAATTAACCAAATTCAAATGCAAGCAAATTATATGGGATAGTGCATTGTGGCCGATTCAGATTGGGTGGTATTCTGCAGTCGAACGGTGGTATTTTGAAGTTGAACAGTTACACTGGACCTTTGAAAAAAGCTATCCCCCAGCTGTTAGCTGTCAGTTCCGTTAGCGGACGGTTTAGTTTGTCTGAATACTAAGCTTGCAATGAGAGAAACATGGTGAAGATGGTTGAACTATGGGGAATTGATCCGTAATCCGAGAAAGAGTCACTCGATGACTGTGATGATTTGTTCATCATGGATAATTTGGCTGTGGAACACAAATGCATAGGTATAGAACACCACACACTTTGTTATTATAAAGGGAGATCCATTAAAAAGTATTTTTCGAAATTACAAATAAAACACAAAAAATGGAATTGGATGGTGGAATCTTTATTATGTGCAGAAAGAACTTCTCATTTACTTTTTAAAGATAATTTTATTCATTTCGCGGTCAAAAGCGACTACGCCGTAAATGGTCCATTCGGATGGTCCAACTTTGGATAACTCTTTCCAGCATTGCTATGGGTATCTCGCGAATTACTAGAGTAATGTTGGCTTCCAAGTCTTGAATCGTAGCTGGCTTATCCACCAAGACATTTGGCCACGTAACACCACAGGAAAAGGTTCAGTGGTGTGATATCACATGATCAAGGCGGCCAGTCGGCAGGTCCGGAACGCGAAATAAGCTGCTCACCGAAATAATTTCTCAATAAAGCGTGTGTGTGCCGTGATATCGCCGACATCAAGGGCTTCAATTTCAGTTAAGAAAAGTCATTTATCATGGTGCGGTAGCACTCGTCATAGACGGTTATGCTTTGTCCAGCCTCATCTTTAAAGAAATACGGACCGATGATTCCAGCAGCCCATAAACCGCAGCCAACAATGCATTTTTGTGAATGTAACGGTAGTTCGATCGGGTTGCTTAGCAGCCCAAATGCGACAACTGTGTTTGTGGACTTATCCATTTAGCCAGAAATGTGCCTCGTCCCTGAACAAAATTTTGCGCGAAAGCAGAGGATCTTCATTGAGCTGTTGCGGAGCCCATTGGCTGAAATTCAAGCGCAAATACAAGTCTGACGGCTTCAATTCTTGAACGAGTCGAATTTTGTAAGCCTTTGAACCAAGATCCTTGTGTAAAATTCGCCAAGTTGTCGACTACGATAAACCCAAATGTTGAGATCGGCGTTGAATCGATAATCGCAATATTCTTCTCACTACGGTCTGGATGTGGTCTATTTGGTCGCCTGTTATCCAATGACGTGCACTGAGACTCAAATTTGTCGATGGTTTTGCGAATAGTGGTCTGGTAAGGTCGATGATGCACACCATATGTAGCTCCAAGTGCAAAACTTTTCCACAGAACGCTGATTTTCGTATTACAGCTGAATAATTTGGAGTCGTTGTTACGGTGTGAGTCTTTCCATGATGATTTGTCAAACAATCGTTAACAAAATTTAGATGACAGAATGACACCAGTCACGCGTGATATCTGAAAATAGAATTTAAAAAAAAAGCCTCTTAATGAATCACCCTTTATTTGCTATATGTATTTTGACTTTGGTACAATTATTTTAACTTTCACATACGCTCCAGCTGCCCGTACTTGCGGTTTTTAAAGATCCGCGATTTTCGAACACTCCTGGTGAAAAAGCTGCGTACGCCAACTGTAGTTGACTAATTGCTATTAGCAACCTCATGTCAGATAAGAATATTACTAAGAATTAAGAACTAAACAATTTTTTTTTTTTTGGTTGACGAAAATCTTTTAACTGAACCCTCCCCGAGGGTGTCGGCTGGGCAATGGACACTGTATGCACCTCGGCTTAAAGCGAGCTACACCCAGTGTCACTTGCGCGTCTTACATCCAGGAAATGCAGTGTCTAGCTAAGGTGATGGCCAGCACTATCCAGCTTTAGTTGTGTAGAGTTGAGCCGGAGTCATGGTAAGAGGTGCCTGGCAGTAGGCATAAAATGCTATGGGGTGGTTCTCAAGAACAAAACGTAACCATTATGGGTCCATTAAAATGCACACAAACAAAAACCAAACTCAGGCTGGGATATCAGCCCGGTTGGAGCAGGCCAAGACAGTTGTACAACTACTGCCAAAACGAAAACAATTAAAGCCAAAGTGTAGCGTGTTAACGCAGTCGATGCAGACTCGGACTGTGAGTCGCACGGCGGCTCAATAAATTCTGAGGCTCTCCCCAGAAGAGAGCAACAAGCTGGCTTGGGCCGAGCAAAAGATCAAGGAGGGTCGCAAGCAATTTGCGGAGTGACCGGCGATGAAAGCCACCTCCGCCGCATACGTTAAAAGGGTGGAGGAGAGTGTGGGTATCAAGCGGCAGCGCTCATCCGAGCAGGCAAAGGTGGAGGCCCCAATCAGCAAGTGGCCACGCCCAAGACCGCAGAGCCAGGCTCTACCAAGCTCCACCCCGACCACACAAAAACCCGAAAAGGAGTCAGCCAGCCCTCGTCGATAGAAGCGACCCTTTCGGTAAGATGACTCAGGATCAGTGGAAGCAAGTGGAGGGGAAGCTGTTCGAGGAGATTTTTAGGAGGATGGACGACCCAGCAGCGCAACCGATAACGTTTGACGGAGCAGTCTAGATGTTTGGAGTCAAGATCCTCAAATGAATAGACGATCTCACCCTCAAGTGGGTCACAAGCGTCGTTGCAGACATGTGAAGCCCATGGGAGGGTGCACAGGTGGATGTTGTTGACAGAACACGCATTCCGTCAGTTCCGAAAGTGCTCTTCCCAAGGGCAGTATCAAAGGAGCAAGCGCTGAAGTTGTTACGGTGGCAAAACCCGGACGTGCTAACAAGCGGAATGGAAGGTGCTATATGTTGCTTCGGGAAGATGGCGTGGGGAGTAGGCAGCGTGCACCTACGACTCAAAAAGCGCCACCCAGAAGACAAAAACGAGCACAAACTGGAGACTGGGGTGGTTGAGAAGGACCTTGGCATCGACGCGATGGTAGAAAGAGCCAGCAGCCTCGACATTACAGAGGCAGTGCAGTCTGCTGAGGGCGAAAGGGATGATGTATTAGCCATAGTAGTTGAAACATCCAGCCAGCGTTGTATTCCTGCCAAAAGCGGGAAAAAGCAGTCACGTTCAACCAACAGACTACAGGCCCGTTAGCCTCACTTCATTCCTGCTCAAAACAATGTAAAAATTACTGGACCATCATAATCAGCACGTATACACGAAAGGGAAATAGGTGGAAACAGCGCTACACTCCCTAGTTGCCACCATCGAGAAGGCACTGTACCATCAGGAATTTACCCTGGGAACATTCCTAGACATATCTGGTGCATTTAACAACGTCACCACAGAAGTGATAATGCGAAGCCTAAGAGCACTAGCAATACGCAAGGCATTGGACTCCTGGATATACAACCTGCTGAGCTACAGAAGAGTACAAGACGAGTGGGGTACCACAACCATGACGAAAGAGGCACGAGGCGGAACGCCTCAGGGTGGAGTTCTGTCACCTTTTCTATGGAACCTTGTGGTTAACGAACTACTAAAATTTCGGATGAAAGCACCCAAGATAACCGCATATGCCGACGACATAAGCATAATTATCGTGGGAAAATGTCCAGCTACTCTCAGCTCAATTATGGACTACTCTCTAAGAGATACTAAAGTGGGCCACAAAAGCCGGACTAGCTATCAATGCGGAGAAGACGGACCTCATTCTCTTCACCAAGAGATACAAGGTACCGCAACGGAATCCACCTACGATAAACGGTACACCGCTAACGCCAAAGAATAACGTAAAATAGCTTGCAGTAGTAATCGATAGAACACTGTCATGGAGACTCGATGTGGAGGAAAGGGTGAAAAAAGCCACCAATGCGCTCTTCGCATCACAGAAGATGCTAAGCAGTACTTAATCTGAGTAATACGGTCGCTACTACTACATGGCATATTGGTGCGGTGGCAATCCACGGAGAAGTCCACATATCTAAAGCTGATGGGAAAAGGTCCAGCCGCAGGCATTAGTCTGCATGACGGGGCGCTGAGGTCCACCCCAACAAAAGCACTAGAGCACATCCTAGGAGTCAACCCCCTGGACATCCAAGCACGCCTCCTTGCGCAAAAAACGGTCCATGGCGCTACAAAGCTATGGAATATACGCACCAAACAATCAAATAAACATATACGTTGACATCCAAGCGGCAATCAAAGCAATGCGGAGACACGGTATTAACTCCAAAAATGTTTTGGCAAACAGGGAGGCAATTGATGGAAACGAAATGGCGGACAGAAGCAACACTAAACATATCTATCTCCGTACAGACGCTATACAGCAAGACGGACATAGCGGAGAAAAAAGCAGAGGAAAAGTGGAAGAACACAACCTGCTGCAGAATCTAAGCCTACGTGCAAGACACGAGACAAAAAACTCACGCACTATATGCTACAGTTCCAAAGAAGAGACTGTAGACTTCTTATAGGCATACTAACTGGTCACTGCCTAGCAGCCGCTCACGCGAAAAAGCTAAGCATTACGACAGCGGACACCTGCAGGAAATTTAAGGAACCTGAAGTCGTGGAAACTCTGGAACTCCTCATCTGTGTGTTCGCAGCGATCGCTAAGACAAGATTAAGACATCTACACTCCCCAAGTCTCACCTCTCTTGAAGAGGCCAGGAAGTCTCCCAAACAACTATTGGCATTTGCTAAAACGTCAAATATCCTCATTGATTTCTAATGGTACCCAAAAAACGTGTTGCCCCCTACATGGGGCCAGCCGGAACTAATACCAAATAAACAATTTAGAACTTTTTATAGAACAAATTGTTTAAGGCTGCGTACACAATGTTCGACTCATGCTAGTAGCTTGTGCTAATAGCTTGTCAAATTCATAGTAGAATTAGTACTACTACTACTACTACAATTACTACTAGTAGAATTATGATGAAATGATGTCTCATTTGTCAAACAGTTTCCACGCAGACTAACAGAGGAAAATAAAATTTCATTCTTCAAGAATTCAAGAAGACAGATATGTGTTCTCAAAACTCCTTTTTTCCCGGTCAGTCAATATACACTATTAATTATATATTCCATATATTAAATATTTGCTTGCTTTTAGAGGAAGATCTTTAAAACAGTGGATACCAATTTATCCAATTTATAAACTTGACCAATGTATCCAAGGGAACGTATATCCATAAATCAAACGTATCTATGATATTATTACGTTTAATTTCTGTTTGTTATCATTTCGTTGGACAAACACTAATTTCAAACACCATTCAAATCAACGAAACACCTATCGAGCTACGAAACAATACTACATTGCTACAAAAATTGACTGAGGAAATAATATGTTTAAAGCACGAAGTACAGGCCTACCTAGATTAGCTTTGATCGATTATTTGGAACCAAACAATTTGGTCGAAATTCTATTGTCGGACGAGCCTACGAACACTCAAATGGTTAGTCAATCTATAACAAAAAATTGTTAGTTTAAGGCTTCAAACCTTCTAAAAATCTGGATGGGTTCACTCCGGGGTTCGAACCCGCGAAACTTTTTGGTTTCGGGTTCTCAAAGCGAGTTCGGAAGGTCACTGAACCTGGTCATAAGAAATTTCCCAACGCTACTGACCAGAAATTTAATAAATTTTGTCAGCAGCATTTAGTTTATGCACAAGATAGACATACCAAAAAATTAAAAAAAAAAAAACAGATTTAATACCAGTTGTTGCGGAGGATTCCGCTGGATTTAGAATTATTATTTAAATTTAACTGCCTCCCTGTTTGAAATTTGAAACCGCCTTAATTTGATATTTTCTTGACAATTCTGTTGACGTGAAGTGTGGTCACACTAGAAATCAGCAATCGATGTATCGATAAATATATGTTATTCTTGAAAAATTTTTAATTTAATCACACCCATATCTCCCCCTTTGGAATCAACATCTTTTATTTCGCTTCCTTTGAGGCGTGTACAGTGAATCTCTCGGAGACCTGCATGAAGACGGGCGTGGACTCGTGGTGCAGGCTGTACTAAAGGAGCGACGGAACCCGCAAGAGGACGAGCTGAGACTTGTGTTGTGGGTGGAAACCTGATCTGCACGACTGCAGATTACTGGAGACCAGCGTGGAGCCTGCGTCTGGTGGCTTGGAGGAGACGCACAGAAATTGTGGGTGTATGTGTGTGTGCGCGCGCTTTGTGGAGTGTGCACATATAGTCATCTCGCTCTAACGTAGAGGAAGTCTACGGGCAGGCGTCTGGCTGTGAAGACGGATGTGTATGTGTGTGTGTGACTGGCTGATGAAATTGAAAACACACATATACACACATGACGCAATTCTTGGAATCAGAAATCGAACTGTTTGGACGTATTGACCAGGATTGGCTTGTGGCAAACTAAGTGGTAAGTGCCTATTGATTGTTGATTTGGGGAAAGGGTTATCTGTCTGATGGTGTTGACCAGATCTAAAGCAAAAATGAGTGGCACTGACGAAGATACAGTTACTGGCGAGACCGCCAATGTAGACGCCTCAATGGAGGCGGGCGGTGCTCAAAATAATCCCAAGAGTGAGGAATCAACTGTTACTGGCACAATGTGGGAAATGTGGCGTCAAATGCAAGAATTTCAACAAACGAATACGATACAAATGCAACAATTCCAGATGGAAATATTGAGAATGAATGAGATTCAAATGGAGAAAACCAATCTCCTAATTGAAGTTATCTCTGGGGGTGGAAGGATAAAGAGCGCAGCTGAAGAGTCAGTGGTGTCAGCAGCCAGTGTTGTTAATACATCAAATGACACATCACCACCAGAAGAGCAGGCTGATATTATTCAGCAAGATTCAAATCACAAATTGTACGATTTGCCAGATTTTGATGGTACACCGGAGCAGTGGCCAATGTTTAATGAAGCCTTTGCCATGACCACTGCTGAATATAAGTATTCTGATCGACAAAATTTGTTGCGGCTGCAGAGGGCCATTAAGGGCAAAGCAAAAGAAACAGTTGAATGTTTGCTTATTCATAGTAAGAATGTAGCAAACATAAAAGAATCCCTGAAACAGAATTTTGGTAGACCAGAGAGGCTAGTCAAAAGCCAGATTAGTCGTATCAGAGAATTTCCAAATATCCGCGAGGGAAAGTTGGATCAAATGGTTGCATTTAAAATAAAGGTACAAAACTGGGCTGCGTTCTTGGAAGCAGCAAAGGCACATCCTCAGCTAAAGAATCCAACCTTGATGGAGGAATTGGTGCTCAAGTTGCCAGTGCAGCAGAGACTAGAGTGGGCACGCTTTTCCAAACCGCTGGGCGAAAATAAATCGATCAAGGACCTAAGTAAATGGCTGCAGGAGCTAGCAGACGATATTCAAGACTCTGGTTTGGTCGATGATGATGCAATTTACAAACCAAAGAAAGAAAAATCGAGATTTTTTCACGCAAATGAAGCTGGGCCAGGCAATGAAAAGGGCTGTTGTTCCTGTGATCAGAAACACAGCTTGGAGAAATGTAATGTATTTGCTCAGATGAGCAATGACAAGAAATGGCAGCTTGTAAAGGAAAAGAGGCTCTGCTTTAACTGTCTGAAATGTGGGCATCGAAGTCAAGACTGTAAAATACATCATCAGTGTGACACAAAAGGCTGCACCAAACGTGTTCATAAATTGCTTCACAAAGTTATAGGAAGCTTGGATACTGAGGTATCTAACAAAGGCCAAGCGTTAACAGGCACAGCAACGCATGCGAAGAGCTCGAAGATCCTGTTCAAAATCTTACCCGTAAAGCTGCATGCGAATGGTAGAAAAGTAAAATGTCATGCATTTTTGGATGAAGGATCTTCCGTAACGCTAATGAATAAAAGCTTGGCAGATTTGTTAAAGCTAAATGGACCTAAGGAAAATTTGACACTACAATGGTTTGGCGATAAGAAGGTTACAGAATTAGTAGGTCAGTTTGACGTCGGAATATCAGGAGAGAATGACGATAAGGTTTATGAACTGAAGGGTTTTCGAACTATGAAAGATTTACAGTTGCCGAAGCAAACGATAAATATGTTCGAGCTAAGTTCTAAGTATCGCCATCTAAAGAATATTCCACTGAAAGGGTACACAGATGAAGTACCAGAGTTGCTTATTGGACTGGACAACATACACCTACTTGTTCCCAAGAATAGGCAGACAGTAGGGTGGAATGGACCAGCTGTCGTGATGACCAAGCTGGGATGGATTGTTTATGGTCAATGTCAAGGAGAGGCCGGATCCAGCAAAGAATTGAAGGGAGTCCATCTAGTTAGAGGAAGCAACGATGATCATATCGACCAATTGGTGCACGACTACATCGCGAATGCTGAAATGGATGTACGAGGTGTGATGAACCATGTTGAGGGTCGAGAAACCACAAGATCGAACCAATTACTACTAGACACGACCAAACGTGTTGGTGAGCGTTTTGAGTCGGGTCTTCTGTGGATTACAGATCAAGTAATGTTACCAAACAGTAAGGAGATGGCATTTAAGCGGCAGTTAGCCTTAGAAAGAAAGTTTAAACGCGAACCAGAATACTTTGAAAAGTACAGCAAGCTGATGACTGAGTACGAGGATAAAGGGTACATAAGGCAGCTCACTAGCGAAGACATGGAGGCGGTAGCCGAAAGGCAATGGTTCCTTCCTCATTTCGGAGTTGTGAACCCCAATAAGCCTGACAAATTAAGGATTGTGTTCGATGCAGCAGCCGAAGCTGAAGGAGTGTCATTGAACTCAATGCTGATGAGTGGACCTGATGAGAACCAATCTCTAGCCGACGTACTTATGAGATTCAGACAGAAACGTATTGGTGTAACCGCCGACATAGCAGAAATGTTCCACCAAGTCACCAAGTGGACGATCTAGTTCACTGTTTCTCATCTGAAGACGAAGCTGTGAGGGTCACGAGAGAGATTGTTGAGGTACATCGACGTGGAGGATTCGAATTAAGAAAGTTTCTGTCCAATTCGGAAACGGTCAACCGCATATTTGCAAATGGGGGTGTCTGTGACACCATAAGTCTTGACAGGGATGATACCTCGCATTATGAAAAGGTATTAGGAATGTACTGGTGTACAGGAAGCGATGATTTTGGTTTCTTGTTATCATTCCGAAAAATTGATGAGGCATTATTTGCAGATTCGAGAATCCCAACTAAGCGGGAAGTATTAAGAGTCGTTATGTCTGTGTTCGACCCATTTGGGATACTCGCGGAGTATTCCCTGATTGCTAAGTTACTTCTCCAATCGATATGGCAAAATAGAACTGGTTGGGATCAACAGATTGAAAACGAAGATTATGGCCAATGGAAGTGTTGGCTCCAGAGCCTCAGTGAAGTCACCCAGATCAAAGTCCCTCGATGTTACGGAGCTGATTTTTATAAGGGAATGGTTGAGCTTCACATATTCTCAGATGCGAGTGAGATGGCTTATGCTGCAGTGGGATACTGGCGCATAAAAACGGAATCTGGATGGGCATTGGCTTTCATAATGGGTAAAAACAAATGTGCCCCTTTGAAGCTATCTACTGTGCCGAGGCTTGAGCTGCAAGCTGCAGTAATAGCAACTCGACTGCGAAAATCTATTTTGGAAGGACACGATGTAGTCCCACAACGAATCTTCATGTGGTCCGACTCCAAAACGGTGCTGGCTTGGATAAAATCTGATCGGCGGAAGTACAAGCCATATGTGGGGCATAGAGTTGATGAAATATTAGACGGCTCAAATCTTGACGACTGGCACTGGGTGCCTAGCAAAGAGAATCCAGCAGATTTTGGTACCAAGCTTAAAGCAAAACGAGATTCATCCTGGTTGACGGGCCCGGGATTCTTACTAGCGGACATTGACGATTGGCACAGCAAAGAAGCTGAGATTTATAGAACGGAATTGAAACTGCGCCCAAGGTTCATGTTCTCAACAGTGAGGGCAATACACTTAGAAATTGCCAAGGATTTGACGACTGACACGTGCATTAGGGTTTTGCACAACTTCATGGCACGGCGTGGGAGACCAATACGGATTCGTTCAGATAACGGAACTAATTTGGTTGGAGCTGAACGCGAATTAAGTAAACAAGAACAGGGACTTGATCATGAGAGGATTGCAAGCGAACTTGCAACACATAAAATAGAATGGGTCTTCAATTGTCCATTGAACCCACATGCTGGAGGATGTTGGGAGCGGCTGGTCCGTAGCGTAAAGCGGGCTATGGGAAATGTCTTGTTGAGCAGAAACCTGAAGGAAGATGAACTTTACAGCTTAATGTGTGACGCTGAGAACATCGTTAATGTTCGACCACTCACACATATTGCTTTGAACAACCCGACAGATGAACCTATAACCCCTAATCACTTTCTTATAGGTTCAGCCAATTCTAGCCAAACGCCGCACCCCCAAGAAGAACTGTTCCAGCCGACTAGGAAAGATTGGCGCATTGTACAGCAGCTTGCGCATTCGTTTTGGCGTAAGTGGCTTTCCGAATACCTTCCAGATTTGTGTAGACGCACAAAGTGGTACCATCCTGTACGACCACTTGCTGAAGGAGATATTGTTGTCATCTGCGATGCTGCAGTCCACCGATCCCAGTGGAAAATGGGAAGAATTGTTGCGGTTATAACTGGACGAGACGGCCAGGTACGGTCTGCAACCGTGAAGACAGCCGCTGGAGTATTTCGTCGCCCATCATGTATGCTGGCAAAGCTGGATTTGAGTGAATCTAAGGAGGATTAGATTCACGGTGGCGGGGATGTTGCGGAGGATTCCGCTGGATTTTGAATTATTATTTAAATTTAACTGCCTCCCTGTTTGAAATTTGAAACCGCCTTAATTTGATATTTTCTTGACAATTCTGTTGACGTGAGGTGTGGTCACACTAGAAATCAGCAATCGATGTATCGATAAATATATGTTATTCTTGAAAAAGGCGGCGGAGAGAAACGAAGCGTAGGTATCGCTCTTACTTTAAGTTCATTTTTGTAATTCTTTTGTTTCTTAGGAAATAAAACACAACCCTTTTTAATTTAATCACACCCATCGAATTGGAGTTGGTTTTGTCTGCATATCTCCCCCTTTGGAATCAACACCAGTATTTGATATATATTATTAACACATCATAGCACATTTCATAGCCCGATGTCTAATACTAGGTGAGCAGCGTGTTCTGCACTTCGGCAAATAGACTCTAGAGAGAAGGAAAATGCTTGACCTGATGAACGGGTCTAAGTGGCCCTCTCTAATCTCATATCTCAGGGAGGCCACCAAATATAGGCAGGAGATTATAGGGGATTTTTGAACAGGAGTGTCAACTTTATGTGTAGAGAATTTTATAATGTTTAATGTGAATTAATGAATATTCTGTAACATCAACTAATGTTTTATAATGTTTATTTTTAAATTATTCTTAATGACTATGTAGTTAATTTCCTGCGAGTGGTCCTCTAACGTACCATTACCGGTCACCGATTTGATATTTCGGGACGACCGGAGAAGTCAAGTGTAGTAACGGGAAATGGAGTATTGTGGACCACTTAAGGGAAGTATGGGCTGACTGCTTTAATTGCCATCCCCAGAATCATACCATTATTTATTTATATTTAAGTCACTAGGTGCATTTTGTTAACACAAATAATAAAATTATTAAATAAATATTTCTACTACTACTACTACTATATATTATTAACAAAAGTTTTCTTAGTTTCGTAAGTTTTTTTGATCTTTCTGGAGTTATTGCTTTATACTTTAAATACCCAGCAAATTTTTTCGAAGCTCCCCACTGCGAGTACTAAAAAACTGCTCAATTGTAGCACTCAACTTTCCTTGTAAGTACTGGCTCCATGAAAACAGTTACTTCACAACACTTCTCTCATGAACGCAATGCCTGAGCTAGCGCCACCTGATGTCATTTTTTCTTCTTTCATTTGTCCTTATTGCTTATGCATTGTGTCAGACAAAAAAATAGCCGTGGTAAAGGCACTGAAAATGAAGTGACAGTTTGTTGATTTTGCTTCACACGTTCAATTTATTCGGTCGTTGCTGCGTTGCAAAAGTAATAATTTTATTATATATACTACCACAGCAACCGTCGCTGCGTCCCATTAGATAGTTATCGTTATCGATACCGTTACCGCCCATTTCCCGTCATTGGAAAATCACATTTCAAATTATTTCGTATTTTATCCTTACAAACCGAGTTTCAAGCCAATGTCAAATTATTTCGTATTCTATCCTTACAAAACGGGTTTTAAGCCAATCGGATGAAAAATAGTTTTTTGTATCCAGAATTTTCCGGGAATTTTCCTCGAGGGCGTATTTTACAAAACCGGGAAAACACGTGTCGAATTATTTCGCGTACTATGTTTACAAACCAAATTTGAAGTCAATTGGATGAAAAAAAAATGTTTCCCATACAAACATTTCAGACGCTTTTCCACCCCTTGGGGGTGTAATTTTCCGATTCCGTCTTGGTGCACTTTCAACACTAAAGGAAACTCCTGTCCAAATTTCAGCCTTCTATCTCTTACCGTTCGCGCTCTGCGAACGCTTAAAAAGTAAAGTGTTTTGCCTCGGGCGTAACGTAATGGATATTCAGGAAATCGTAAATATGACCCAAAAATTTCTCGGCTACAGCAATCGGCATTTTAAAAGGATTGGAGACGGTGGAAGTTGAAATAACCAAGGGAATGCAATTGCAGAAGTTGAAGGAGATTTACCTAGTGCTGCACTCGTTGATGACCCCCCAGAAATGGGAGAAAGTGAGATCGAAGCCGCGAAGCCTTTTGATTTAACCAATGCTGTGAAAGATTGGATTGTTCAGTTCAAGATTACGCGGAACGCTAGCGATAACATATTACAGATTATGGAAAAAGCCAGATTGAAAGTTTCTTTATCCAGTATCTCATTGTTTGATTTGACTGAGATCAGCACAAGAACGGTTCAGCCATTAAAGTGCTATTACTACGGAGTGGAAAAAGATTGCACCAAAGAAAACAAATTAATTTTCTTAAAAAAAAAGACTTATGCTATCAAAAAAAATTTCAATTCTAATAATTACTTTTTAAATAAATTAATATTTTATTCAAATTGTGTATACAAAATTTCGTTGAGGCGCTTTTTATTATGGGAGCGAAGCGCTTAGAACCGCTTTTTACGCAGTGAGAGTGTAGTGCTTTCTAGAGCTCTTTTTACAATCCGAGCGGAGCGCTTTAAAGCGCTTTTTTTTCGCAGTGAGAGTGTAGCTCGGACATCCAATTACATGGCAGTGTTAAAAATAGCACTACCCTGCAGAGAAATTGTCAACTAGTAACAAAACAAAACTGTCCTACACCTAGTTGGAATGCTAGTAGAATATAGCTGGAGGCAAAATAGATAGAGTTGGGCTGTTGCCCAAATATTAGCTTTCAAAGAAATGTTCGTTTGAAATACTAATTTGAGCTAGTTGTAATCCAATTGAACTTTAACTGGTGGCAAACGAATTGGTGACGAGTGAGGTCAACTCAGATTTCGATGTACTGTTATACTGAGCAGCGACATAATCAGACTGTCATAGGGAAAACTCAAAGGTCAACTGGTATTTAACTGGTTGAAAATGGCTGCGGCAGGGGACAATTCTCTCCCGTCTATGCCATCTGGCATTAAACTGGTTGCAAATGGCTGCTGCCGGGGACAATTGTCACATGCCTATGACATGTGGAAGTGCAACCAGTTGCAAGATTTTAGAGACAGGTACATTTCTGGTTGTAAACTAGACACTTTCCCTGCAGGGTAGTTACGAGGAGAGTTGAGCGCTTCTCTGCTCCTTTTGAGCACTCTAATAGCCTTCTTATAGCGCTTGGTGTTTTGCTGGGATATGTATAAATTTATGAATAATTGATATTTACAATTATCTGATGTTCAGATTGTGTAGAAACAGACACAATTAAAGTTGACTTTAATTATAAGTTTAATAATTAAATATGTACATTAAAATAATATATATATGCATATGTATAAAAAAAATATATGTTATAGTTAGGTGACTCTTCTGCGTCTCCCTTCTGGGTGACTCTTCCAAAAGGCTCTCCTGCGACACTTCCAGAAGAACCGACACTTCTGGAAGTGTCGCTGAAGTGGCTCACTTTCTTCCAACAAACGATCGGAATGCGATATCGCAGGCGATCAGATTAAACTTCTTCGCGAGTCGCCTGCGAATCTTTGGCGATTAAAAATGTTTGCTGGGTTAGAGTACGAATTGTAATTGCATACATATGTATATATGTATGTATGTATTTACAAATGAGAATGCACATGAATGCAAATAAATATGTATGAACATAAATGTTGTAAGTTCATGCGTATGAATATATTAACTTCAATATATATGTATATACATTCCATGAGCTTAGCATTTAAGCATTAGATACACACATGCATAAGAACATATCCAGGTATGTAAGCATTTACATTTGTGTGTTCATACATGCATGCAGACATATCCAAAAAGAGTACCTGGGATCTGGCAAAATTAATTTCTTGCTGGCCCTTGCAGCTGGAGTACATTTCGACTTTTCCATCGCCATCAAATAGCTGACATCTGCTAGCACAGCTTCCAAATCCGCCATAATGTTTGTGAGATTTGTATACAGTTTATGATTAATTCGATTTTATTCTCGTTTCACGCAACGTATTTGATGTGGCTATAAGTACATTTATACATACATATGTATGTATGCATGTATGCTAGTAGGTATACGGTTTCCGATTCTAAAATTTATTGCACAATATATGTATGATCCGAATGTATTTAAATTGGATTATTTAATTGCAGCGCATACAGTCATATACATTACTGTCAACAAAACACAGTATGTATACAAATGTATGTATGTACATATGTATTTTGCATTTTTTTTCTACGAACACTTCTCTTCTTCTTGCTAGTTGCCATTCACACTATTTACAATGCGTACATACACACAAATGTACAAACAGATGCAGATGTACATATATACAGGGTGTCCCAGAAATATTCAGCCGAAAATGTATTCGTTATCGCTATTCACTATTCTGTTCTCATTGTGCTGCTTCAGCATTGGCATCTTGAAAACAGTTTAATTTAATTTAAATTTTATTTCAGTATTATCCCAATGCTACATGTACATAAATATTATAAATTAGTGCATCGGTCACAGTTGTTCTTTTTTTTTTTAGCTACCCTTCAGTTCTTGAAGCTAACGCTGCACTACAAATTGCTAGCGATTTGGTAACCCCTTACTGAATTACCGGCAATAGAAAGCTTGGATTACTTTTACATGGGCATGTCCTAGCGAAGAGCCATCGAATCTGGCGCTAGCGAACCGCTACCGAAAAGTAATCAGTGATGTAGCTAGCTACAGCAGTAACAACTAGATATCTGTAAGTTAATATGCTCAAAAATATTAAACAATTAATTTAATTTAAATTATAATTAACATTTCTTGTGATTATTAGTTTTTATTACACCCTTCAGTTTTATATGCGCTTTTTATTTATATGTAAAGCATCCTGAAGCTGCTTTCAGTGGTTTGGTTTCCTCCGGAGGATATATATATTTAAAATATGATATTATGCGTCTGATAAAATGTACCGAACGGGCTTTGCTAATTCCACTTGGAGAGACTATTGATTTTATCGCCACACACAACCTGGCAAGACATATATATATAATATGTACTAGCAGGTACCCGGCTTGCGTTTCTAACCCCCCTTTAGAATTTTAAACACAAAACGAAGAAGTGAAGCTCACTTGACAATTGCCATCTATCAAATCTTTATCTAGAAAAATTTGCGATTTTTTGACCTTTCGATTTTCACCATTCATCTATTTAGCCGTCATTATAATAATCTAAACTTATTATAAAATTTTGCAAATTTCGCGATAGTTCGGTTAGTTTGATCAACACCTCCCGTTTACCCGTTTATTTACCCGTCTTCATGCCAATCAAAACTCATATATGAATTTTTGCAAGTTTCTAATAATTTTAAGCCGATTGACCGACATCTCCTATATACCCGTCTTCAATTGCCAACCATCAAATCTTCGCTATAATCTTAACTCATTATAAAATGTTGCAAATTTGGCGAACTATTCGTACTTCATATTTAACCGTCTATTTACCCATCTTCATGACAATCTAAACTCAAGAATTTTTTGTAAATTTCGCGATTTTTTTAAACCGATTGACAGACACCTTTTCTTTGCTCTTCTTCAATTGTCAATTATTAAATCAAGTATTGTCAATTATTATCATAATAATGTGAGCTAATTATATAATTTTGCAATTTTCACCCGTCTTTTTGGACTGTTCGATCTAACCATTTACGCGTCTACAATTGCGATCTATTAAATCTTTATGATACCCGAATCTCATAAAATTTCGCTAGTTTTTGTGCAGTTCAGGCTGAACGGTTCAGTCTACAATGAGGTATACTAATGATATCTATCAAATATTTATGATAATCTTAACTCATACACTTATGTAAATTTCGCGATTTTTTGGATAGTTTAGTCTACACGACCTATATTTATCCTTTACTACTGCCGTCAATCAAATCTTCATTATAATTTTAGGGTGTATATGGGGTCATATAAAAATATTGCTACTATCATTGCTGTCTATCAAAACTTTAGAATAATCTTAGGTCTTATGAAAAATTTGCAAATTTCGTTGTATTTTAGTCCGCTCAATCTACACCTTTCATTTGCCGACGCCTGCGCTTTTGTAAATACTCAAATGAAAATTTGGCAAATTTCGCTGTTCTTGGTCTACACCTCTTATATACGCGTTTTAATTGCCATCTATTTAATCTACATAATTATCTTAGCTCCTTTGAAAATTTTCCAAATTTAAACCTTCAAGTTTTTGCCGGCTCTAGGTCTCGTTATGTTTGTGTATAACTTTAAAATAGGAACACACCACAAAGGAGGTACGTCTCTACCAAGCCATCAGCTGTCTTCACCTGATAACAGAATCAGAAAACAACAACTCCCTCCTCATGCCTGTAATGCCATAATCGCTTGGGAACTCAAATGCGACTCAACAGCAAAAACAGACACAACGAGCCAGAGCAGCGCTGTCTGTGGTCTCTGTACGTGTGTGTGTCCCCCAAAAATCTATCAATGTTAGTTAGAGAGATTTCCTCTCCATTGCTAACACAGTGACCAATTAGTCTGAGTGCAGAATTGCATTCAAACCGGGGTTTTTGTTGCTATAAACGAAACAATTTTCAGTTTCAACAACAACGCCGTGCCTAACGTTTTATACATACATGTATGCTTTAACGAACTTTATTATAATAAACCCTTTAAGTTTTTGCTGCTGCTTTAACGAACTTTATTATAATAAACCCTTTAAGTTTTTGCCGGCTCTAGGTCTCGTTATGTTCGCGATTTTCTTGACCATTTGATCTACTCCTCCTACTTACCCGCCGGTTTACCCGTCTTTATGATAACCTAAACTTAAATGAGTATTTTTGAAACTTCTCGATTTTTTTGGACTATTTGTTCCACACCTCCTTTATTTACCCATGTAATCTTGCCGTTTATCTAATCTTCAATTTCGCAATTTTGTTGGCCGTTTGATCTACCCCTCCTATTTACCAGCCAGATTACCCGTCTTTTTATACACTTGAAAAGTGTATTATAATTTTGCCCAGGAGTTTGCAACGCATAGAAGAAATCATCTCCGACCACATAAAGTATATATATTCTTGATCAGCATGATGAGCTGAGTCTATTGAGTTTTTTCCGTCCGTCTGTCCACCTGTCTGTTTCTACGCGAACTAGTCCCTCAGTTTTGGAGCTATCGAGCTGAAATTTTGCACAAAGTCTTCTTTTGGCTGCACGCTGATAATATGTTTGAAACGCCCGGATCCGTTGACTACTTCTTATAGCTGCCATAGAAAGGATCGTTCGAAACATGGGTTTTTGTGAGAAAAACTTTTTTGTTTTTAATGTTAGCGCTCTTAAACTCGGGCATTATTAAAATTATATGTTTTCAAACTGATCTGCGAAGTTTGGTCGAAATCTGCAACCTTTTGAGCGGTCTTTTTCAAGTGTATTTAAAACTTCGGCACAGACGAAGTTAGCTTTCCTTTCTCGTTTATTAACTCATATGAGAATTTTTGGAAATTTCGTCATTTTTTGGCCCGTATTTTACAAGTTTCGCAACATATTTTGTACTGTTCAAACTATATCTCTTATTTACCAACGTCTGCGCTTTCGTAAATATTCAAGTGAAACTTGGCAAATTTCGCGGTTTTCGATCTACACTATTTATATATGCGTTTCCAATTGCCATTTTTCCAATCCTAATAATAATCTTAGGTCCTATGCAAATTTTGCAAATTTCGCGATTTTGTTTACCATAGGATCTACACTTTCTATTTACCAACTACTGCATTGTCATCTAATCATCAAGCGCTTAAATAAATACTTTTAAAATAATTTTGCAAGTCTCGCGGTTTTTTTTACCAATTAAATAAATATATATATATATCTCTCTCTCTCTTTCTTCTCGATCTCTATATTATTAAAGTTTTTGTTAGCTCTAATAACGTCTCTGACTACAATTGGCTGTGAATAGGGGCATAGCTGGCCGGACGGGCAAATAAAATTCCCCCACCGTGTCGGAGTCGTCATTAGTTTATTTTGTAATTTTATTAGATTTTCTTTGATAGGCTTCATTAGCTCATAAAAATTTTTGTAACGTATATAAATTTTCGTTGACAGCCTTTTTTTGTCAACTCTAAATAAATAAAATAAAATAAAATAAAATAAATATATATAACTTCAACTCGCTCCCGTACACGACAGTAGAAGTCCTTGATGCGTGCATTTCAAATTCGGAAGTGTGTCTGGCCATTAAAACGGCGAAACCAAACAAAGCCCTAGGACTTGGCTGAGTTCCTGTCGAATTCTTTAAGAATGCTACCCCGCTCTGCATCCACATAATGACACACGCTTATAATCAGATCCTGCGGTCAGCCAACACTCCAAATAGCTTAAAGGAAAGCATAATTTTCCCAATCTATGCCTCGATTTTGCTAAGACGACTTACGGACTGTGTAACTGAATATAATATCCATAGCGAGTTTCAATTTGGATTTCGCCGAGGCTACTCAACAGTCTATAGCGTATTTGCGCTTAATGCAATTGCCAAATCTTACCTCTTCTCAAAGCGAAAGCTGTATATCTGTTTTATAGATTTCAAGGCAGTGTTCGATACCGTTAACCGTAGAAGTTTACTTCTAAAACTAAGCCTCTTAGGAGTATCGACGCGCTTCATTAATATGATATCAAGCCTGTACGAAGAAAACACTTTCGCTTTTTGGGATGGACGACAACTTTCGGATCAGTTTCCAAATAATACTGCAGTAAAGCAAGGATGCCTCTTTAGCCCACTTCTATTTTCCCTTAATGTCGACGACATTAATGGCACCACCACCAGATGATATGGCACTACTAGCAGAGTCCCCCGAGATACTTCAAGCCATGATTGAAAAGCTCTCTGAATATTGCATACAATGGAGTCTACAGATAAACGTGGATAAGACGAATGTTTTGATTGTGAAAGACAGAAAAGGGCGTAATCCAAGGGTCGACAGCTGGGTTTTAAATGGCGTTGAGCTGGAAACGGTAAAAAGTTTTAACTATCTTGTCGTGACCATCACTGGAAATTTGAGCTTGAAACCTCACTTACAAGAAAAACTACAAGACTCTAACGACTAAACGACACATTTTGCCGAGCACTAAATTCAGAATGTTTGAAGCCACTGTTAGATCAGTAATGTGCTATGCATCTCAAGTCTGGGGATACTGCCGATATGAGGAGGTGGAGCGATAGCAAAGACTATTAATTAAACGGATATTTAAACTATCCCGCACTATTCCAAACTATGCACTCCACTTAGAAAACGGCCTGCCTTATTTATTCTTGTACGGTCTGCAAAAACACTTCACATACATACGGAAAGATGTGGATAAGCCGATTGTAGACTAGCCAAAACACTCACTGCTATGTTGCTGTCAGAATAACCCAAGTTTTTGACAACTGGCTGTCCTTATTTCAGGATCATGATGTATCCATAGACCTTCAATGCGTCGGATCATGGGAAAGATCTCACCAATTGCTGAAAGTTGTTAGCAGAGAAAGAGACTCTTTTTCCAAGCCAAGCCAGTCATAGTGTGGTCCGAAACACAAACAAAAAACTGGAGCTGAATCTGGAAACGCTCAACTCTTTGGCCGTTTATTATGGCCGCTATGACACTCAAGCCATCTTACTTATCTGTCGGGCACGCTGTGAGATGCTTAGTCTCAATTACAGGCCGCACTGGAGCTCTGTTAACACAGATTGTAGTCTCATACCCAATCATGTCTATCATCATGTCTATGCCCAATTTTATCTGTGTTAAGATGCGCCTGGGAAGCCGTTTTCTATCAGAAGCAGACGTCATAAATTGGCTAAATGTCAAGAACTGGAAAACATTATCCTCCTTTCTGCAACAGGCGCTAAAATATAGAACCGCTATTATAAATGAATATTTGTAACTTTTCTGTAAATTAAATTATGTATCTTTTACCGTTATTTTTATCTTGGTCAATGCTTAAATCGAAAACAATGTTTCTTTGTTTTAAATTTTTGTTTGTTTCTATCGTTAACAATGTACAAAAACTCAAATGCTATGGTCGACGGAAAAATCAAGCCAAAATTTGTATTAATAAGAATCTATTACTACTACTATCAACTATCCGATTCCGATTCATGCGAATCCGTTAAGCCATTTGTGCGTGATTGAGTAACAAACAGGCAAACACACCTGTCGGGAATTGTGGAAAATTCGATAAAAACTTTTGTGTTTTCAAAAATTTGTAAATTGCGCCTTTAATATTTTATTACGTGATACTTTATAAAAAACTTTGGAGCTAATCGATGGCACCTAAACATCTAAAAAAATTTTACGGAAAAAAAAATTATTATACCCTGCACCCATTGAAAATGGATAAAAGGGGATCATGGAGTTGTGCAAAAGTATTTAACAGGGTGGAGGGCACATTTCCGACCCTATAAAGTATATATATTCTTGATCAACAGCCGAGTCGATATAGCCAAGTCCGTCTGTCTGTATAAACGTGTCGATCTCAGAGACTATAAGAGCTAAAGATACAAATTTTTGCATGTACATAGGTGTATACTAGAGCTGCAAAACTATCGATGGTGATGCTATTCGATTTTTTCGATAGTTTTTAGACAAAAAGTCGATATTATCGATAATATCGGTTTCTCTACTTTCCATTAAATAATTGAAAAACAGAAAATAAACACGTATAATTACAACATACTACATTAATTTAAATAAGAACATAAAAGAAGAAACACCATAACTTAAATTAAATAACAATTTTATAAAATTAATTAATTAGAGTTTACAGACTCAATTGTTCTTTTTTTGTGAGTAATATAAATTTAACGATTTCTTTACATAAATTAATGAGATATATAACCGACTTCGAAATACCCGTTACTCACGGAAAGAAACGTTGAATAGCCTTCCTGTGTGTCTGAGGCAGGACAGCCGAAAAGTATGCAACATTATTTTAACTCGGCTATTTATCATCCGATCTTGCTGAAAATTGGAGGGCTTATAGATGTTGCGAATATTATTGTAAGTTTTAAATTTGAGATCAATATCTCAAAAATTGTGGGAGTTATTCAACATTTTTTATTGTGGGGGCGGGGGTGGGCGTGGCAAAAATTTGAAATAAACTTGATCTGCGTGCAGACAATAGGAGTCTACATTTCAAAATTGGTTGCTCTAGCTCTTCTAGTCTCTGAGATCTAGGTGTTCATACAGACAGACGGACAGACGGTCAGACGGTCAGACGGACAGACGGACAGACGGACAGACGGACATGGCTATATCGACTCGGCTGTTGATGCTGATCAAGAATATATATACTTTATATGGTCGGAAATGATTCCTTCTGCCTGTTACATACATTTGCACGACTTTAGTATACGCTTTTACTCTACGAGTAACGGGTATAAAAATAATAAAAACTTAAACTATGACGTCTTTTCATTAATTATTGAGATCTTAGAACTTTTTAGCAGGCTCTAGGTCAATAAGTTATGATTTTTATCATAACGTTTCTATTTACATACTGTTGCCGCCGAAATGCAGGGCTAACTTCAACCGACAATTTTCAAATTCAAATCCCAACGGCCATGTGACGGCGGTCGATGATCTTCGGCATTGCCAGCATTAATGTTTATATTTTAAGAGGCTGACCGTGGCAACTCCGCATCGTCAGTCGGAAAAAATCATTTGAGAGCAGAACACATTCTTTTTTAAAGCGCTCGAGCGTCTATTCGCTATACTTATCTGCGCCTCGTTAGCGCCTTTAACTAAATACACCTATCCACGCCTCGTTAGCGCCTTTAACTATCTATCGTAAATTCTATTATGTAACTAAGTTTAAGTGATTAAATAAAGACAGTGCTTTTAAAAAGCGTATGTATTTTTCGTTACTCAACTTCCCGGTCTCAACATTTCTTTAAAAAAGAACGTCAATGTTCTTTAAAAAAGAACATTAGTTTATGTGAAAATTAAGTGCGGCAAGCTCAAAGGTGCGCTTTATATGTACGACTTGTGTATTGTATATACATATGTATGCGGTAAGCCACGCAGCGTTAGGCTAAATTGATATACGAAAAATACATAAGGTACATATATGTACTTAAAAAACTAAAAGAGCGGTGAGCACATACACATAAAAATCTAAAGTTCGGTATACACACAAAAGGAGCGTCAAGCTCACAGACACATATAAAAGCGCGGTAAGCAAACACACACTCACACATGCCGCGATCGACGAATTTCATCGGAGCACGAAATTCTCGTAATACGCAATAACAATCGTGTTTGAAGGAAAGGCACACATTACATACGGTGTACTGAATACTCATATGCGTGCAAAAGGCTGCGAAGCGAAAAGCCAGATGTGTATAAGAAAAATACATAGGTACATATGTATATAAAAAACTCGTTGAACGGCGATAAATAAGCAGCAGTTCTAGTGTGAGGTGTACCAACGGTTCCTGATTTTTCCTGATTGAATCATACGAAAGAAACATTTCGAAGAAAAGTGATTCTTGCAGTGAGACTTAAACTTGTACTTTTTCGACCTGCTGGCGTAAAGAAATAAAATACCCCCAACGGGTCAAGAGCACAGTTTACTTTCTGCTGTAGGACACATGGAAAAATAAGTTTGAAATTGGAAAAGGATCTGGACGAATGCAAGGCGTGCATGGGATCAAAAAAGACTAGAGGATATCAGAACTGGTCGCGGTGCGCGCAATGTAGAAGTCAGTACCATTCTGCATGTGTTGGTATGAACGGAAATAAAGAAGCCTCAAATTGGCTGTGTCCGCCATGCCTGGGCACAGGTGCAGCCAATACAGACTCGCAAGATGCCCAAGAGATTGCCATTCCTCAGGGGAGGCTCCTTGGCCTGGAGTTTACGCCTCTTAATTTGACTGCGACATCTCAGCAGCAAAATACCAACAAAAATGTCTCGGACCTCGCTACTAAGTCTCCACCTTCGGAAACTAAAATGGGACAGGATGTTGGACTTAGTACCCAACAGAGTCAACAAAATAATCTTCTGCTAGCTATGCTTGAAGAAAAGCGCGAGGTTGAGCAAAAATGTCTTAAGGGCCATGCATATAATTTAGTCCGGGATAAGTTGTTAGTCCCGAAAATGGTACCAGAAGTCATTGCTATACTTAGACCTTTTTTGGACGACCAAACCAAATCATTGAGCGTTTCGTCGAAAAGGTTAGACAAATTAGCGTCCATAAAGATAAATTGGAGTCGCTGATTGATTTCGCTTTGGCCGTTCGCATGTGTGCGCAACAATGGAAGCCTGTAGTTTAAAAAATCATTTAAATAACCCAATGCTTGTCAAGGAACTCGTCAATAAGCTTCCACCAATACAGAGGCTAAATTGGGCTATGCATCCACGAGATGATGCTGAGCCAATAATAAAATCCTTTAGCGACTGGTTGTACAATATTGCTAAGGCTGCCTCTACTGTGGTTTCAGGAGTGAGTTCGAAAATAAGCTTGAACACGCATGTGTGTGCCGAACCGGACTCGAAGGAAAGAAAACCAACGCCAGATATCAAACATCAATGTGTGATGTGTGATGGCAATGGGCACACCATTTCAAAATGTCGTCGGTTCCTCGAGCTTGCAGTGGACGAAAGAAGTCGCATTGTAGAGGACCGTAATCTATGTCCAATATGTCTAAGGCGACATAGAGGCAAATGCTTTTCTAAAAAAGCATGTCAAATCGATGGTTGTAACTTGGAACATCATCCACTGCTAAGAAAGGTTCAGGGCGCGAAATACTTACTGCTCATCAAAACAGTAACGCCAGCAAGGAGCAGTTCTTTCGCATCATCCCAGTAAAGCTGTACGGGAGAGATGCGACTTTGCGATCAAACTGCATTTAAAAGCTTGAAATTGGGTGGTGAGCCAGAACCCCTGTGCCTGCAATGGACAGGCAACACTACCCGGACAGAAAACGAATCCATATGTACAAATATACAGATCTCTGGAGTTGACAGCGATCAAAAGCTTTGGTTAAATAACGAGCATACAGTCTCTGAACTTGGACTGCCCAAGCAGACTGTAAACATGGCAGAGCTTGTGAAAAAATATGCTCACTTAAGCAAATTGCCATTGAGAACGTACCATAATGCTAATCCAATGATCTTGATTGGTGCGAACAATTGGAAAGTAGCAGTGCCCCGTAGGCTACGCGAGGGGCGATGGGCACTTCAGGGTTCTAGTAATCCTGGCAGCCGCGTTTTGATGCATCATTGTGAATGCAACTGGGCCAGATTGGATAAAGCTATAAAGGAAAGCTTTAATCTAGATGCAGTGCAGCCAAACTACAATCAGCTGAGGACAAACTAGCATTAAAAATCCTTGAAGATACTTGTATAAAGGTAGATGGTCGTTATCAAGTAGGATTGCTATGGCGCGACGAGGATGCGGTTCTGCCCGAAAGTTTCTCAAATGCTGTAAAACGAATGGAGTGTCTAAAAAACAAAATTAAAAAAGAGCCGTATTTGTACGGCAAAATACAAGCCCAAATTGATAATTTGGCGTTCCGAATAGGAAATGTCGGTGTCTGCGGAAATATTTCGGAAATGTTCCACCAAATACAAAACCAGAAGTCTGATATGCATGTTCAAAGATTCTTGTGGTTCGACAGGAACAGTAAAACACTGAAGATTTTTGTTATGCAGGCTATGACGTTTGGGATCTGCTGTGCTCCGTGCATTGCCCACTACGTTCGTGATAAAAATTCTGAGCAATACCGAAATGAAAATCCAAGAGCCCACGAGACCATTTGTAAGGCGCACTACGTCGAGGCGACGACATATGATTGATAGTTTCGATGACGAAACAGAAGCAATCGAAATAGCATCCAAAGCAAGAGAGATCCATGCATCTGGCGGATTCACAATCCGAAATTGGGTTTTAAACTCAACTGAAGTACTACTAAAGCTAGGAAACCATCCTGCAGACGCAATCATCCAGCTACCCAAAGATTTATGCGACCCTGAAAAGGTGCTAGGCATATTTTGGGACCCTTTATCAGATGTTTTTCGCTATATTTTTCGATTTGCGAGATTGAAACGAAATGTCATCGAAACTGATTTGGTCCCTACTAAACGAGAAACACTCCAGGTCCTGATGTCCATATTCGACCCGCTTGGATTTTTATCGTGTCATTCGCATTCTCTTTGAAGACGGACGTCTGTTTTTTTAACCTGCGCTTCTTTTAATTTCCTTGCCAGTGTCAAAATCGATTCTGCTTGTTTGTCTTGTGCTATTAAGTTCTCGGGCTAATATATTTACAATAGCTTTAATTAATTTGGTTGCTATTATTTTGTAAACTAAACGCAAAAACAAATTCTGCATTCCTGTTGCCGTGCATTTAGATTTGTTCTTTCGTTTTGTTTTATTGTATTTGCCTGGCTTTCTGGTCAACTGATCGCGCTCTCTTGTTGTTGTTGGTGTTGGTGTAGCTTAACTCCCTCCCGCTCCCACTCATCTCTCTCGCGTTCGCGATCGCGTCCACCCGCGCTCTGACTACTTGTGTGCATTACAGTTACTGTGTGTTTTGTGAATTAAGTTTTTGTTTTTCTCTGCTTGAAATAGCTGTAAGCTGTGCCGAATTTCATTACCCTATTAAAAAAATGAGTTACCCGGTCTGCTTCAACAAAAAGTGCAAGTTGCCGTCTGCCGCCAACGATACCTTTATCGTGTGTTGGCTTTGTGACCATGTTATACATGTCAAATGTGCTGGTTACACTGCCAGGGTTAAAGACTGCATCGAGCTACACAGTGGACTGAAGTGGAGTTGTGGGTCTTGCCGTGAAATAGAAATGGATATGAGATTGTTTATGAGATAGACTAGAGATGGTCATAAGCGCGTGTTTGCTAATCTTCGGAAAGTTACTGACGAGTTTGTGACGCTGGAATCACAATTCGCCAGTTTAAAACTGATGAATGAGTCTCCCACGCGCAAAAAAACCATTCGCTCGGGTGTGCCTCAGGAGCAAAGTGTTCTTTCTGTCCCTGATCAGGCTCAGGGCCCATCTTCTCCTAACATACAGCGTCTAATATCGTTTAATCCTCCGGCTCCAGCGCGGAGGATAATTGGTACTGGAGATTTTACCGCTACAGACAGTGGCATCGAGTTCCCAATTTAGCGATATCAGATGTAGTGTCCGAAATGTCCGTCCAGGAGGTCCCTACCCCCCCTGTTGTTGAAAGTTTACCTATAGGGAGTGCAGTGGTGGCGCTACGTGTTCCTCCTATTTCGGTAAACATTACCGAGGTAGCTGGGGTATCAAGTGCTCCAAAGCCCCTTATAGGTATTCCACCAAAGAAACATATATTTGTTTCTCGGCTTGCCCCTGATCTCACATCTGATGATGTTAAAGCCTACATTCAGGCCAAAATTCAAGCCGCAGGTATTTTGGTGGAAAAGTTTAAGTTTTCGTATGAAAGGGATGTTGCCTCTTTCAAAGTAAGTGTCCCGGATAAAATTTTTAGAACAATTTGTTCAAAGGATTTCTGGCCGGAACACTTAATAATCGAAGAGTATATTACCAAAAAGAAAAATCGGCCTCCTATATATTTGTCTTTACCTTCTAACCCTTCTGGCGCCTCTACCTCTACTGTTGCGTCAAAAAACTAATTTCCTCCCTTCTGCTTGCCTATCAAAATGTACGTGGTCTTAATTCTAAATTAGCTAAACTCTTTGTAGACAGTATATCTCTCGATTTTCATGTTCTAGTCTTCACCGAGACGTGGCTAAAATCTGACATCTCTGATTCAACAGTTTTTCCCCCTAAATATACCACTTATAGATGCGATCGCTCTTCCCGCGTTGGGGGTGGGGTTTTAATTGCTGTGGATTCCGGCCTTTCGTCGGAGTTGACACATTCTTTAATTCCCCATGACATCGAATTTTCCGTATTTATTACTTGTTCCTATATTCCTCCACATTCCGATACCACAATTTACTCCTCTCACCTCTCTGCCATTGAGTCGATCTCTCTGTTATTATTGATTGTTCTTGGAGACTTTAACTTGCCTGAAGTTATGTGGTCCACGAATAATGAATCAAATGCGCATTTACCTTCGAAGTCGCATGATTTGATTGATTTCTTATTTGAGTTGTCTTTGTCACAAGTTAATCCTATTCGCAACTCGATAAACAGATCTCTTGATTTAATATTTTTGTTGGATCCCCCCGGCAATGTTGCATCTAGAATTGACCCGTTGGTTCTTCCTGAGGACCCCTTTCATCCTACATTGGAACTTACCATTGAATTGCCCTCTCGGGTGTGCTCTACTTCTGGAAACTCGACGGCTAAAACCCGTTGTTTTCAAGAAACAGATTTTTTAAAACTTAATGATTTAATTTTTGAAACCGATTGGTCTCAATTGTACACTTGTACAGATATTGATGTTGCCATACAACTTTTTTATGATACCTTGTACTCGCTTTTTGATGTTTGTGTTCCACTTGAGCTCCCTCGCTGTCCTAATAGGCAGCCTTGGTTCACAAGAGAACTAATAAATTTGAAAAACAAGAAGTCAAGGTATTTCAAAAAGTATAAGAATTCAAAAAAATCATCCGATTTCTCCCGTTATGTGGATGCTCGTTCTAGATTTAATGTGCTGAACGCACAATGTTATAAAGACTATCTTAACCGTTGCAGACTTCAATACGTTTGTTAACTCTAAACGCAAATCTTCCAATATGCCCTCTTCTGTGCGGTATGGTAATGTGAAAGCAAACACTGATCAGGCCATAGCCGATCAGTTTGCCGAGTTTTTTATGTCAACCTACTCGTCTTCTAGCTTCTTTGCGAATCAACCATACCCCTATCAGTTGAATGGGTCTAATTGTATTTTTAGCCCTGTAATAAGTGAATGCTCACTCCTTTACGATCTTAACTCTGTTAAACCTGTGTATGCACCGGGTCCCGATGGAGTACCTGCTTGTGTACTTAGGTTCTGTGCTGATACACTTTGTAAGCCGATTCATAAATTATTTGAATTGTCTCTTGAGTCATCCTCTTTCCCTATGTTGTGGAAGGAATCTTATATCATTCCTCTCCATAAAAAAGGTAATAAGTCGGATGTTGAGAATTATAGAGGTATTTCCAAGTTGTCTGCAATTCCTATAGCTTTTGAGAGAATTATGACATCTCAACTGCAACATTTATGTAGTTCCATTATTTCACCCCATCAACATGGAATTGTGAAGCGTCGATCTACTACCACTAACTTATTAGAGCTTACATCATTAGTGATCAAAGGGTTCTTAGGTAAGATGCAAACCGACGTCATTTATACTGATTTCAGTAAGGCTTTTGATTCTGTTAATCACTCCTGGTTGCTTCATAAACTGAGTTTAATTGGTTTCCCAACTAACCTTCTTAGTTGGATCTCTGATTACCTAAGTTCTAGAACACAAAAAATTCTATTTTGTAATTCATATTCGAAACTAATCCAGGTTACCTCTGGGGTACCCCAAGGTAGTCACTTGGGTCCATTGCTTTTTACTCTCTTCATAAATGATCTTCCGTCTGTCTTGACTCACTCTCGTGTGCTTATGTACGCCGATGATGTGAAACTATGTTTAACATATAACGATTTGATTTCCCGCTATAATTTGCAAGCTGACTTGGATGCATATCAGTCTTGGTGTAAAGATAATCTATTAAACCTTAACAGTTCCAAGGGTAATGTTATGACATTTTACAGGAGCTTGCCACAATTCTTTACTTATATGCTTGATAATGTCCCACTTGAGTGCTTAAATGATTCACCCAATGAGTTAAATGATCTTGGGGTTATTCTTGATCACCGACTTAAATTTAACTCTTAATTTAACTCTTACTGCTACTGTTTGTAGGGCCAGGAGTGTTCTTGGGTTTATTAAGCGCTGGTCGAAGGAATTTGATGATCCCTATACGACGAAGATTTTGTACACTTCTCTTGTCCGTCCGATTCTCGAGTACGGATCATGTGTGTGGTCTCCGCAATATTCGACCCATCAAGATAGAATTGAATCTGTGCAAAAACAGTTTTTATTGTTTGCTCTTCGTGGTTTGGGCTGGAATCCTGAGGTCCGTTTACCATCATACTCTAGTAGACTTCTTTTGATTAACCTTCTGATATGTTTTTTAGGTCCCGACAATAATTATATCCCCTCGTATGGCACGGTAGTAGCCCGGCTTGGATCGCCGTATGTGGGGGGATCCTCTGTGTGGTTATTGAGGTTACCGAAAACATAACAATATTTAGAATTCGTGCCAAATTCTGCTAGAAAAGAAAAAGTCCGTTTAAAAGAGATGTCAATGCTGTTCACCAGTTGGCCCATGATCCTACCACACACTCGTTCCCCATACATTCACTTAACCATTCTCACACACTTTCACTTACCACACACACAGCCCATCCCACACATTCACAGACAACCGATCAGCGTGGCCTAGCCCGCCTCTTCCACTCCGCTCATGCGCAGTGGCCTTTGTACCATGATCGTCCGAAACTCCATGGCCCCCATAGGTCCTAGTCAGTCATTAAAAGTCAATAGAGGAGCGCTTCGCTTCGCTCTTACCACTCACCATTCTGCCCCTTGTCACACCAACCCCAAACAAACTCCCTTAGCAACACATTGATATTCTGGCTTCAAGCTTCCCAATAGTTTTATTTAAATTAATCCTACTCTGCCTAATAACTACTAAACTTCAGTTAGATAACAAATTTTGTCCTATTTTTATGACCATAATTATCACTAAGAAGCTAAAATTAGTAATAATAAAAAAATAAAAAAAGATAAATCAAAAGAAGGAATAAATCTGCACTCATTAACCAAACAATCCAAAGCAGCTCGAACGGCTATTATAAATGCATTCATATATGCTTAGGCAAACTAGGAACTTCCCTTTGATTTCCAGAAAACAATAAATAAATATGAATTTATGCTTTTCCATGTTTGTGTCGCAAGCGCTACTCTTACCTGTCGAATGATGTTGGCGCCAGCATTATCGACGAGCTGAAAACAATTGAGCTAAGGAATGGTATCATTTAGTTAGTATTAATTATTCAGCTGCTCTTGACTGTTAGTTAAATGCTGCACCGAATAGACAACAGCAAACAAAGAAAAAGTAATATTTCACAGAGATCAGCCTTGAGCATTGGGAAATTGATTTTGCTGAATCTCTTTGTAAAAAAAATCTAAGACTTTATTCCCTCCCCCTTCTTTTGCCTACAAGCCCTTCTTCGGCTTTGCCCGAGACTCCACCGCCAAGTGCTCCGGATCTCCACTATCAGTGGCCAAAGCTCTCGTTTGCGCTCTCCCACGCCGCTGTCACTTGCATCAGTTGGGCGATGCTTACGGGAGGGGGTGTCCAATGCGGATGTGCAGGTTCGGCTGCACTCTCACACCGTTTGCAAAGTCAGTTGGTCAACCGCAATTCAGCGTGCTGACTTGACCAAAAGGTTGTTGACCTGATCTTCGCGATTAGAAAGAAGAAATAGGCCGGTGGGAGTGTGCGCTCTTCTGACGATCAGCCCTCCTTCCTATTGCTGCTTCTGTTGTTGCTGTTGTCGCTATTACTGTTGTCGCTGTTGCCGAAGCGACTGATGTTCTTGTTGCTGTTGTCGCTTGTTCTGCAACGGCTGTTGCTGCTGTTGTCGCTGGTTCTGTAACGGTTGTTGCCGCTCTTGTGGTTGTCGCTGTTGCTGAAGCGGCGGTTGTTGTTGTTGCTGTTTTCGCTGGTGCTGAACGGCTGTTGTTGCTGTTGCTGCCGTGTATATGACGACAATTAAATGAATATTGAATGCCAATATTTGGCTGTTAATCACTGGTATTTATCACAACATCACCACGGGCTGCTTTTAATGAGTTTTAGCGACCAAATTGCCTCCACTACGAGAGCATAAATTCTGTTTCCTTCCGCACGCTTCGAATATCGCAACTTGAATGCCTGTCTTCGGTGATCTGACTTTCCTACGAGTGCCTCCTTCTTAAGTCATCACCTCGGCTCATTATTTCTATTTTTTTTTCTTCTTGATCAAGCGAGGGTTGCTGCAGGCTCTCGTAACAGGCTCGTACCCGTCGATGTCCTGTACATGGAACGGGTACGCAAAAAAATGTAAGGAGACTGGCGCTACCGTCCAGCATAAATGTGTGTGGCCTCGACCCACGACCTGAGACTCGTTTTTCTCATATTTCGGGCTAGCTGGGCAATATTACCTTTTTACACCTAAGCCACAAATAAATCTTTAGCGTGATAAACACCGATACTTTGACCAGTTTGGTTGCCCAATTCATACAAAGAATTCCCTTTTTGCCTTAACACCACGCAACGGATACGGTTAGGTCCCAATTTTGCGTTATAGCCAGCA
The DNA here is from genome assembly GCA_037044535.1 of Lordiphosa magnipectinata. Taxonomy (NCBI): domain Eukaryota; kingdom Metazoa; phylum Arthropoda; class Insecta; order Diptera; family Drosophilidae; genus Lordiphosa; species Lordiphosa magnipectinata. The sequence continues at coordinate 761,225 of JBAMBO010001355.1, forward strand.
GTTTTGCTGCTCTGCTTAAAATTTCTCCTGTACACCACTTGGCCCAACGAGAATTTCATATTTTTAGAACGGGTATTGTACGTCTTTTCAGCGCGCTTGTGCGTCGAATCCAGCTCTTGATGGACCTTCTCCCGAAGGAGCTGCATTTTATCTCCTTGGAATCGGATGGCAATATCGGCGGCCTTTAGGCTTCCTAGCCGTCGTAGTATCGGGTATGCTGTTGCATGTTGCACCATTTGGGTCCCAAACATTGCATAGAATGGTTCTGTCCCTATGCCCATATGAAGCCCACTTCGTAACGCCCACGCCACCTGGCTCAAATGTAAGGCAATGTTCGCTGATCGCCATCAATCCACGTCCGAAGCATTTGCAGAACCGACCGGCTTACTCTCTCTGCAGCATTTGCTTGTGGCAAATAAAATCCAGTTTTCACGTGGCTTATTCCATACCGTGTTACTAAATCCGCGAAGGCGTGGGACACTGAAACATGACCACCTCGCTCGCTACTGCTTTCCGCATTGGCTGCAACCAGACGAATTTCGTAAAGTGATCGAGGCACACAAAGACCACAGTATTCCCAGCCCTAGTGCGGGGATATGGTCGGTCAGTAATCTGTTGTTGCCCCATTGGTCTCCCACAAGAATTACTTGGTTTACAGGTCCTACAAGCCTCACATTCTTTAACTACTTTCTGGGCTTCCCCCACTATACCCGGCCAGTAATATTTTTGCCTCAAACGTGCCAAAGTTTTGTTTATCCCGCCATGCCCCGCAGCTCTAGAGTGATGAGCACCCTCAACTAGCTCTTTTTGTAGCGACTGAGGGACCCACAACTTCCATGCCCGATCTTCTTGTAGTGCATCTCCAGATCGAAATTCCGTGCGTTTGTTCACATATCCGTCGACCACACGTACATCTGGCAACTAATTTCGTTGTTCTTCTACCCTTTGCACTAACGATCTGTACTCTTGTGACTGAAAAGCTGGGGACTGCATATCCACCTAGTTGGAGTTACAGTTCCGGAGCTCATCCATATGAATCCTGGACAACGTATCCGTTCTGTGACCCTTTGCGGTGTTCAATTGAAAAATCAAAAGCCTGCAGCTTTAAACTCCAGCGTGCAGCAACCGCCCAGCCAGATCCTTCTGACCCATTAGCCATTTAAGACTTGCATGGTCCGTAATGACCGTAAAAGGCATTCCTTCGACATACGCACGCCATTTCTGCACACATAGCACTGCAGCGTAACACTCCAACTCCATAACGCTATTATTACGCTGTGCCTTGTTTAATTTGGCTGACATAAAGGCGAGGGGTCGCTCATTTTCGTCTTTATCCATTTGGCACAACACGCCTTCAACTCCTATCGTCGACGCATCGCACTGTATGACAAACGGACGCGCAAAATCCGGGGTCATTAATACGGCTAAGGCTACTTATAGCGCCTCAAAAGCCCGTCTACCCTGATCAGTCAATTCAAATCGCCGGATCCGCTCTTTGCCGAGGCAGTCGTGTAAAGGTGCTGCAATTGTGGCATAGTCTTTGACAAATCTTCTTACCAGCCGGTCATCCCTAAAAACCGGCGTAATTGCTTCGCTGACTTAGGCTCCGGGAATCCTTGAACCGCAGCAATTTTGCTATCGTCCATTTTTAACTTCCCTTCCCCAACGACATACCCCAAGTATCGGGCTTGGCGGTAGCAAAACTTGCTCTTCTCTACATTGATAGTCAGTTGAGCCGCCGCCAAACAACTACTAACTTTTCTTAGCATGTCCAAATGATCTTCAAACGTGGCCGAACATACAAGCAGGTCGTCCAAGTAAACGAAGACGTTTTGGCGGAGCGCTGCGGGGATGACCTTGTCCGTTAGCCTACACATCCGCTGGGCTGCGTTGCATAGTCCAAACGGCATGACTGTTAAGTGATACAAGGGCCTACCAGGCACTGTAAACGCCGTCTTTTCTCGACTTTTTCGCTCCAAAGGTACCTGCCAAAATGCATCCTTCAGGTCTATCGCGGAAATAAAGTACTTATCCTGTAGGCGGCCAAGTATTCCCTCTATGTGCGGCATCCTTCACTGTCCCCTCATTCACCTTTCGGGCATCCAAACACAGCCTATTTTTGGGACCCTTCTGTACCAGAGTAACTGGCGAGCTCCAGCTACTATTACTTTCTTCGATCACTCCGAGACTCAGCATCCTGTCTAGTTCAGCATAAACGAGCAGCTGCTTTGCTGGTGAAATTGGGTAGTGTCGCTGCTTCACTTGTAGCTGCTCATTTTGCACTACAATTACATGCTCTTCTAGTGATGTCTGTCCTGATCCCAGTGTGGCGCAAGACGGGAACGTTTTCTTCACTTCTTCCAGCTGCTCGACTTGCTTAGGCCGGTGGCCTGGGGTCTTCTAAGGCGGTCATTTCACTAACATCTTCCAGCATGTCGATTGACCCGTTTCCAGGTCGAACTCCCTTGCGGCCGATAACGGCCAGATCAAATGCTTGCCAGAAACCAATGCTAAAGTAAAATGCCTGCTGTAGCTCAGGCGCAATTAAAAACTCCAATTCCTTGACTTCTTGCTCCCAAACCACCGCCAACGAAATAATTCCTTGCACAGTCGTTTTTCCACCATCTGCAGTTCGAACTTGCTGCCCTTTTAGTCGTCTAATTTTGCTCTCTCGTCCCTTTAAAAATTCTTCGGCACCCTTTCCTATACAGTTGGCACTAGCCCCAGAATCTAGAAGTGCCAAAGCCTCTTCGCCATCTACTTCCGTTTTGGCAAATAACCGATTATCTTTCTGAACTGACACGACGGATGCGACAACTATCCAATTCAACGCCTTTGCATCTATCTCCCGTTGCCGCAACTTCTCGATTTTCCTAAATTTCTTTGTTTTAAGTTGGTCTCCTTCCTCCACTAAGCCCACATTCTTCATCTCATACTCTTCCTGACCCTGTAGCAGATTTTTTCTGGTATGATCTGCTGCGGCAGCTGCTGTGTGACTCTTACTGTGTGTTCTTCGGGTGGTGGCCTCCCTGCGCAGGGGTTCCCGATGCCCCTGCCAGGCTTTTCGCTAAAAACTCTGCGTCGACTGATAAATACGACTTTCCTTGCCCACAAGCAAAACATTTGGACTCATGAAAAACTGACTTGCAATTTTCTCGGCAGCCTGGACCTTGCTTTTTATAGAAATCGCTGGGCAATCCACATGTATAGCAAAGGTATAAATGAAATGGGGAAGAGCAGAGAGACTCGCTTTCTGATGGCTTAGCTCTCAGTGGCCCAGTTGATGACCCCATAGGTAGACCCGGATGACGATTTCCTTGACCCCCATTTCCCATTGGTCGCTGAATACGCTGGAAGGCTTCGACCTCTACAAGCTCCTGTTCTGGCTGTAACTCGGAAACATTTCGTCCGCCTCCCTTGTGCTTATGCTCTTTTAACCACTTTTCGGCTCTGGAACCTTCTTTGCGCAGCGCGGCCAAAGTTACAGTCGGCGTTGAATACACAGTCCCCCCATTTGGGCATTTAGGTTGTTTTTCATTATCTTCACTAGCCTGTCCTCTGGCATCCTCTCCACTAACTTAAAACTTAGACTATGCACGTCCGCATAGAATGATTCAAATGTCTCCCCTGTCTGCTGCTTACGTTCCATGATGGATTTAATAATTGAATAGTCAGAGTCTGCTGTAGAAAACGCTGCTGTAATTTCATGTTTCAGATCATCATTCCCGAATACATCGTCTTTGTCATGATCTTCACGCAGCTGCCAGTACCACTTAGCTGCTGCCCCTGACAGTAGGAAGTGGAACTCATTAAAGAGCTGGCGGAAACGCAAAGGTGGCCGGCGTCGAGGCCGGTGGGCCTCTGCCAATGGGAGCTGCCGATAATGCTTCCATTGATAGTTCCATATCTCCGACACGCACGGTAATTGAATCCATTTGATTCCGCAATTCTGCCAGGAGCCGTGCTACCGATTCATTTTGCGCCATCACCCCTGCCAATACTTGACCTATTGGTGGGCTCGCTTGCGCCGCATCTTCGGCCGCGGCCTGCTCCGTCTGATGTATATCGCCAAGTCCATTTGGTACTCCGCCATCTTCTGGTCCTGTCTCCCCTTCCGCACCATGTTCACTCATTGTGCTGCTGCTAAAATCTGCCAAAGTGCCTAACTGACTTATTTTACTGGCAAAACTGACGGACTCTTCGTACTCCTTGTTCTCGTCCTCGTCGGATTGAATCGGGCGGATTATGCCTAAACCCTTTGCGCGATGGGTTTGGCAGCTCTAACAACAATCCTGCGGGATCTTCTTCTGGTAACGCTTGCTTTGCCCTGCGCGTCAAGCGGCGACCCCCTGGTAGTTGCGATTCTAAACCTTGGCTGTGGGTGGGCTTCTTCATTCAAGCTACAAATCATCTCGGCTATGTCGCACTTTCTTTCTACTTAGTACTTTCTCACTCTATACCCTCTCTCTCTTCTCTATAATAGGAAGGTATTGGAAGGTATTGGAAGGTATTGGTATGCAAAAAAAAATAAAAAATAAAATATATATATTTATAACAAGAAATTTTTCTAAATCTTCTAATGATGGTGGTAGAGTATGATATAATATAAAGTGCGTGCAATTCCCCAAAAAAATCCCAAAGAACTATGCAATAAATCCTGCGGAATACTAAGAAAAAAAATTTTTTAAATACAATATGTGAATAAAAATTTCATAAATTGGTTGGGGTTGGTATGCTTTGAGAGCCGGTGACGGCAAGTGTCCTACACCTATGGCTGTCCGCATTACATATACTCACACACCCGCAAAACAATTAAGAAAAGAAAAACTGAGTGTTAAACTAATGTCCGTCCTTGCACAAACGTTGGGCGCCAATTGATATGTTTCTTAGGTCCCGACAATAATTATTTCCCCTCGTATGGCACGGTAGTAGCCCGGCTTGGCTCGCCGTATGTGGGGGGATCCTCTGTGTGGGTATTGAGGTTACCGAAACATGACAATATTTAGAATTCGTGCCAAATTCTGCTAGAAAAGAAAAAGTCCGTTTAAAAGAGATGTCAATGCTGTTCACCAGTTGGCCCATGATCCTACCACACACTCGTTCCCCATACATTCACTTAACCATTCTCACACACTTTCACTTACCACACACACAGCCTATCCCACACACTCTCACATTCAAGCAGCATTGCATTCACGCACACATTCACAGACAACCGATCAGCGTGGCCTAGCCCGCCCCTTCCACTCCGCTCATGCGCAGTGGCCTTTTGGCCATGATCGGCCGAAACTCCATGGCCCCCATAGGTCCTAGTCAGTCATTAAAAGTCAATAGAGGAGCGCTTCGCTTCGCTCTTACCACTCACCATTCTGCCCCTTGGCACACCAACCCCAAACAAACTCCCTTAGCAACACATTGATATTCTGGCTTCAAGCTTCCCAATAGTTTTATTTAAATTAATCCTACTCTGCATAATAACTACTAAACTTCAGTTAGATAACAAATTTTGTCCTATTTTTCAGACCATAATTATCACTAAAAAGCTAAAATTAGTAATAATAAAAAAATAAAAAAAGATAAATCAAAAGAAGGAATAAATCTGCACTCATTAACCAAACAATCCAAAGCAGCTCGAACGGCTATTATAATTGCATTCATTAATGCTTAGGCAAACTTGGAAATTCCCTTTGATTTCCAGAAAACAATAAATAAATATGAATTTTTGCTTTTCCATGATTGTGTCGCAAGCGCTACACTTACCTGTCGAATGATGTTGGCGCCAGCATTATCGACGAGCTGAAAACAATTGAGCTAAGGAGTGGTATCATTTAGTTAGTATTAATTATTCGGCTGCTCTTGACTGTTAGATGCTGCACCGAACAGACAACAGCAAACAAAGAAAAAGTAATATTTCACAGAGATCAGCCTTGAGCATTGGGCAATTGATTTTGCTGAATCTCTTTGTTAAAAAAACCTAAGACTTTATTCCCTCCCCCTTCTTTTGCCTACAAGCCCTTCTTCGGCTTTGCCCGAGACTCCACCGCCAAGTGCTCCGAATCTCCACTATCAGTGGCCAAAGCTCTCGTTTGCGCTCTCCCACACCGCTGTCACTTGCATCAGTTGGGCGATGCTTACGGGAGGGGGTGTCCAATGCGGGTGTGCAGGTTCGGCTGCACTCTTACACCGTTTGCAAAGTCAGTTGGTCAACCGCAATTCAGCGTGCTGACTTGACCAAAAGGTTGTTGACCTGATCTTCGCGATTAGAAAGAAGAAATAGGCAAGGCCAGCGCCGGTGGGAGTGTGCGCTCTTCTGACGATCAGCCCTCCTTCCTAGTGCTGCTGCTGTTGTTGCTGTTGTCACTATTACTGTTGTCGCTGTTGCCGAAGCGACTGATGTTCTTGTTTTTGTTGTCGCTATTGCCAAAGCGACTGATGTTCTTGTTGCTGTTGTCGCTGGTTCTGTAACGGTTGTTGCCGCTCTTGTGGTTGTCGCTGTTGCTGAAGCGGCGGTTGTTGTTGTTGCTGTTTTCGCTGGTGCTGAACGGCTGTTGTTGCTGTTGCTGCCGTGTATATGACGACAATTAAATGAATATTGAATGCCAATATTTGGCTGTTAATCAATGGTATTTATCACAACATCACCACGGGCTGCTTTTAATGAGTCTTAGCGACAAAATTGCCTCCACTACGAGAGCATAAATTCTGTTTCCTTCCGCACGCTTCGAATATCGCAACTTGACTGCCTGTCTTCGGTGATCTGACTTTCCTACGAGTGCCTCCTTCTTAAGTCATCACCTCGGCTCACTATTTCTATTTTTTTTTCTTCTTGATCAAGCGAGGGTTGCTGCAGGCTCTCGCAACACTTACCCTCCCTTATTAACCGTAGAGTTATACTTGGAGTAATCTTTATACATAGACTAATTAATGGTGAAATCGACTCAAATGAGTGGGTTGGCCAAATTAACCTCAACGTTCCTATTAGACCGACTCGTAATTTTATCCCCCTATCACTACATCGTTGTAATACTAACTATGCCCTGCATGAACCGTTTCGTGTCCTCTGTGCTGATTACAATAAACTCTACCGACTAATTAACTCTGAAGCTTCTCTTCCTGCTATAAATATTTATATTTTAACTTATTTAGCCCGTAATTAACATTACTTTATGTTCTTCCTTCGCGATTTCGTGTCGCACGTTAGTGGCTGCGCCTCTCGGTCGGTTGGGCGGGAGGTGGACTGCTATTTTGCCTGGGGTTCGCGCGTAACAAGCTTAGGCTTGGTGTCGCATGGGCCACTTGAACGTACTGCGCATTGTACGTCAAAGTCCATAAAAAAAAAAAAAAAAACAATAGGGCAAAATATGCTCTTGCAGCACGTATGGCGAGCTGGAATTGGATGGGATGAGTGAGAACATCTATTAACCTTCGGGCACCAGTGGAGAGTAATACTCCGACAAGCTGCGTCTGTTGCAATTCCCCGTCAATATTCAAAGATGCTTAAAGATGCCTATCGCATCGACCTCCACACATTTGTGGACGCTAGCGAGCAAGCATATGCAGCGGTATGCTACCGCTGCGTGCAATGAAACGAGGATATAGAAGTCGTATTGGTTGTGGGCAAGAGCAAAGTGGCTCCTTTAAAACCACTGTCCATTCCTCGGATGGAGCTTCAGGCGGCAGTTCTTGGAACACGGTTGGCAAAAAATGTGAGCAACACGCGAGGACTCAGAATTGATAGCCATACATATTGGTCCGACTCGAAAACTGTCCTGCACTGGTTATCTATGGATCCGAGAAATTTCCAGTCGTTTGTTATGCATCGAGCTGGCGAAGTTTTAGAGAACACAAATGTTGCACAATGGAGATGGGTCCCAACAAAATTAAACGCAGCGGATTCGGCTGCGAAAGTCAAAGCTAACCCAGACGTCGAGCGATGGCTGCATGGACCAGGCTTTCTGAAGCAGAGTGAAAGCAGCTGGCGCAGATCAGATCCCAAATGCTATGACGTCGATGGCACAGAGATGAAAAAACACGTACTTCTGGTGAGAAAAATTGAAATTATTTCATTAAATATTGAACACTTCCCAGACTGGAAGCGTCTCTATCAAGCGATAGCAAAATTCCTACTGTACATACGGATTTTGCGCTCTAAGGTGACCGGAGTCGAACCGGCCAGAAATCGGGATACTGAATTGATAAATTCGGCGAAAATCCTGCTGTACAAGAATGCGCAGCTGAAGTCTTACTCAACGGAGATCGACTCACTTCAATCCAATGGAGCTTTGAAAAAGACCAGCGCATTGACAAACATGAATGTATACCTTGACCAGGACGAGATCATTCGCGTTCAAGGCAGAGCGGACCGAATCAACTGCAAAGATGACGCGATTTTGCTCCCTAAGGAAAGTTACATTTCATATCTACTGGTGAAGGAGTTTCATGAGAAAAATCGCCACATGTTTCACGAGTCAACCATAAACATCATTAGGGGCATCTATTATATTCCACGATTGCGTATACTCTACAAAGCTGTTCGTAAAAGATGCCAAAAATGCAAGATTGACCAGGTAACGCCACAATTTCCTCAGATGGCAGCGCTACCCGCAGCTAGAATGACTAGCTTTGAGATGCCCTTCACCTTTACAGGCGTGGATTATTTCAGCCCCATTCTCGTCAACGTAGGAAGGCATAAAGAAAAACGCTGGGGTGTTCTCTTCACGTGCCTTACATTGAGAGCAATACATTTGGAAATCGCCTATAAACTGGATACGAGCTCCTGCATAATGTGCCTTCATAATTTTATGTCGGTTCGTGGACAACCAAGAGAAATTTACTCTGATAACGGCACCAATTTTAAAGCAACTGAGAAAACTGTTAAAGTGGAGCTGCTAAAGATCGACTTTGATCAGATAATCATAAATTATTTGGCAATAAAATGGAATTTCAACCCACCCGGAGCACCGCACATGGGAGGTGCTTGTGAGCGCTTAGTTCGCTGTCAAATCTGTACTGAAGTCCATTTGTCCTGGTGGAAGCTACACTGACCAGACGCTGATGAATGCTTTTAATGAAGCGCAATTTATAATTAATTCTAGACCTCTAACCTTCGTCTCTTTAAATTCTGCAGATGATGAGGCACTTACTCCAAACCACCTTCTTCTGGGATCGTCGACTGGTTATAAGCCTGTGCCGGCAGAATCCGCAGACCTACGACAGAGGTGGCGCCAGGCCCAGGTGTTTGCTGACCAATTCTGGAGACGATGGGTAAGGGAGTACCTACCGACGATTACCAGACTCGGCAAATGGTTTTATAAGCGGCCCCCTATTGTAATAGACGACGTGATTGTGGGAGTGGACGACACTCTTCCAAGAAACCTTTGGCCAAAGGGAATCGTTACTGACATCGTAAAGGCTAATGATGGTCAAGTGCGCCGTGCAACAGTTAAGACGGAACACGGCACTCCTGCGGCTAAAATTGCTGTTCTAGACGTCGGCAGAGGAGACCAACTTTCGTCGGTCGTTGACGGGGGAGGGAATGTTGCCGCCGAAATGCAGGGCTAACTTCAACCGACAATTTTCAAATTCAAACTCCAACGGCGATGTGGCGGCGGTCGATGAACTTCGGCATTGCCAGCATTATTGTTTATAATTTAAGAGGTTGATTGTGGCAACTCCGCAGCGTCAGTCGGGAAAAATCATTTGAGAGAACACGCTCTTTTTTAAAGCGCTCGCGCGTCTGGTCGCTATACTTATCTGCGTCTCGTTAGCGCCTTTAACTAAATACACTTATCCGCGCCTCGTTAGCGCCTTTAACTATCTATCGTGAACTCTATTATGTAACTAAGTTTAAGTGATTAAATAAAGACAGTGCTCTTAAAAAGCGTATGTATTTTTCGTCACTCAACTTCCCGGTCTCAACACATACTATACGATCAACCATCCTCCTTTGTGGTGCTGTGCGTGTCTTCTTTTAGGAACGTTATGATGAAAATCATAACTTATTGACCTAGAGCCTGCTTAAAAGTTCTAAGATTAATAATCCAAAGGTTACTAAAACAGTCAAACTAATTATTGAGATCTTTCAAATTTCAAATTTTGGTAAATAAATAATAGCATGTCTACTTTTTTGGCTTTTAAGGAATCTTCCAGCTTTGCTAACATCAGCATGTTGCTGTTGATGTGGCAGGCACGCAAAGAAAACGTGTGGCATACGATTGCGTATATATAGTATAATTATAATATTAATGCATAACTATGATGTCATCTGATCGGTTGTTCCTAGTCTTTGTAGCTATATGCTGAACCATGAACTGGAACAGTGGTCCAAACGAAGCGGCTTTTCAAAAGGTGTTGGCGGCTCTGTATTTGTATGTAATTGTATGGAAAACTAAACACTTCCCTCTTAAATCAGGGGTCTTAATTTGGGAATGGTGCGCTCCTCATTCATCGGTCTTTATTTATTTTTTATCGCTCCAGTTTGGCATAAGAATGCTTCCAGTATTTCTGGTCACACTAATGTCAATAACTAAAATCTGGTAATACCAAAAAAAGATTTGACATTTTTTGCATAAACTTTTCAAGTACTAGCAACATTTGTGTTTTAAAAATTTACCATCGATAGTATGACACAAACCCAATTATTCGATATATCGATAGTACTATGGATGATTTTTCAGCTCTAGTGTGAAGCGTGAGTCAAACACAACAAACCACAATGACTTAACAGTGTCTTAACAGTAATTTACCAGTGACTTCACAATGAATACACAGTGACTTAACAGTGAGCAATTTTAGTGTGAACATGGTACATACCCTACACACCCTCCAAGCAAGGCAAGGTGCAGACCCTACAAATCATAGGCTTGCCAGAGTGTCTTCGTGCCAAAATATAAAAATCGGAGAAAATTACTTTTCGTTACTCCGCCACGCCGTCTAAGCGGCCAGCCCAATAGTGAGTCACCAACAAGCGAAATCGATCGATCATGACTACCGGATGGGCCAGGGTGCTCATGGGTTGTCGCACCCGAGGAATGGAGAGTCGCACCCTAAGTACGGACACACTGGGCTTCGAGGAATTACATGGCAGAGAAAGATACGATAAGTGACGCCCAATGATCGCTGGATTTTGGCACTTTTCCCAAGTTATTCTAGTTTTAGTGCGAACTGGGTAGATGCCCTACTCATTTCACTATTCCCAAGTTGATCTAGTTTGAGTATGAACAGAGTACATACCCTACACACTTCCTTCCTCTCAAGGTATCGAACTTTCAGTATGAACAGCGTAAATACCCTACATATTTCACTTTTCCCAAGTTGTTCTAGTTCTAGTATGAGCAGGGTAGATACCTTACACATTTCACTTTTTTCCAAAATGTTCCAGCTTTAGTGTGAACAGGGTAGATACCCTACACACCACTTTTCCCAAGTTTTTCTAGTTTCAGTGTGAACAAAGCACCTACACTAAACACTCCATTGCTCTCATACATACCCTACACACCCCTTTCCCACTCAAGATATTCTAGTTTTGTGTGGGCAGGGTGCATACCCTACACACCGCAGTCTTGCCAGATTTTCCTTGAACTAAAATCCTGGTGTTAAAAAAATTAAAAATCGGAGAAAATTACCCTTCGTTGAGCTTTGTATACGTGAAAACCATATGTGGTCTATCTTCCCACCTACTTCGGAACCACAGCTGAACTCTCAGAGATCTCAACACTTTACAAATATTTCTGCAAAGTTGCCTGGACGGACTGAGTCCTACCCCAGCCTTAGAAGCTACTTTACAGATGGCGCCCGAGCAGGGACTCTTAATCTTTATTTTAAATAAAAACACAATTTTATATAAAATTTGGAAAATTTAATTAGTTTGAGCAATACATCCTCCATGTCTTAAAACAACACCAGAAAATAAACCTACCCACAATTTGCTACGAAAAGTTTTTTATGTGTGTTAATCGACAGCGACTGGGAATAATAATTTTTTTTGTGGTTTCATTGATAAAGCCCAGGCGTAATATTTATAAACAAAAAAAAAGTTGGTTTTTGATCAGACGCAGCCCAAGCACACATAGGAATCGCAGATCTTAACATGTACAGTCTCAGAAAAACACTTATGTCATAACCAAACGTCCAGAAAGCCCCACCAAGCAAAAGTAACACCAGCCACGAGCCAAGACATGTGTACAGTCACTTCAAAGAACCGTTCTTAGTTTCTATTTCGGGTCACGTATACACCTAGGCAATGGTACAGCAGAGAACAATTTGATACGTATATAAAAAAAGTAAGTGTAGGCGTCGTGGCGAAGCGGTTAGTGCATCGGCCTGCTGTGCTAGAGGCGTTCACATCCGACTCGGACCATCTAATAAAAAGTTTTTTTTTTCTTTAGAAAATAACTTTTACACATCCTTCATCAGCTATTGGCGCCAGCTGTGAAAGAGCTAGCCAAAAAATCTTCTCAAACTTTGGTGTTCGGATTCGGCGTTAAATTTTAGGTCAATTTCTCTTGGGCGAAAAATGATAAGCACACACGCCAAGAGATTGAAAGCCAATTTTGCATTTACATAAAAAAAATTAATTACATAGTCACGCACATATATTATTGTCAAGTAACGGACAAACAAGCAAATAAGGCAAATTTTACTTGTTCGAAAAGTCGTCGACGATTCCATTTACCCGACTCGCTTTATGTATTTCTCTCTTGCCGCACAACTATACAAGGTTCTGATAAGCTCGTCTTAAGTTTCATTCGGCTAAATTTTCTTTCTAAGAAGGGATATAGCGCTAAGAGCTAATCGGTTTTCCCGATTTGGAGAAACGTCGACGACAAGCCATAGCGTCGACAGAGGTTTTTGGAATAGCAGCGCATGGGGAGTCGAGTTAGCCGGTACGTTAGAGGAAATGCGAAGCAGCTTCGCCGGGTTTGCATCGCGAGAAGATCACAAACCAGAAACGCTCTCCCGCCTGTAGTAATTGGAGGAACATTATGAAACCGCCGCTAGTCTGGATACAAAATCTAATAGTCTTCGAACTGGATCACGTGCGGCCTCCCCAGTACTAGCACCCGGCGAGACACAAAAGTGAATCCCTTAGGGCAAATTAATTATTGCCACCCCAACTTTGTTGACCCCCCGGACCCCACAAACTGGTCAGCTCATATCAGGTGAGCGGACACTACCTATCCACCGACGCGTTGAAAATGTTTCATATGGTTTCCATGGCAGAGAAACTTATGAAATGGGGATTGGTATTCGATGGGTCCACAGATCCATTACACTTTGTGGATCAAGTCGAAGTATGGGCGACAACTTACCGGATGAGTACCTAAGATTTGTCTAAACCCATTTCGGAGCTTTCCGAAAGCCCAGAAAAATTTTTAAAAAATATTTAGACGACTTATGATTGATGATGCAGCGCGCCGGATACCACGAGGATCAAGAATAGGATCCGATATATGAAAATCTATTGCCGAGTAAAAATTATTTACCCGTAGACACGAGATTAGAGGCCTAGCTGAGTTAACCCTGTTGATAGTTAATTTTGAAATAGTTCGCAGAAAAGATCCTTGTCGTCACGCACAATTCGTCGCCACCTTTCCCGTGAATGATTCGAACCGATATTTCAACCCTACTAAGTCTGTTGCAAATGCTTTTCTTTCGCCGCCACAGTGGACACTGGAGCCACACGCTCTTTCATCAGCGAACGACTTTCTTGATAACTGGGAAATGGAGACAACTTAAAGTAAGTCCGCACCAGTATTAGCCTAGCAGACGGTGTGCATAAGGAGGTGTTTCATTCGTTTAGGGCAGAGGTATCCCTGGACCCATATGCTTATGTTGGTATTGCCGGCTATCATGGATGACGTAGTCCTCGGTCTGCACTTCTTATACGCTAACAAAGCCGTACTAGAGGTTAGTCAATCGCGTTTATAATTGGAACTACCGCCCCGACGTCGAACGAGTACTTCAGCAGAGATCAACGAGCCCTCAGAACTTAGCATGATTAAACCGGTGGCAGAGACCATTTCAGACCATTTTTCTGAGACCCAGCCAGTAAATCCAGATGACCACAACAGAAGCCTGACGCCGTTATAAGTATACCTGAGAAACAAACAACCGAGCTAAGCCCAACCGAAGTCCAAAGTGCTATAACCAGTAATTCAACCGCAGATACGAACACAAGTCGGCCGTTTATGCTCCCGAACCCAACCGCCGTGCAAATTAACCATTTTAGAAGACCAACGATTCCTGCGAACTAAAACAAGAATTTGACGTCGAAACCACCCCGACCGTGTCCCAAGAAACAACCACAACGAAGCGAACCCGAAGAAGCAAAACCAGTAGCAGAGCTATCTTTTGAGCCTAGGAAACCCACTCGGCTAGCCGTGGTGAGTACCAAACCTATAAAGAAACCTCATAAGTCACCATCCGAGTCAATTGTACAAAGCGCCACCGACTTGGAATCCTGGGTCAGTAAATTTTTAGACAAAGAATTTGCAAAGTTTGAAGGGTTGTCTGGGTTTCCGACATAGCCGGAAGCCATAGTAATGCGAGATGAAGCACCCATCAAACAACGTTATTTCCTAAAAACCGAGCCATGCAAAAAGTAATTACCGATCAAAAAGACGAATTACACAAAGGAGATCGTTTTGAACCATCTCACAGTCCCCATAGTGCCTCCATTGTCCAAGCGTGGAAAAGTCATGTCATAACTGAGCGGGGCAGACACACTGGTCCTGACAAAATTTCGGCCGTACGTGAAATCCTCCCACCCACGAACGTGAAAGAACTGCGGGGCTGTATAGGTATCGGTTCATGGTATCGTAGAATTGTCCCTAATTTTACAGCATAGTGCAACTGATTTCTGTACTCCTAAAAAAGGGTCGCAAATGGGGGTGAAGTACAGAACAGCAAGATGCATTCGAAGAATTAAAAGATCGACTAACCACCACACATATCTTGGCTTGTCCTGAGTTCAATGAGAAGTTCTGCTTGCAAACGGACGCCATCGGCCTCGGGGCCGTGCTCACTCAGAAACTCCAAGGCCGTCGTCTCATAAAAGCAGAGGAGAATTACTCTACCACCGAAAAGGAGTGTTTGGCCATTGTCTGGGGGATAAGAAATTTCAGGTGTTACTTGTTGTGTATGTTAAGAACAGTGCGCGCCAAGCAAACTGTTACAGGTGTTAACTCTCTGCTCTCACTGTCTTACACTCAGTTGGTCAGCTATTGTCGTCGTGGACAGAACCGCTTACCTACGGCGGTCATCGGCTCATGTAGACATACACACATTCATTAATAATCTGTAATCATACTCCACTTATGTAATCCAATTATATTCAATAATAAATAAGCTTGCGCATATTTAACATTGGCGACGAGGATGGGAATTACTAAATAATTAAATTGTGCGGGTAAAAAATACATGACATGGAAAACGTAGACCGCGAAAAGAGTTCGAGCTGCATTAGAATCACCGACAAAGTCAAAGGGGAAGACGTGAACAGCGCTACGAGTGGAAGTAGTGAAGACGAGAACAGCGCGATTGATACGTAGGGAAATAGCGAATTAGAGAAACAAAGAGAAGAGAGCGATCAAGCTTCCAGTCATAGTGGAAGTGCCGCGAAGAAGAAAAACACGTGTGCAAATGCAACCAACACACTGAATTCGGCAGACAATCAATTAGGGAACATATTTACATACTTGGTAGCCTGGAACCCTTCGACTTGGCTCATCCACACAAATGGACATTGTACTGGGAGCGCGTCATCTTTTTTCTGCTGGCCAATGTTGTTAAAGAAGAAGAGCGAAGAATGGCGGCTTTTCTAACGCTGGCCGGCGCGCAGCTATATGACTTCTTAACATCATTGACCTCACCCACAATGGTTAGTGAGTTGAATTTAAATGACATTGGCAAATTACTGACCGACTATTAGTCTCCACGTCCGTCCAAGATCGCTTCGTTCTACAATTTTCACAAGCGCATTTTCTTGGAGCAGTTATATGACAGCTCTGCGGACATTGGCCAAGGATTGCAATTTAGGGACGGCGTTGGATCGGATGCTGCGGGACTGTTTTGAGTGCGGTATGAGGGATGAAAATCGACAGAGAAGTTTTCTGGCGGAGGAAGCCCAAACATTGCAACGAGTCATGTAGCGTAGCATGACCAGCGAAGCCGCAGCAGTGAGTGCTGCCAGCAAGAGACAATCAAGTGAAGCGGAACACAATGAATCCATACATGGTGCCTATACCAACGTAGCCGCAGCAGCAACCAGCAAGCGTGTGCTGGCTGCGGTGGTCATCAACTAAGGAAGCAGTGCCCCCATCGTGACACTGTTTGCCATTCATGCGGCCTTAAAGGCCATCTACAGCGGGTCTGTCGCCGCGCCTACATGTCCAGAGGGAGCACCACAACGACAAATTCTAGGATCGAAAACCAAGTTGCTCAACAGCACCGATCGTCTCGAGGAGAATCTGCTGTTCATCAAATATGGACGTTTCTTCACGCTCGTTACCGATCATCGTCCGCTTTTGGGCATTTTCACAACGTTAATGCCAGTACCAAACGTAATGCTCCGCCGTTCAATATTTTTAGTCAGGATTTTCGTGGGTTCTAGGTTACTGATATTGGTTGGATGTAAAATGTGTTTCCCAAATCTGCTGAGTCTGCGCCTCGCTAGGGCATCGCAGGCTGGCCTCCTTCTATCTGGCTCACGACACAGAGAGCCCACCAAAAATATTCCGAGACCTGACAGGCAACAGTACACACACCCAACCAAGCCTCATCTTGGGAGGCGATGCCAACGCACACCACACACTATGGGGCAGTACAGATATCAACGAGCGAGGTGAGTCACTGTATAATTACCTTTTGCAGACGAACTGGCACATTGCCAATAAAGGGAACGACCCCACATTTATCATTAAACATAGAAAAGAGGTTTTAGACATCACTCTAATCTCAGAAGACCTCTGCGACCTGTTCATGTCATGGAAGGTGCTGACAGAGCACTCCTTCTCTGACCATCGCTACATAAAGGTCTTATTTACACACAAGTATCCATCACCCAAAAAGATACAAAACCCAAAAAAAAACAAATTGGGAGGTACACAACAAACTTCTCCTTAAGAAACTTGGACCATTCTCACCACCAACACCAAGAACGGAAAAACAAATAGATGAGCTTGTTGAAACGCTCACCATCGCGCATACAGACTCACTTAATAGAGCCTGCCCCCCTAGGAAAATAAAGTCCACCTTTAAACCACCTTGGTGGTCTACAGAGCTGGAAAAGCTCCGAAAGGAATGTCGTCATGCTTTTAACTTAGCCAAATATAACGACCAAACAACCGCTTGGGAACTATATAAACAAAAGCTAAGCACTTATAAGAATGCTATCAGGAGGGCTAAACGGTCCTCCTGGGCCCTTTACTGCAGTAATATTGAGTCTACTACTGATGCATCACGGCTCAGAAATATCCTAGCAAGCTCACCAACCTCGCGGGGACTCTTACGGCTCGAGCGAAGAATCTCTAAATTTTCTGCTAAGCACTCACTTTCCTGATTGCTCCCTTAACATAACACCTCAGGTTAGGTCAACCGACATGCCCATGCAATACAACAAAACCATTGTAACCGAGACCAAGATTAAACGGGCCATCGATTCGTTCGAACCGTTTAAGTCACCAGGTCCCGATAATATATTTCCTGCTCAACTACAGCAAACCATTGGACATACAATGATCTGGCTTTACACCATCTATGTAAGCTGTCTTAGGGTCAACTATATCCCCACTAGGTGGAGAGAAACTAAATTGGTATTCATACCGAAAGCGGGAAAAGCTTATCATGTAAAACCAAACGATTATAGGCCAATAAGCCTATCCTCGTTTCTTCTTTAAACTCTTGAGACTTATAGACGTACACCTGAGGCAAACGATAAGTCCCGCTCATCTAGCACACACGCAACATGCATACAGCAAGGGTAGGTCTACTGAAACCGCCCAGCACTCTCTGGTTTCAAGGATTGAAAGATCACTTGAAGTAAGAGACTTCTCTTTAGATGGAGTTCTCGACATAGAGGGCGCCTTCAATGACGTCCAACCTCACGCCATCACCTCTGCCTTGACATATGTGGGAGCAATCAATTCCTAACCAGCAGGACGGTGTACTCCCAACTTGGCGGTGCAACTGCTCGCAGATGTGTTAACAGAGGCACTCTGCAGCGAGGTGTTCTCTCTCTGCTGCTGTGGGTCTTAACAGTTAACCAACTGCTGCGACTTATGGAAGCGGAGGGACACGAAGAGGTGGCTTATGCGGACGATATTGCCATATGTAAATGTGGAATGTTTCCTCAAACGTTGTGTGACCTCATACAGACCGCAGTGACAACACTTGCTCAGTGGACAACTTCTTGTGGCTTGGGCGTGAACCCAGCTAAGACGGATTTAGTGATTTTCACTAGGAAGGACAAAATTCCCGATCTCGTCGCTCCTAAAATCAACGGAGTAAGCCTTGCGTTTGGTGACAATGCCAAATACTTGGATGTCGTTTTGGATAGGAAACTACTCTGGAACGACAACATAAATGAACGCATTAAAAAGGCAACCATTGCTCTTTTCTCTTGCAAAAAGGCCATTGGCCGCAAATGGGGTTTTTCCCCCTCCATAGTACATTGGCTTTACACAGCCGTAGAACGCCCCTTACTACTCTACGGAGCACTGGTATGGTGGCCAGCACTCAGGAAACAATCAGCCCTAAACAATCTGCATAAAGTACAGAGAAGTGCGGAAATAAGTATTAGCGGCGCTCTCCGAACACCAACGGAAGAGCTAAATACTTTTCTTTACCTTCTACCACTAGACCTTGTAACAAATGGCTATCACAACAGCCCTAAGACTACGAGAATCCGATGCCTGGAACAGGGGTAATTCGGGACACTCTACCATACTCAAAGACCAAGAGGGTATACCACTAAATACAGACTACTGTATACCACAAACAACGTTCGACAAATTATACGACGTCCATATCGCAAGCCGACACGATTGGGACAACATTCCCCATAGCAGAGCTAACGCCATTAACGTCTTCACTGATGGTTCTAAGCTCGACGAAAAAGTAATAGGGGCGTTTTCTCTCCCAACCTAGACTTGAACTTATCGTTCCGCCTTCCTGATCATTGTAGTGTGTACCAAGCAGAGGTGGTAGCCATCCAGGAAGCTGCCACCTGACTTAGCACACTCGCGGTCAAAGAGGGAAATGTATTTATATACTCAGATAGTCAAGCCGCACTTAAAGCACTCGACTCACATACCAACAATGCTAAAACACTTACGGATTGTCGCTCACCTCAAAATGATATCGCACGACACTTCAGTATACACCTTATGGGTGCCTGGACATCGCAACATAGAAGAAAATGAGTCTGCGGACAAACTGGCCAGAATAGGTACCACCATCGAAGTCCTTTCAGAGAAGAGCACGATAGGGATACCTAAGGCGACTTATAAACTTCACGCAAAAGCTGATAGCACTTTGTCTAGCTACGAATCGATATAAAAACCTTTCCTTCTGCGCAGTAGCGAGTCTTACATGGCCAACATTCGACCAAAAACGTGCTAACACACTTTTACGTCCCAGAAGAGACCACATATCACTTCTGGTGGGGACCCTCACGGATCACTGTCTTATTGGCAGACACGCAGCACGCCTAGGCGTCACTCACCATGACTTCTGCAGAAGTTGCGGATACGAAGAAGAGGAGGAATCGGTACAACACCTTCTTGGCCATCGCCCCTCCTTGAGTAGAAGGAGACTCAGGACACTTGGTGAACCTCTGCTACTCAACCTCTCGGAGACATCCGGGCTTGAGATCCCTGCTCTACTTAAATTCATTCTGTCCACACAATGGTTCAGTAAGGAGGACCCCCCTCAGTTTTAAAAAGGGTTAATAGGGAATATATATGGTATCGGAATAGGCCCAATGTGGCCTAAGTGGGAGAGCGACTGGTCGCTTTCAGCCATCGCAACCTAACCTAACCTAGGGCATTGCAGTGTGCTAATACATGCTCGGAGGACTCGTCCTTCTCTTCACAATATCTGCATAGTTGTTATTCCCTACTTGTACATGTGGCTCCGCAGTCTGCAGTGGCCCGTGTAGAGCCCTGTCAGAATCCTAAGGGCATTCTTTCCTTGTTGGATTAACTTTTGAAAGCTTTTGAGGTAATGGTTCACTATTAATGCTTAAGCTTGTCTCATCCCTTTGGTGTTTACCGAAGAAGCTGTTCAAAGCGAATACTCCTTCTTTCTAAGGAGATTTTTTATGCTGTATTGACCCATGCCGCAGAGGGGTTCCGAACCTACCATTGCCGTGGCTGCACCCGTGCCAATTCGTCTGCCAATTCGTTTCCGGGGATATTATTATGTCCCGGTATCCATCGTAGGGTCAGGTTCTTCCTGCTGCCTAGTTGGTCCAATTTGTTCTTTGTCTTTAAGACTAGCTTAGAGGTGAACTTGTTGCTGCTTAGCGCATGGAGCGGTGCTTGGCTATCCGAAAGGATAGCTATCTCAATTATGGTAGTTCTTTCCCATATTAAGGTCTGCACAACGGAAAATGGCTCATACTTCGGCTTGAAATATGCTTGCAAATTCTCCCATTGCCTCAGACCTTTCGCAGGGTTTTATGTGGAGCCAAAGACACTACATATATCTATAAATCTTTGGTTGAGCCCAACCTCCTTGCACCAATCGGACGTCACTTTCAGTCCCCTCTGGAATATGTCACATAGGGTTTGTTTGTATTTTCCTCTAGCTTCCCGTCTCAATGTTATGAGCGTATCCTTGGCATGTTATGCCCAGGGAAGCGAATCTTTCTAGAAGCTCATCCATAAGTAGGCTCCAAAACAGTGGGGAGAAAACTCCTCCCTGAGGGCATTCTCTAGTTGTGGTTACTGTGATGGTTTCTTCACCTGCCACTGCAGAGGCTTCTCTGCATCGTAGAAGTGAATCTAAATGCCTACTGTGGGGCTTATTCGTTTTCTGATTAGAGCATTCTTGACAGCACAATTGGATGTGTTGGCGAATGGTCCCTCAATGTCTAGGAAGGCGCATAAAGCTACTTACTTATCTTCTATTGTTTTGTCGAGCATCTTCCCGAGTTGATACAATGTCGTGTCGGTCGAACGGCCTGCTCTGTACGCGTGCTGTGTTGGTTGGAGGGGTGCCTCCTTTAGCAGTGTACTTCGTATGCTATTGTCCACTAGCTTTTCAATCGTTTTCAGTAAAAACTATGTCAAGCTGATGGGTCTGAAGGACTTGGGGTTAGGTATATCCTTCTTCCCTGCCTTGTGGATGAAGACTACTCTTGCTCTCTGCGCCAAGCACGTGGGATATACCCAGTTGCCAGACTGCTGGTCATAATCTTCCTGAGGGTTGGTAGGAGTATGTCCTTCCCTTCCTGCAAGAGTGCTGGATAGATGCAATCCAGTCCGGGGGATTTGAAGGGCTGCAATGTTCCAAATTTTGTTGGCTTCTGCCCAGTCGGAGCCCCGAGAGTGATAGTAGTAGATAGATTGTAGTAGTAGGGCGTCACATTCTTCCACGCGAATGTTTCCCGGGAAGTAAGTGTCTAACAAGAGACTTACTTTCTCCTCGTTGCTCACTGTAAAGGCATAGTCAGCCTTTTTGAGCGAAATGTCCCCGTTCGGTCTTTTGGGGCTTTTTCCGCGATGATTACGCGGTCAGTCCATGGACCCTTTAGTGTCGCTTGCGCAGACTTTATCGGCTCTCTCCCACGATCGAAACATGGAAACACAGTCCTCTTAGTTTTCTTTGAGAATTTATACCGCTTCGCACAGCCGCCACAGCACACTTGGAGCGCTTTTTTTGCGAAAGGATTCTCAGTCGCTTTGGGGTTCCACAAACGATTGTGTGTGACAATGAGTCACAGTTCACCAGGCGGTCCTTTCGACGTTTCTGCAAATAGACTAGTGTGGAGTTACAACACACAGCCCCATACAACCCCATTGTATGACGAAGTCACACCGTGACTTGGAAAAGCACTCCAGAGGATCGAGCAGAACAAATGAGGGAAATTGTCACAGTGGGTCGAGCTAACATACAGAAAGCCACTGAAACTCAAAGACGCTACTATAACCTCAGGGGGCGAGAATTGAGGCTCACCATCGGATCCCTCGTGCTATTCAGACAACACCACTTGTCCAATGTAGCCGCGGGCTTCGCAGCCAAACTTGCCCCAAAATATAAAGATCCTTACAAAATAATCCAATTTCTCTCCCCAAATATAGTTCAAATCCAAAGCATAGAAGGACGACAACGACGCACTGCAGGTCTATCCGACTTGAAAGTTTTCAACGATGAGGAGCTGGCAGCCGAAGAAGACAACATCGTCGAAAATCCAGGGCCAGAGACCAGCCAGGCGACACGACGAGCCAAGACTATCAAGGACCGGCCTGAGATGAGCCCAACCGGACCACGAACATAACAGGCAAGGAATTGCCTAATTCCAACGAGTCTGCGAGGCCACTTGATGGTTGGTGCGCCTTCCCAACGTTCCCGCTTCCTTCGGAGAAACTCTTGTTTGGCTCCCTTTGAAACCCTTATGTCTTTTGTAACCATTAACAATATATTTATAAGTTCATATTATTGTAAGCCGCACTCCTAGGGAATCGTAATAATAGGGAGGGCACAGTAACTAATATTCATACATTATCTCTGTAGCCATGACAAACGCCAGGGATACCCGCAGACGAGCACCGGCCAGTGGAATAGAGCAGAGGATGGGCTGAATATTCATCATCATGGACGAGATAGTTTTGGCCTGGGAACGCGACCTGGCCTCTAGATAACCGTAATCCTTAGGCAACGGCACCCTCGACTCGCGAAATCTACGAGATACCGGACGAGAAAAACCCTTGCTCTCTGTGCTGGCGAATGACCGCGTCCGTACCGTTGGAAATAGCAGCAAGTGCACCAGGCCAATTGTGGCTGGAGGAGGCTATCTTAGGACCAGCCATCGCAACAAGACCAACGCCAGAAGATATACCAAAACTTAGTCCCATGCGCACCGCCTACATAGATGAAGACGTGACGAATTGGTATTCACATTTGCAAGGCGACGATCCTTTACCAGCCTCAGGTGAACTAGAGGCAAACCAAGATAATAGCCTTTCTCGATCCGGCGTAGTGATCCTGGAAGACCGCCCTCTGATAAATTGACGAGAAGCATTCCGGAAGACTCAATGGAGGTGGAGGCCTTACCGGATGTAGCTCATGCAGAGTCCCCGGATGACTCTGACAACGAGTAAGTTCCTCCACACGGGCAAATCGGTCCGGCTCGCCCCTATATAGTTCGACGCAGTGCTGGGTACGACGACTCCACCAGCTGAGCTAGCAGTTATATGGTATGGAGATGGGCTCCCACAGGCGCAGAATGGGCCCACAGAACCCAGTTTCGAAAACCATGGCGCAGACTCTACCGCCATGGACAAACCGGGCACACCTCCAAGGATCCCGACACCGGATCTCGTGATGTTGGAAAGCCCACGGCCCGCTGGAAGACGCGAGGGAGTTGTTCGCGAGAAAGTTAACCGAGCTCCATTCCCGACAATTGGAAAGCAACCTAATCTCATTGCCATAGAGGGCGCTCCAACTTACGACGAGATTTTTGCTCCCAGACCTCACCAAGAGTGTACTCCGCCACGCCGTCTAAGCGGCCAGACCAATAGTGATTCACCAACAAGCGAAATCGATCGATCATGACTACCGGATGGGCCAGGGTGCTCATGGGTTGTCGCACCCGAGGAATGGAGAGTCGCACCCTAAGTACGGACACACTGGGCCTCGAGGAATTACATGGGAGAGAAAGAGACGATGAGTGACGCGCAATAATCGCTGGATTTTAGCTCTTTTCCCAAGTTATTCTAGTTTTAGTGTGAACAAGGTAGACACATTTCAAGGCCCTACACATTTCACTATTCCCAAGTTGATCTAGTTTGAGTATGAACAGAGTACATACCCTACACACTTCCTTCCTCTCAAGGTATTGTAAATCCTTCCGAATCCCATTAATAAGATGTAGTAGTCATTGGCGAGATTCTCAAAGGATTTTTATTTATTGGTAAAGGAGTTCACAAGTACTTAGGGTTTAAGTTGTGAAGTGGCGTAGCTGCCACTAACACTCGGTCTTCTTTGATTCTTGGTTTAATTCTCTTTTTATACCGTTCTTACAATTAGTTCTTAGGAGCTAATGGAGCTAAGTCTCGTAGCTGCGCTGCCGACAGCGGCAGCGACGAGACGGTTATATATTCTTAGGTATATAGCTAGGCTCGCTTAGGCTGGAGCGCGAGAGTATATGCACATACACTTGAGTTCATACCATGTGAGGTCCGCGTGTGACAATTATGCTGACGCTTACACTTTCTGTTAGCAGACAAAGGCTGGCTCGGATTTCGGCCACTTGGTTTAATGACTTGAACTTGGAATTTATATTTATGTGTTGTTTATTTATGTGCATCAATGTATAAGGTACAGTGTGCATTCGATATATGTGCATATTAAATCTCCCTTCTTTTGAAAAATAACGTAATATAATGAAGTTATTTTCTTAGTATATCTATGTGTAATATGAAGAGATATTTTTCTCTTGTGTTTTTATTTATATATTTTTTTTTCGAATCAGAAAATATTGCTATATTCCAAATATTTGTTTCTTCTAATTATTTTTCGTATTTATGTAAAGTATGTTTTTTTTTTTTTTTTTTTTTTTACTTTATGTATATATTATATATATATTTTTTTTGTGTTGTGTATGGGGGCTTCTTATTTTAGGTATGGCCATACGTGATATATTTATAAGAGAAAAGAAATGATTATGAAATAAAAATTTTTAACCTATTTATATGTACTATTTGTTTTTTATTTTTATTATCTGATATAGTTATGTTATCTCTATCTCCTAGATGTTCTACCTTATATGGTCCAGTATATTTAAAATCTAGCTTATGTCCTGTTTCATTTTTTAATAAAACCTGATCTCCTATTTTTAACTCAAGATTTATAGTATTTTTGTCGTAGTTTATTTTCTGTTTTTGCTTGTGGGATTCTAACATAATCCTAGCTCTCTTAAATGCTTGTTCTAGTCTGAATTTTGATTCTTTAGCATAGTTTTCTATATTATACAGTGGTTTTATCTTATCTATACTATTAAAGTGTTTAGGCAAATTTGAAGTTTTACCAAAAACTAACTCATATGGACAATAGTCATGCGCCATAGAGGGGGTTGTGTTAAAACAATATACGAAGAATTGGAGCCATACATCCCAATCTGTTTTGTCAACTGAGATGTATGATCGAATGAATTCATTAAGTGTTCTGTGGCTTCGCTCCACGGTTCCTACAGTCTGGTGATGATGTGCGGTAGAAGTTATGTTTTTAATGTTCAAATTTTTGCATAAATCTTCTATTATTGAATTTTTATATTCTGTTCCCATGTCCGTAATGAACGTCTTCATTGGACCGTACTTTAGAATAAAATCTTCGAATATAGCTTTTGCTACTGTATTTGCACTTTTGTTTTTAATGGGTATTGCTAATAGGTATTTTGTTAAATCGCAGATTAGGGTGTGACGCAGCGTACTGCGCCCCATAGATATTGAAATAATCCTTTCTCTTAGTTTAAACATATTTATTCTTTTCTTCCCCTAGCCTTAAGCATTGAAGTCATTACTTATATTTTCTTAGCCTTATGCACTGAAACCCAATGAATCTATGCCTCACGAAGAGAAGAACAAACTAGCCAGGGTATTATTATTTAAGCGATAGGCCACCACTAAGCAGCCAGTTTAAACATAACCGTCACACACATACAGCAACGTCGAACGAACCGCCACCAAGCCACACACACACAACAACGTCTCGAACGGGACCTCCAGCAAGCCACACATATACGAACAACGGGAAAAGGGCGCGCACGCATACACACCACCCGAAACTGCGCAGTAGATCAGATCCCAGACACAACGACAGCGAGAGAAACGAAGGCCTGTAAACTGCGAGCCGGCAAACGGTGAACGGACGGCACACACACGCACGCATACACACCAACCGAAACTGCGCAGTAGATCAGATCCCAGACACAACGACAGCGAGAGAAACGAAGGCCTGTAAAATGCGAGCCGGCAAACGGTGAACGGACGACACACACACGCACGCATACACAGCACCTGAAACTACGCAGTAGAGCAGATCTCCAGACCCAACGACAGCGAGTACAAGAGAGAGAGAGAAGGCGAGCGAAGTTAACAGAGAAGGAGAGACTTACAGCGCCATAACAGCGACGTCGACAGCAGAGAACCAAGACCAGTGGCCCTGAACAGCCGAACGCGCAGCCGGCGCCAGCAGAGGGAAACAAGAGAAGTGAGGCTTTGGCACGCGTCTAAAGTTTGGCAACGAGGAGTTGGAATTTGATCGTGAATGAGAGAAGTTCATTTTTGGGCATGGTCCCCGCGCACGCGCCGATTTTTCACAAGTCCCTTCAGAAGAACACGTGAACAAGAAACCCGGAGACATAGCAACGAGGACCACAACACAGACGCCAGGATTAGTCAGGACCAGTGTACAGACGCTACACACAATAATTACAACCCCAGACACGGCGGGAAAACGGTGGCACATGGGCAGCATTTGTGTGTGTGTGTGTGAGGGCAAGCTTCGATCAAGAAACACGTGGAACATCGGGTAAGCTGGCCAGCGGCTCATTTTGTTAGAGTGAACCTGTAGGGGTGCGGTATAGGTTACTGTAAAAATATATTAACTAAAATAAATGCCTAAAATGAACAAAGACTCAACAAGATAAATATCCTCCTTCAACCGGACCAGGTATTCTCAATTTTTACCACTTGTTGTGCACCAGCCCCGCTATCGGTGTCCCAACCTCGGAGCTGACCGTACAACAATAGGTGACAAGTCCCCCTCCCTCAGCCATTGTATTCGCCATAGGTGATAACCTCGGATGCGAGTGACTAGGGTCAGAGTCGTGAGTCTTACCAACTACTTTCTTAGTTCCCCCCCTCCCCGTTTTCTAACATTCGATCGCTTGCGTCTGCCCCAGGTGTATAACCTCAGGCGTGAGTAATCTTAGACGAGCCACGTGTCGCGGCCACCTTTCCCCACTGTAGGTGAGAACCTCGGTAATAGTAGGGGACCATCTCTGCTCTAGGTGTTAACCTCGGACATAGCGGGGCGTTGTTTCTGCCACAGGTGGTAAACCTCAGATACAGCGTGCTATTTCTGCTCTAGGTGTTAACCTCGGACCTGGTCTGCTACTGTTTCTGCTCTAGGTGATAACCTCACATAAACTTTGCGACTACCCTGCCCTAGGTGTAAACCTCGGATATAGTCAACGACCATTCCTGCTCTAGGTGTTAACCTCGGATACAGTGGGGTTACTATTTTCTGCCATAGGTGACAAACCTCAGATATAGTGTACTACTGTTTTCTGCTTTAGGTGCTAACCTCGGGTATGGTCTAACACTATTTCTGCTCTAGGTGTTAACCTCAGATGTTGTCGGAGACATAGCAACGAGGACCACAACACAGACGCCAGGATTAGTCAGGACCAGTGTACAGACGCTACACACAATAATTACAACCCCAGACACGGCGGGAAAACGGTGGCACATGGGCAGCATTTGTGTGTGTGTGTGTGAGGGCAAGCTTCGATCAAGAAACACGTGGAACATCGGGTAAGCTGGCCAGCGGCTCATTTTGTTAGAGTGAACCTGTAGGGGTGCGGTATACCCCGCTATCGGTGTCCCAACCTCGGAGCTGTAGGTGACAAGTCCCCCTCCCTCAGCCATTGTATTCGCCATAGGTGATAACCTCGGATGCGAGTGACTAGGGTCAAGGGTCGTGAGTCTTACCAACTACTTTCTTAGTTCCCCCCCTCCCCGTTTTCTAACATTCGATCGCTTGCGTCTGCCCCAGGTGTATAACCTCAGGCGTGAGTAATCTTAGACGAGCCACGTGTCGCGGCCACCTTTCCCCACTGTAGGTGAGAACCTCGGTAATAGTAGGGGACCATCTCTGCTCTAGCTGTTAACCTCGGACATAGCGCGGCGTTGTTTCTGCCACAGGTGGTAAACCTCAGATACAGCGTGCTATTTCTGCTCTAGGTGTTAACCTCGGACCTGGTCTGCTACTGTTTCTGCTCTAGGTGATAACCTCACATAAACTTTGCGACTACCCTGCCCTAGGTGTAAACCTCGGATATAGTCAACGACCATTCCTGCTCTAGGTGTTAACCTCGGATACAGTGGGGTTACTATTTTCTGCCATAGGTGACAAACCTCAGATATAGTGTACTACTGTTTTCTGCTTTAGGTGCTAGCCTCGGGTATGGTCTAACACTATTTCTGCTCTAGGTGTTAACCTCAGATGTTGTCGGACACTATTTCTGCACTAGGTGATAAACCTCAGATATAGTTTGCCAATATTTCCGCTCTAGGTGTTAACCTCGGATATAGTGGGGCGCTGTCTCTGCCACAGGTGTTAAACCTCAGATATAGCGTACTACTTTTTCCGCTCTAGGTGTCAACCTCGGATACGGCTTGCCACTATTTCTGCCATAGGTGTTAAACCTCAGATATAGTTTGCCAATATTTCCGCTTAAGGTGTTAACCTCGGATCTGGTGGGGCGCTGTCTCTGCCACAGGTGATAAACCTCAGGTATAGCGTACTACTTTTTCCGGTCTAGGTGTGAACCTCGGATACGGCTGGGCACTATTTCTGCTCTAGGTGACAAACCTCAGATACTCGTTCACATTTCCGCTCCAGGTGATAACCTCGGGCATAGTCTGCCACCCCGACACGTGTTCTCTGCCCCGTATTTCTTCTTAAGTCGACCTCTCGTATCAGCTTTAGGTGACCCACCTCTGGTGCGATTGGTCACACATTTGTCCCGACCACATGTGGCCTACTCCCGAGTCAATACAGTTTCTTTTCTACACGTAGATTCTCGAAGTGACTCAGACCCCCATCTAAACTGAGCGCGATCCCTTTAGTCCTTGTTAGTCCCAGCACTTATAAATTTTGCTGTAAGTGACCTTGGACAGACTGAGTTATACCTCAGCCTTAGACACTACCTTACAGATGGCGCCCGAGCAGGGACTCTGGGACATAAATAAAAAAAAAAATTAGGGTAACATCTTTCGTGGCTTAAACCCACCAGTTCGAAAAAAATCGTGAGAAAAGAAACCAGTTAGAAGGCACGCTCCCACATAACGGGAAAACTCTTAGACATAGGATTTACATTCGCATCACGCATGACACACGTTGTAATTTTTTCCAAGCATATGCTCATTTGGCTCCGAACGGCACCGTTATTTTCATATACATATATGTATTGCTACATGTATGTATTGGCATCAAAACCTCAAACACGTGCTTTCCAAATATTTGACAAGTGCCGTTGTTTCCTAGCCCAGAGTCGAGAGCGGAAAGTAAAGTCAGAATAAAAGTAGCCTGCTCAGTCCAAATTTTCTAGCCGCACACCGAGGGTCTTACTCTAATCATGTAATTAGCCCTCTTCTGGTTAGCATTGCCACGCTCAGATTGAAAAAATCAAAGAAAAGAAGGGAGAGAGAAAGAGAGGGACAGAGCGGCCGACGCTCTTAGCCCCAGCGCCGTCGCCTACGCTGCGTCGCTGCCCTTACGATCGCTACACAGCCACGAGTATATATCAAGCACTCCCTTGACCCGAAAAGTCACTTGAGCCCGAGCACGCACCGAGATCACATCGCAGTTACCCAGTCCCAGAGAACACTTTCACTAAGTAGATCCCCACGCGTAGTGGAGAAAGCCAAGCATAGATCCTTGAACCCAACCAAAGCACACTGACTAAAACCAACCGTTATTCAACATGGGAGTTCAATGGATATCCTTCCGACGCAAGTCCGAGCTACAGTGCATCCTCAAAGAGTTCGAGCAGGAAGCCGTCGGCACAGTGGAAGAACTAAGGAGCCGACTAGCTTCTTTCGCAGGTCAACCAAACCTAACTCCTGTCATTGCATCCCGCCTGCGGGAGATGGAAATACTCTACGGCAATGCAGTCACCCCCAAGAGTAAGACCATCCCTCCCCGTTCCCGAGGCACTTCGCCATCTCCTGAGGATCCTTCCGGTACCAAACTCGCTAACGCCGGGGCTACCACTCTTAAGATACCGGTACTTCAGGGTGACCAAGCACCCTCTAACCCTGGAATAACCATGGCACTCAACACAGGAGCACGTTCGTCCGGACTCTCAAGTTCTTCTTCTGTTGCCACGGAACGTCGGTCATACCTAGGCCTGGCCGATCAGCTGCGCAGATGGGGAGTCACGTTTAACGGGAAGTCAGACCCGCTCCGTTTCATTGAGCACTTGGAGGAGGAAGCGGCCGCGAACCAAATCGACACGCAGCAAATCCCTCACGCTATCTATGGACTCCTGACCGATCGTGCCGAGGACTGGTTCCGTGTCAGCCGCTTACAAGGAGCCACTTGGGAAACATTCAAAGAGGAATTTTTGGATTTTTTCCTCCCACCCCGGTATTTCCAGAGGCTGGAAGATGAAATCAGAGTGAGATTTCAAAAACAAGGAGAACCATTCAAGGAGTACATGATCGACCTACGCCTCATGATGCATCGAGCTGGCTATAGCGAGGCACTAGAACTACATCGCTTGTATGAGAACTTGCTACCAGCGAACCAAATGTTCGTCCGCCGTCACGAGTTCACCACTCTACCTCAGTTAACACTGCTCGTGGTAAATTATGAGACCGCCCGGGACCGGGATATCCAGCAGAGACGATGGGAACATGCTTCCCCCAACTACGCCACACGGTCGCAGCCATACGGCAGCCCACCAGGAGATACCAACAGACGAGGTATATCAGCAGGCCCCAAGGCCCAATCGCACGGCGCCAGTGACCAGAGAGGCCAGACTTCAGAGGCAGCAATCGACACCCGTCAAGCCTGTCGTAACTGTGGTCAAACTGGTCATTTCAGCAAGGACTGTCGTCAACCACAAGTACTATTTTGCTGGGAGTGTGGCCGCCGTGGGATACGCACTGTAAACTGTTGCCGAACTCAAGCCCCGGGAAACGAATCGCGTGCCTGTCCACCAGGGGAAAGGACGGGGAACACGCAGACCAGCCCCCACAACTAGAATCACCACTACGTTTCGAGAAGAGCCGCGTCGTGGCAGAAGTCACCTTGGAAGCAGAAGCTCTGACGGCCAAGCTTGACACTGGAGCCACCCGCAGCTTTGTGAGCGAGAGGATCGCTCAGAAGATTGGCACCCCACAAAACAGACGCACCGTATTAACTCGCATCAGTTTGGCAGACGGCTCCCGACGAGAGGTCACTCACGCCTTGATGGTCCGCATCTGCCTAGGGGCTCGTGAGGTGACCATGCCAGTCCTAGTCATGCCCACCGTAATCGACGACGTCATTCTAGGGATCGATTTTCTGTGTGGCATGGAAGCGACCCTACTCTGTGGCCAGGCAACACTTAAACTCGAACCCATATCACTACCAAAACCCTCAGCGAATACTGCGTGTGCAGTACCCACTCCCACCAGTGACAAAGCAGCAGCGATGAAATCCTATACGGGTACCCAGCCTCTAGAAAACATGACCACGATGAGCGTCGAAGCAACCTCGTCCCAGCAAATCCCCAGTTCTGAACAGCAGCCGAAGACACCGACACCGCCGACTAAGAAGAGTGTTACTACTCCCGCCCCAAAGATGACCCCCGTGTTACCCGCAACCAGAGCAGCAGCAGTGAGAAACAACCACTTTCGTAAGCCTCAGGCCACCTCCAGGGAGACATTCAAACCTACCCCAAGGCAGAGGGTAACCCAAACACCAACGCCTAACCGAACCACAACATCAGTACCAGAATTTGATGTCCACTACCGCCGAGGGAACCAAAAGGTTGTCGCCGACGCCATGTCCCGACGACCATTGGAGCTACTGCAGCAGACGTTTCAACAACAAACTAAGTGCAGGTGGATGCAACGAATGCTACGGAGGGTCGAACAAGAGCCCGCAAAACACCCAGAGTACGCCCGGGAAAACGACCAGTTATACCGACGCTTTGGATCCCGCCCCGAGGAAGAGGATTACATACCTTGGAAACTCTGCGTCCCCATAGAACACCGGCAGAGAGTCCTCGAGGAGTGCCACGATCAGCCTAGCGCCGGACACTTGTGTATTCGCAAAACGTCTAATCGAGTGGCCCAGCGTTACTATTGGCCGGGACTCTTCCGAGACGTGGCCAGATACGTACGCAAATGTGGAACCTGCCAGAAGCACAAAGTAAGTCAACTTAAACCGCCCGGCCGAATGCACACTCGACAGGTCCAGGAGCCTTTCGACGTTCTCTGCGCTGACTTCGTTGGCCCACTCCCTCGATCTCGGCATGGCAACACCGTCCTATTGGTCTTTTTCGACCTGTTCAGCAAATGGGTGGAGCTGGTACCACTACGCCGAGCTACTACCGCACATCTGGAACGGTCTTTCCGCGAACGTATTTTGGCTAGATTTGGAGTGCCTAAAACGTTTGTCTGCGACAATGGCACGCAATTCACCAGCAGAGCATTCCGGAGCTTTTGTAAACAGACGGGTATGACACTGCAACATACGGCCCCATACACACCACAGCAGAACCCGACAGAACGCGCCAATCGAACCATTAAGACGATGATTGCTCAATACATCGATGGTAAGCAAAACACTTGGGATGAGCTCCTACCCGAGATCAGCTTGGCAATCAACAGCAGCGCCTCGGACACCACCGGCTTCAGCCCAGCATTCCTGTTGCAAAGCAGGGAGCCTAGGCTGCCAGGAGCACTCTACGAAGAAGTAACTCCCGATCTCGGCAAGGAACCTGTGCCACCAGATGCCCGAGCCCAACGCCTGAAAAGCATTTTTAAGGTGGCCATCGACAACATGCACCGGGCTACCGAAGGTCAGAGTCGACAGTATGACTTAAGAAGACGCGAGTGGAGGCCGGTCATCAAGTCACTGGTGTGGCTACGGACCCATCATCTGTCCAACGCGGCCGAGGGCTTCGCCGCCAAATTGGCACCTCGTTACCAAGGACCTTACAAGGTCGTCAAATTTATCTCGCCCAACATAGTTCGGCTTCAAAGTACTGAAGGAAGACATCGCCGAACAGCCAACCTCGCCGACCTGAAACCGTTCAATGGGGAGAATGACAACACCTCGAAACAGCCATCAGACGAGCCTGCCGATGAGCCAGTAGAAGATATAGCAGAGGATCCAACAGATGCCTCAACCAGATAAAAACCCACACGCACCAGGACTCAAAGTAGCTATACTAACCCTATGTACTAATTTTAACTATTCAACCCAAACTTTGTAAACCGCACCCAGGGACCAGTTAGGGATTCTAGATCAGTATATTTATAAGCAAAATTTTTTAAGGTACCATGTCAGCCCGCAACAGAGGTGATCGACCAACACACTCCCGTATCCGATACCCCACCCACACCAGCGAGCGGAGCTTGAGACAACAGCGAATCAATACCCGGAACCAGGTATCCATTTGCTTTCGCCCCGCGAAGTAAAGGGGGGGTGTGACGCAGCGTACTGCGCCCCATAGATATTGAAATAATCCTTTCTCTTAGTTTAAACATATTTATTCTTTTCTTCCCCTAGCCTTAAGCATTGAAGTCATTACTTATATTTTCTTAGCCTTATGCACTGAAACCCAATGAATCTATGCCTCACGAAGAGAAGAACAAACTAGCCAGGGTATTATTATTTAAGCGATAGGCCACCACTAAGCAGCCAGTTTAAACATAACCGTCACACACATACAGCAACGTCGAACGAACCGCCACCAAGCCACACACACACAACAACGTCTCGAACGGGACCTCCAGCAAGCCACACATATACGAACAACGGGAAAAGGGCGCGCACGCATACACACCACCCGAAATTGCGCAGTAGATCAGATCCCAGACACAACGACAGCGAGAGAAACGAAGGCCTGTAAACTGCGAGCCGGCAAACGGTGAACGGACGGCACACACACGCACGCATACACACCAACCGAAACTGCGCAGTAGATCAGATCCCAGACACAACGACAGCGAGAGAAACGAAGGCCTGTAAAATGCGAGCCGGCAAACGGTGAACGGACGACACACACACGCACGCATACACAGCACCTGAAACTACGCAGTAGAGCAGATCTCCAGACCCAACGACAGCGAGTACAAGAGAGAGAGAGAAGGCGAGAGAAGTTAACAGAGAAGGAGAGACTTACAGCGCCATAACAGCGACGTCGACAGCAGAGAACCAAGACCAGTGGCCCTGAACAGCCGAACGCGCAGCCGGCGCCAGCAGAGGGAAACAAGAGAAGTGAGGCTTTGGCACGCGTCTAAAGTTTGGCAACGAGGAGTTGGAATTTGATCGCGAATGAGAGAAGTTCATTTTTGGGCATGGTCCCCGCGCACGAGCCGATTTTTCACAAGTCCCTTCAGAAGAACACGTGAACAAGAAAC
Organism: Lordiphosa magnipectinata; assembly: GCA_037044535.1. Classification (NCBI taxonomy): domain Eukaryota; kingdom Metazoa; phylum Arthropoda; class Insecta; order Diptera; family Drosophilidae; genus Lordiphosa; species Lordiphosa magnipectinata. The sequence goes on from JBAMBO010001355.1 coordinate 795,817, forward strand.
CCGGAGACATAGCAACGAGGACCACAACACAGACGCCAGGATTAGTCAGGACCAGTGTACAGACGCTACACACAATAATTACAACCCCAGACACGGCGGGAAAACGGTGGCACATGGGCAGCATTTGTGTGTGTGTGTGTGAGGGCAAGCTTCGATCAAGAAACACGTGGAACATCGGGTAAGCTGGCCAGCGGCTCATTTTGTTAGAGTGAACCTGTAGGGGTGCGGTATAGGTTACTGTAAAAATATATTAACTAAAATAAATGCCTAAAATGAACAAAGACTCAACAAGATAAATATCCTCCTTCAACCGGACCAGGTATTCTCAATTTTTACCACTTGTTGTGCACCAGCCCCGCTATCGGTGTCCCAACCTCGGAGCTGACCGTACAACAATAGGTGACAAGTCCCCCTCCCTCAGCCATTGTATTCGCCATAGGTGATAACCTCGGATGCGAGTGACTAGGGTCAAGGGTCGTGAGTCTTACCAACTACTTTCTTAGTTCCCCCCCTCCCCGTTTTCTAACATTCGATCGCTTGCGTCTGCCCCAGGTGTTTAACCTCAGGCGTGAGTAATCTTAGACGAGCCACGTGTCGCGGCCACCTTTCCCCACTGTAGGTGAGAACCTCGGTAATAGTAGGGGACCATCTCTGCTCTAGGTGTTAACCTCGGACATAGCGGGGCGTTGTTTCTGCCACAGGTGGTAAACCTCAGATACAGCGTGCTATTTCTGCTCTAGGTTTTAACCTCGGACCTGGTCTGCTACTGTTTCTGCTCTAGGTGATAACCTCACATAAACTTTGCGACTACCCTGCCCTAGGTGTAAACCTCGGATATAGTCAACGACCATTCCTGCTCTAGGTGTTAACCTCGGATACAGTGGGGTTACTATTTTCTGCCATAGGTGACAAACCTCAGATATAGTGTACTACTGTTTTCTGCTTTAGGTGCTAACCTCGGGTATGGTCTAACACTATTTCTGCTCTAGGTGTTAACCTCAGGTGTTGTCGGACACTATTTCTGCACTAGGTGATAAACCTCAGATATAGTTTGCCAATATTTCCGCTCTAGGTGTTAACCTCGGATATAGTGGGGCGCTGTCTCTGCCACAGGTGTTAAACCTCAGATATAGCGTACTACTTTTTCCGCTCTAGGTGTCAACCTCGGATACGGCTTGCCACTATTTCTGCCATAGGTGTTAAACCTCAGATATAGTTTGCCAATATTTCCGCTTAAGGTGTTAACCTCGGATCTGGTGGGGCGCTGTCTCTGCCACAGGTGATAAACCTCAGGTATAGCGTACTACTTTTTCCGCTCTAGGTGTGAACCTCGGATACGGCTGGGCACTATTTCTGCTCTAGGTGACAAACCTCAGATACTCGTTCACATTTCCGCTCCAGGTGATAACCTCGGGCATAGTCTGCCACCCCGACACGTGTTCTCTGCCCCGTATTTCTCCTTAAGTCGACCTCTCGTATCAGCTTTAGGTGACCCACCTCTGGTGCGATTGGTCACACATTTGTCCCGACCACATGTGGCCTACTCCCGAGTCAATACAGTTTCTTTTCTACACGTAGATTCTCGAAGTGACTCAGACCCCCATCTAAACTGAGCGCGATCCCTTTAGTCCTTGTTAGTCCCAGCACTTATAAATTGTGCTGTAAGTGACCTTGGACAGACTGAGTTATACCTCAGCCTTAGACACTACCTTACAAGGGTTACTGCATATTCGTTTCCTTGTTCAGATTTGGGAAGTGGACCGATCGTGTCCACAATTACCCTGTCGAAAGCCATTTGTGGCGTTTCAGTTATAGTTAATGGAGTCTTTGTATGTTTAGTCGTTTTTGACATTTGGCATTTAGGACATTTTCTTATATAGTTTGTTATATCTCTTGTCATGGATTTCCAATAATAATACCTTTTTATTTTAGCTGATGTTCTAGCTATGCCTGTATGACCTCCTTGTATTGGATCGTCATGGAATGTAAACAGTATTGCTTCTTTCTCTTTTTTATTATTTGATAATAGGGTCACCGGCTTGAGTAGCGCTACTCTTAGAGATTGTAATATTTTATTGCCCATTATTTTGAAAGATTCTATTGAGATTGTATCAAAGATCTTTTCGCTCGGTGCCATTTTGAGTTGGCTGATATTTAGTATACCGGCTTCTTTTTCAAGCCTTTGGAAGAACTGACCTAAGTCGAGAATTCCATTGGTGTACATATCGCTAACGTCAATTCTTGCCATAACTTTTTTTCCATGTTTTAGTAAACATAGTGAATCCGTTATTCGCAAGGTCACTACTTTTCGTACCTCATCATTTACAATGACTTCGTATACGTTGGGCTGAGAAGCTTTATTTTGAGTTTGCTTATGCAAATCTACTTGTTCTTTTCCTGCGCAGGAGTTTTTCTGTTTACTTTGGTTTCTGGTAGTGACTTTCAGAATTTTATTATTTGTTTGAATATTTTTCAAGTCCGTGATAGTAATTCTTGATAGCGCATCGGCTACATAATTATCTTTGCCCTTTAGATACTCTACTGTAAAATTATATTCCTCTAATTCAAGTCTCATGCGTGTTAGTTTGGAACTAGGGTTTACCATTGAAAATAGATAGGTAAGTGCTCTGTGATCTGTTTTGACGGTGAAGTGTCTACCATAAATATATGGCCTGAAATGTGTTATTGCCCAATGAATAGCTGATAGTTCTTGTTCTGTTGTACTTTTGTTGCTTTCGCCTTTTGTAAAAGATCTTGATGCGTATGCAATTGAGTTAGGACTGCTCCACATGCTTGCTTACTAGCATCTGTAATTATGCAAAATTCTTTGCTGAAATCTGGATATTGTAAAATAGTTGGGTTCATTAGTGCCGATTTTAGATGTTCGAAGGCGTTTTGGCATTCAGTTGTCCATTCGAATTTTACATCTTTCTTACATAATCTTGTTATGTGATGAGAATAGTCGGCAAAATTTCTTATAAACCGTCTGTAATAATTACAAAATGCAACAAATCTTCAAGCGCTGTCCGCATCATGTGGGAATGGATAATTTCCTTTGTCTGTGCATTTATGTCCCAGAAAAGTGACTTCATGCATAAAAAATGAACATTTTTCGGGATGTAACTTTAGGTTATGTTGCCTACATTTCTCAAAAACATCAGTTAAGTTTTTGAGCATATGTTTTTCGGAACAACCAATGACTATTAAGTCATCCATATAAAGAAATGCTTGCGAAGGTTCTAGTCCAGAGAAAGCTATAGTCATCATTCTCTGAAAGGAATTTGGCGCTATTTTTAAGCCGAATGGTAATCGTGTGAAGCGATATGAACCATTGCTTGTTGAAAAAGATGTTATATCTCTTGAACTTTTTTCAAGTTCAATTTGATCAAAACCTGACATTAAGTCAAGGCATGAAAAATATTTTGCTCTTCCTAGTTGATCTAAAATGTCATCAATTCTAGGGAGTGGAAATTTATCGGATAACAGTTTTTTATTTATCTGACGATAGTCAATTACTAATCGCCATTTTTTCTTTTCGGAATTTGGAAGTGACTTTTTTGGTACTAATAAAAGTGGGCTATTATAAGGTGATACAGATGGTTCGACTATTTTGTCATTAATGAGTTTTTGGACTTGTTCTTGAATTTCGTCTTTTTGACTATGAGGACTTCTGTAGTTTTTTATGTATGTTGGTTCATCATCCTTCAATCTCAGTTTTTGTTTATAAAAATTATTTGTAGTTATCGATTCGGTTTCTAGTCCGAATACATCGCTATATTGGGTGCATAATGTTGTTAGTTGTTTATGAAATTGTGGCCGGAAATTTTTCGAAAGTTGGGTTAATACAGTTTTTTCTCTGTTTCCTAAGTCTGTTTCAACTACATCGTAGTTTGAAAGTGATTCATATTTTAAGTGGTTTACGCTGACTAACTGATCTGTATTTGTTGTATTTAGTAGTCTTATGAATGCATTTTTGACTGTTGCTATGGTATTTGCTATGTAAATACCCTGCTGAATTTCCTGGTTCGGAATAAATACACTGTCTTCTGCTGAGATTATTTCGATTTTTCGGACAACTTGGGATCTTGCTGGCAGAATCATGGAGTTATTGCCAGGGCTGAATGTTATTGGAACATAAATGTGATATTTTAAATTATTTGGTCTTATTATAAGCCAGTTTTCATGTGGCATGCAATCTAATTGACAGTTGTATTTTTGTATGAAATCGAGTCCTAGTATTCCATCACAAGGAATAGCGAATTGTAAATCTACGATATGAAAATCATGCGGAATTATATATTTAGAAGTTTGTATTTCGATAGAAGTTAGCCCTTTTGATTTGGTAACTTCTTGATTTATTCCCTGTATATTGATTATATGATTAGTTTGGATGTGTTGAAAAACATCGGAATTTTCCTTTAATATGGATATATCCGCGCCTGTGTCTATTAAAAAGACTAGTTCTTTTCCCGTTGCTACATTTATAAAAGTTACGAATATGTTTCGGCTGAGATTGATGGTGTGAATTTTACTGTTTCCTACTGCTGAGTACCTAAAGGATGTTGGGAGTTTCCCGGAACGTTTTGGGCTATCCTAACATTGTTGTTGTTATTGGTATTATTATTATAAGGGTTGTAACCTCCATTTTGGTGGTTATTTCCTCTTTGACTTCCTCTATTGTTTCCTCTATCGTTACCTCTATTGTTTCCTCTGTAATTGTTATTGGAGTTATAATTCTGGCCGTTGTTGCGATTATAATTATTATTATAATTATTATTATTATAATAACCGCGACCATTGCCTCTTCCGCGAGAATTACCTCGATAATTATTACCTCGATAATTTTGTCCTCCACGGGTGTACAGTATTGTATTGTGACTGCCTGTCATTTCAGTACTACATTGTAAGTACTTCGTGATGGCTTCGTTCATTGTTGTGAAATTTCCAGCCTCAAGTATTGTTTTGAGTTTTCCATGTTCACAATTTTTAACCATTGTAGCGATGGCTTCTTTTGTACTGAATTTATCAGCGTGTTCAGCTGATAAACCCTCATCGATATACGATGCTTCCAATAGCCTCCGCAAATGATCGATTTCTGTCGTAAACTTTTCTGCAGTTTTGCCCTTTTGGCTAGTTTTTGCCAATTTTGCCTTTACCACGTCGGACGTTTCACCGACTATAGTGTCTTGCAATTTTTGTATAATTGCGTTAATAGTGGTCTCGTTTTGAACTTTATATAGGGTGGACCCTATTATTTTCGATTTTATGACTTCAACGGCTAACTCTTCGAATGTACCTTTTGTCAAGTTCACTAACTTCAAAGCGGTTACAAATCTTTGAAGATGTAGCTTTTGTCCATTAAATTCTGGAATAGCATTTGAAATGTCTTTTATATATGCCCTTTGGGCAGCTGGGTCTGCCATTATGTTTTCTTTTGTTTCGATGTCGCTGGTATCTGAATCTAGTTCTTCTTGTATTGGTAATGTTATTACCGCCGGAATTGTTAGATCGTGTAGATCTTTTTCTTTTATTTCAACTTCTTCGCTCAATTCGGAACTTTCATCTTCCGTTGCCTCTATTTCTGCCTGTTCTTCTGTTTCTTGTTCTTCACTCAGATCTATTGTCAAAGGGGTATTTAGGATAGTCGGTATTGATATATCTAAATGATACCTCTCTTTGACAGTTAATAGATTAGAACGTAACTTGATCAATAATTTCGATATTTTCGACCAGTTCGTAGTACTTATTATTTTTCTATTTTCATGCACTAATATTCTTGCCTCGTTGAAAGAATCGACAAGAATCTTTGCGTGTTTATTTACTGTTTCCTGTTGTATTGCCCTATTCTGGCTTACAAATTTGTAAGACTTATCAAAAATTTCTTTGATTTCACGGATATGGTGAGTCAGTTGCTCCCATTCCATACTAAGTTTTTATATATTTTTCCTTTGTTTGTGCATAATTTTTTTTTGCACATTAGTTTGTCCTATCTCGGGATGAATGTCTATTTCTGAAAATGTTTTATCGGCTATCAAAAGAGATTTTGTATCTATCTATGGATAATTCCCTATTATTAGAATTGTACTCCTTTTCCAAAACTTTTCCGATACTGTCTTTATATTTAAATTTTTTTTTTGTATTTATTTTTATTTCATTTTCATTTCCCTTATGTTAGCGTACTGTGTACGTATATTTCGGTTTTTTTTTTTTTGTTCAAATATATTTTTATAACAATTGTTTGCGCCAAATTTTTTTTTTAGATCTTGTCTAGATCGTTAGCTTGGCTTAAGGCTCTTTTTGTTACACACTTATTGTGGAACATCTAAGCTTTGTACAGAATGTATGCGCACATAATAAAAACAATTATTGATAATAATATATTTGTTAAATTTGAATCAATACTTTGTGATTCGATTTTGTTTATTACGTTTGCAGTGGAGTCCACTGATTTTGTATCAATTAACGCCATTTTGGGTATTATTTCTGTATTGTAGTTAATGTCGGTTTTTGATATTGAATTGCTTATCATTTATATTTTATTAATTTTCATTCTGATACATGACTGTTCACAGCCGGGATTTTCAAGAGGCCCCTTGCAGTCTGCTGGGCACTTTGGTTTCCTTGCTTCTATTATGTCTTCCTTATTTTTATAAGCGTCTAATTCCCTGTATGTATTTTCTAATTCTTGTTTAATCTGTACATTTTCTTCCCAGTTTACTGGGGTTGTTCCTGTAGCATATAACTGCCTGTTTAATTCTTTAATTTTTAAATTTATATTTAAATTTAGGAAGTTTCTCTGGCCTCCTCTCCTTTTTTTCTTAATTTTTCCTTCTTTAGGCATTAGTATATTTTTTTTTGTTTGTTTGGTGGTTTTACAGGTTTCCCTACCTAGGTAAAAAAAAATGAAAACCCGCAGCTAGAAACTGCCTGGTTTGTACAATTTGTATTAATTTTAGTTTGCATCGCAGTGCAAAGAGACGTAGAATTTCAATTTAATTAATGTATAATCTTAGTTTTAATTCTGCTCGCTCCTGTCTTCTGGCAGGATCTTCCCTTGTAGTGGTCGGGCTTGGCACGCCGGTGCTGGCTGCACAGGCTGTTGTCTGGTGGCTGCTGCTGATGTCCAGGGCCTATGGGCTCAGGCGGTACCGGTGCCGGTCATCGCACAGGTGTAAATTTCGTCGTTGGGGCACTTTGGGGATTGATGTTCGGTATTAATATATATATCTTTTTTCATTAGTAATCTTTGCTGAGCGAGCTGTGATTGATGGGCAATAGTGTAATCAAATTCAAATGTAGTCTTTGGGCTGTTGCCCACGCGGGAGACGGTGTATTCGTGTTTATATATATATATATAGTAGGGCATTTGTTTTTCTCGTCTTCGCCTCCGCGTCTACCCATCACTCACACTCTACTCACTCAGACTTTTCGGATTCCCATTTGCAGATTCCAGGGTGTCCTGTCACGGTCGCCATGTAAATCCTTCCGAATCCCATTAATAAGATGTAGTAGTCATTGGCGAGATTCTCAAAGGATTTTTATTTATTGGTAAAGGAGTTCACAAGTACTTAGGGTTTAAGTTGTGAAGTGGCGTAGCTGCCACTAACACTCGGTCTTCTTTGATTCTTGGTTTAATTCTCTTTTTATACCGTTCTTACAATTAGTTCTTAGGAGCTAATGGAGCTAAGTCTCGTAGCTGCGCTGCCGACAGCGGCAGCGACGAGACGGTTATATATTCTTAGGTATATAGCTAGGCTCGCTTAGGCTGGAGCGCGAGAGTATATGCACATACACTTGAGTTCATACCATGTGAGGTCCGCGTGTGACAATTATGCTGACGCTTACACTTTCTGTTAGCAGACAAAGGCTGGCTCGGATTTCGGCCACTTGGTTTAATGACTTGAACTTGGAATTTATATTTATGTGTTGTTTATTTATGTGCATCAATGTATAAGGTACAGTGTGCATTCGATATATGTGCATATTACAGTATCGTACTTTCAGTATGAACGGCGTAAATACCCTATACATTTCACTTTCCCAAGTTGTTCTAGTTTTAGTGTGAGCAGACCCTACACATTTCACTTTTTCCCAAGTTGTTCCAGCTTTAGTGTGAACAGGGTAGATACCCTACACACCACTTTTTCCAAGTTTTTCTAGTTTCAGTGTGAACAAAGCACCTACCCTAAACACTCCATTGCTCTCAAGGTGCTGTAATTTTAGTGTGAACAGGATACATACCCTACACACCCCTTTCCCACTTAAGATATTCTAGTTTTGTGTGGGCAGGGTACCCTACACACCGCAGCCTTCCCAGGGTTTCCAGCCTTCCCAGGGTTTCCTCGGGTTAAAAAAAAAAGGTGAATACCAAGTGTGGTCCATCTTCCCAGCTATTTCGAAACCACAGCTCAACTCTCAGAGATCTCAGCACTTAGCAAATATTTCTGGAAAGTGGCCTGGACGTACTGAGTCCTACCCTAGCATTAGAAACTAATGTCGTTTTTCTCCATATATTTATTTATTCAGTCAAATATATATTTCTTATATTTCAGAAAGCATATTCCAAAATTTGTTGAACATTAGCTCTTTTTTTCGCTATTTTTCAATCAGATTTATCGCCGTAAAGAGCTTCGCTAGAACTGGGCGTCCCATAACACCCACTCTTTTTATGTTTTGATCTTTTGTTCGTATTCATTGGTTCAACGAGACGGGACTTATTTGTATTTCCCAATCATTTTTTGGACCCATAATTTTTATGGATGTCGATGTTTTATCAAAAAATATTGTCTCTTTAAATTTCGGGAAAGACTTGGGATGCTATACGTTCCCAATTATGGACAAGCAGTGCTGACGCTGCTGTGAAACTCACAATCCTCATATGGGACGGAAAAATCGCTAGAGCCGAAATTCACTATGTGGTCGTGCGAAAGAGGTATTTTCAGCATCCACTTGACAGGAAGGGATTTATATATATAATTCTGGAAGCGCATAGAAAATTTGGTTGAGTTCCTTAGGACGGGATGGGAAAAAATTTAACATGTGTACAGGCCACTGCATTTACCACGCAAAATTGTGATTTATTTTTGAAAAGCTGTGAACTCGAAACTGTCTACAAAATAAAATGAAGCCAATCATATTAATATCCAACAACACAACATCTACAATTTCTTAAAATCTTGAACGCGGACGTAGTCGCGGCCGTTTCAGCTAGTGTATGCATGTGTGCGAGAAAAATGGTTTTTGAAAGCCGTCATCTTGACAGCTTGTCAGCTTGGCTCCGGTAACTTGACAAGTTGCGCTGTGATCTTGACAGTGGATGGAAGAAAGGAATGAACAATTTTCATACGCGTTTTGACTCTTGATAAGTCTGCTTGTGCACATTACTGTTACTGTAACATATTTTAAGTGCGCGATGCCTCGATCAAAAACAAGCATTTTCCGGGAAATTGAAACCGAAAACAACAACTCAGCATTGGCCAAACTTTTGTCTCACGAATTAGAATTTAGAGAGGCTTGTCTGTTCGAGAATGATGCTTACCTATGTGGAATATTTCTTCACCCGAGATATAATGTTTCTTTATCTGCAGAGCAGAATAATACCTGAATTTAATTGATATCAAATCTGCACACTCGGGACAACTTTAATTCCATTGAATTATCATGGGAAAACAGTCCTAACTCACGTTTGTCGGAGACTTGCAGTGCTGTAGACGCCTATACGGTGTCACGTGCAAACAAATCCAAAAATGAAACAGTTCTAATTAACAAAAAATATTATTATTTAATTATAATGTGACATCTTCATTAAATATGTTTCTAAAACATAACAATTTGTTAAGCAAGGCAGACATATTGAAATGGTGGGATAAAAATTCAACAATATTTCCAGATCTTTTTGAATCATCAAAAGTATTAACAAAATAATTAGGGTTTTCGCGTCAACTTGGTTATCAAGTAATCTGTTTAAAAATTAAATCCCCAACAACAAAGTGTACTGTGAAAAAATAAGCTGACATCACCAGCCCAGACCCGGGTCATTAGATTAACAGTTGGTAAAAACTTCGTTATCTTTTTGAAAAGATAACATCAAAAAAGAAAATATACTTTTGAATTATATAGAACATTTACTAGCTCCTCTATCTTAGCTCCAATGATGTAGACTGATAGTCAAACAGACCCAGGTTCAAGTCTCGGTACAACATTTTTTTTTTCTTTTATAAAACAATTATCGATATAAGCACACACAAGTGTGTTCACTACAGATGAATATTAAATTTAATTTTTAAACCCTAAATTATTTTTAGTCTTAAGTTTTATTATATTTTAAGCCAGGTTAAAAGTTTGATTGTTACCTTGTAACCAACTCTTGTGACCAATGACTTTACTAATAAGCATTATGTATTGTGTCATTGGGATAAAAAATAAACTAAACCAAACCAAAAGTTGTGCTAGGAGTACCACTCACACAAGTAAGTGTTGAGCGTATTTTTTCAGGATTAATATATGTTTCTATGCGTTCTAAAGTCATTTGTCGCCAGACGCGGCTGACCTCGTCGCATGATGTCTAAATTTTGACGGCCGATATGGAGCGCATCTCACCGAAACTTATAGAGCAAAAATTCACTGAATTGGAGTTTGTATTCATCCCGCTTGAGGCGCCTTACATGTGGAGCATGGGAGCGATTGGTTCGTTCCACGAAGTCTATATTATCCGAGCTCCTGCCACAAAATGGACTCAAAGAGAAGGTGCTGTGTGCAGCTTTGACAGAAGTGGAGCGCGTGCTTAACTCTAGACCGCTAACTTACGTTCCTCTGAAAACGGCCGAATCAGAGGCAAAAACTCCTTGACATTTTCTTGTTGGTGATTCAAGCTGATTGCGCTAACGAGCTCCATTGGATCAGGCTGGAGTAGGACTGGCAAGAGGATTTCGTATTGCTAGTTAGCTGGCCGACCAATTCTGGAAGAGATGGCTGCGTGAGAACCTGCCCACGCTCACTGGACGAAGTGGTTTCAACCGCCAGTCAGCCCAATTGCTTTCGATGTCGTTGTCATAATAGTGGACAACGGATGTAAGAGAAACTATTAACCAGAGGGAGTGGTCTTGGACGTACACCGAGCGAAAGATGGCAAGTTGGACTTAAGAGTTGGTAATATACAGCGAGTGCGCTAGCTGAGCAGAAGTAAGAAACGAATGCACGAATTTAAGTTCAGATATACATACCTAAATAGAAATGTAATGAAGTTTATGAAAAAATTCAAGATTTTAGCATAGCTCAATCATTTGGTTGGTTGGTTGGTTCGAAGTACCTGCCTTAGACATGCATCCGGCACAGGTCCTGTGCCAACAAGTTTTATTTAGTCGAATATTTACCCGTCTTCATCACAATCTAACTCATTAGAAAAATTTGCAAATTTCACGATTTTTTGACCATTTGGTCTACACCTCCTATTTACCGGTCTATTTAAACGTCCTTATGACAATTTAAACTCCTTATGAATTTTTGTAAATTTCGAGTTTTTTTGGTCAGTTCGATGTACACCTATTTACCCGAATATTTACCCGTCTTTATGACAATCTAAACTTATTACAAAATGCTGCAAGTTTTGCGATTTTTTCGGATTGACTGTCCTACACCTCCTTTTTACCCGTCGACAATTGCCAACTATTAAATCTTCACGATTATCTAAATTCATTATCAAATTTTGCACCGATTGGCTTTTTTAATTCCTATTCAGATATTGCGGGCGGAACTAAATCCAACTTGTCAAAGATCCAAAAAATTCGTCCTGCCATTCTTGAGATATACACTGCTCGCCACTTGAATAGGACACCCTGTATGCTCTCTTTAAAACTGCTCGTAACTCGAAAACGAAATGGTAGAACAACGGTATTTTTGCATATTATCTTTATGCAAGCATTCTTCGCTCTTTCTGGTATATTTCAAGTTTTGGAATAGAACCGTTATAAAGTTATTTGCACTTTATGTGAGCATTCGCAAAAATTCAATGGAATTTTGGCGCCACTTGAATAAAACATGCATTTTATTTGGTCGGTATCGTTGACACGTGCACACAAATTTTGGTTTACTTTAACTTTTTGCTTTAATTGAAGTGTATATAAAATTAAAAAAAATTAAAATGGGGCGTGGCACTTCATTATCTGAGTCGGAGAAAGGAAAAATCCAAGCTTACAAGGATTCTGGCCTTTCTATTGCCAAAATAGCAAAAAAAAAGTCGACAGGAGCCGTCACGCCATAACAAATTTTTTAAATAATGAGGCTAATTATGGTAAAAACATGAAGGGCCGCACCCACAGTGTGCTTACCATCGCGGACAAGCGACTTATATTAAGAGAAGCTTCCAATTCGCACGACTCTTTGGACAAGATAAGGGAAAAATGCAACGTTAAAGCAAGTTTGACAACCATGCGTCGTGTTATTAATAATGCTACACACCTGAAGAAACTAAAAATCAAGAAGAAGCCACCTCTTAACCCGGCTCGGAAGTTACAACGCCTTGATTTCGCGCGCGCAGATGTCACCTGGACTTCGGAGTGGCAACGTGTTGTCTTTTCGGACGAAAAAAAGTTTAACTTGGAGGCCGATGGCTTCAGCTACTATTTTCATGATCTTCGAAAAGAACCACACCATCTTGATAAGTTGCACAGCAGTGCTGGAGGTATTATGGTATGGGGGGCCATTTCCTATTATGGCACCTGTGAGCTTAAATTTATTCCAACCACCATGAATGCGTTGTGTCATAATAAAAATGTGTGAAAGAGGCCTTTCCACACTTCCAAACTCTTTTTGCAAATCTAAAATGGATTTATCAACATGATAATGCCCCTATACATACGGCCCTGATTGTTAAATCGTATATAGCGAGCCAAAACGTGGAGTTATTAAACTGGCCACCCTATTCACCGGACTTGAATATCATTGAGAATGTGTGGGGATGGCTAACACGTGAAGTATATGGATCAGGTCAGCAATATTCGAGCGTTCCCGAACTAATTGCAGCTATCAAATTAGCATGGGGCTCGATATCGTTGAATTATTTGGGAAAATTGTATGCATCCCTTCCAGACCGAATGTGTGAGGTTTTGGAGAAAAAAGGAGGCTCAACACACTATTAAAAACTGTTTTTGGTTTAAAAACATGTTAGTAATTTCTTATTTAAGTAATATTGTTATTTGAAAAGGATTGAAATATTCTTAAATGTTTTTTAGATAAAGTGTCCTATTCAAGTGGTGCAAAATGAAGACTCCAAAATTTGTTACTTATTGGTTAACAATGTTTTTTGTATACTTACAACTTTTGAAGAATTTTGTAATTTTCGTCTAATTACTACATTTAAATAAACTTTATAAGAAAACAAAAATTATTTTCCTAGATGGCTTGGTTTAGCAGCAATTAACTATAGAAAATCGACTTTAGAGGTGTCCTATTCAAGTGGCGAGCAGTGTAAGTGGTGTAACTTACTCGGCTTTGTAACTAATCGACAGTTAACCTTTATACTGACTGATTGACCGAATAATCTGTAATGATTGAGACCAATTGATTTGACAGATGTTGTCATTTGTTCTTTATATTTTTGTTTACATTTCGAATCGAGTATTTTCTATGTATTCGAATATCTTTCTAGGTTTATTTTTTGTTTATTTTTTTATACTCTGTACCAAAGGTACATTAAGTTTGTGTAAATGTATGTAACAGCCAGAAAGAAGCACCACCTCCTATGTATATACCCGTCAACAATTGTCAATTATTTAATTTTCAGGATAATCTAAATAAAAACTTAATTTAAATTGTCATTGTGTTTAATTGCTATTCTGCTATTCGGGTCGGAAACAAATCCAACATATCAAAGATCAACAATATATCCAGCCGTTCTTGAGATATAAGTGGTGTTACATACACGATTTTGTTCTATACATAGAGATAGTTTTTCTTACACAAGTCTTACAACCGATCTGCTCTCTGAAAGCTAGCAAAGAATGCCAAAGAATGAAAAAATTACTAGACCATATCGATCGTGAAAAACCGAGAGCGTAAGTTAAAGTCGATATGTTTAGAAATGTTTAACATCCTTCCTTTATGTTAGTTAACAGAGCACTAAAATTTATATTAACTATATAGCAGTTAGCAGACTGCGCATGCTGACCCCAAACATATTACAAAAGCTTTTGCATTTAAGGAAAGGCCTAAAAGTAGGCAACTTATTTTTATTAACGGCCGATCCCAAATATGTGACATAAGGTGATATTCTTACTACTATACATTGGGCGCAGCATTGTCGAAACTGCGAAAACCTGCAGCATGCCTTCACATTAAAACCGCAGTTTCAAAAACAGATGTCAGCTACTACTACCTTTACTTAGTATGGTTGCACAGTCTAGCCAAAAGCACTCGGAAACGATAACAATCTACGAGTTATGTGAATACACCAATGAAAGCTGCACTGGAGCTTGAACGTTGCGACTTTTGAGGGACGCCAGTCTATGTATTTCCTATGGAAAAAAATCTCACAGCGTCGACTTTGACAGATTTTTCGAATCTGCGGCCGGTGTGAATAGACTTAATATTCTGGGAAAATTGGTAGTAATTGATGCCATTAAACTGTTTTGTGAAAATACTTGTCCTGTTTCTTTTTCTACAAGTTCATTTATGAATCGACTTAGCCTCCACTTTCAGCAAAATAATTTGTGCCAGAGCTGCTTTCCTCTTAAAGTTTTACTTGAACAGAAATGGATAGCACAAGTACTTTTTTTGTGTAAAGGTTATCATGACATTATAATGTAATGTAAAATTAGCTTTACAGCCCAAAATGGCCAGGCCAAGCTTCTGTTGGCGTGTGCGCTTATAAATTTTTCGCACAAGAGAAAGGGACCTACAGTTTAACGACGGATCCGAACGGAAATAGTTTCTTTTATGTTTTTTATGGCTAGTTGCTTCACAGCTGGCGCCAGTAGCTGGTGAAGGTGACCGGGTGCGTGAAAGCTATTTTCTAAAGAATGAAAACAACTTATTATTAAATGTGTCAGCTTTGCAGTCTAGTTGTTGCACTCAGAACCGAAACTGTACCGGTACAATGTTAAGGTTCTTTTCGATATTTTGGGTTCCGAATTTATTTGTCTGTTCCTATTTTTGTTCTGAGTTTTGGTCGATTCTTTTTGGTATATGGTTCTGGTTCCCGGCTGATTCCCTGACTTCAATCAATTTTGAAAATATCTATGCACAAAAATGCTTTTGTGTTCCACTTCCCATTGTTTCATTTCGACGCTTGCTTATTTATATCAGTATGTCAAAGATTTTGGTTGTGGAGCCCTAGTCTATTGTCTAAGTTGCGCCGCCATGTTGACCCGTGCCAAAAATCATTGTTTACACCGGCATATATAAATATATACTTGATTGGCAAGGCCGTGATTTAAGGAACACATTTTAAAATGGCGCACTCGGAAAATATTCCGGTGAATACTTTCCGGAACTACTTGAATATACTAAATGATCCTTCGGCAAAGGAGGAAATCAAGTTGAAAGCCACACAGGAGCTGAGTGAACACTTTGAAATGATCATGCAGAGTCCTGCGTATCCATCATTCTTGGAAAACGCGCTCAAGATTTTCATGCGCATACTGCAGGAAGGTGAACCGCAATTTATTCAGGAGAATACGATGCAACACGTATGTAACAATTTTTCTTCTTAATAAAGTTATTTAAGTTATGTCTGACCAAATGAACTGCGTGTGTACATATGTATACATATGCACGTACAAACATTAAATATTTGCATAAAATAGTATGCATCAAAAACATAAATAAAACAGTATTTTACAAATGTTTCCAATAGATAGTTTAAAACTAGTAGAATTTTTGCCAAATATCCATGGATGATAACAGAGAGATACATGCAAGCCTTTTTGACTGCTTCTCTGTTTTGTTGTCAGTTCACCTAAACATTTACTGTTTTGTTTTTGAGGGTAATCTTGAAGCTGTCTGGAATTAAGACTTTATGACTATGTTATTTTAGATTTATTTAACGCTGTTGAATTGTATGCAGTTGTCGGAAAACATGTATGTACAGAGTGTCAAAAAAGTGTTTTGACCAAGGCTGCAAACCTCTAAAAATCTGCAGAAGGTTCGGTCCGGTGGTTCGAACCCATTGTAAAGTCCAAGGTTCGGTTCGCGGACCGGTTCCTGGAACTACTGAACTCAAGGGTTTGGTTCGAACCTTGATTCGCTTGAACAAAAAAGAATAGTTTTACTTTCGATTTAATAATTCTACGTTGATAATGAAATTTATATACCTCTCTATTCATATACTTAAGTTGTATTGTAATTGTAATTATCAAATCCATTAGCTGACATTAACAATTTTTAGGAACTGCTTAGTTTAAGCACTATGGCTTCCAGGAGCTGTTCATCTATACTAGCTCTTAAATCAGAAAGAACAAACTTAAGTGTTGAAAATGCTCGTTCAACTGATACCTGAGTTAGTATAGTAAAGGTTAAGTCTTCGTTTTTATGAACTTTCCAAAAATGTTAAATCATTTGTCGATGTATATATGTAATGTATGTGGTCTTTGATATTTTCCAAAGAAATAGATATCATCATTCACAGCTTTAGTATTTGATATTTGTTTATTGCTTTCATAAGCTTCTCTTCTTCACAATCAGATGTTGAGTCAGTTGCTTTGCAACTGTTTTTTGTAAGCAAAATATAAAATCTCGGGTCTGAGAATACTGCAGCCAATACTGGTACTGAGCTCATAGTAGAAGAATGTTTGTCGGGGCACTTAGATAGTAATAAACAATGATTTGCTGAACTGTGCGGCGTGAAAGCCAATCGTAATATAAATCACTTGGTAGTAATTGTGATCTATACTGTCCGTTCAAATACAAGTTGATTCATCATATGGTCAAACGCTTTCTTTCCGTAAAATCCATCATCATCATATGTATCTTGTAACTTTACATCAAAATTCATTCACGCTTAAGGGCGCTGTCCATGGCTACGAAAACGGCCGCGAAATGAAAAACTCCATATAAAAAAAACTGCTAAGGAATTTTTGTGTGTGGCCGTTTTAAATTCGGTTTCTACCAATCGCGAGAAATTCTTACGTTTACTACGTCTTTACACTACGTCTTGTTCAAGTGCTGTTAAGTGCTTTAAGTGCTGTTAACGCCTCTTTTTTGCCGTGACGTGAACAAAATAGGTTTTTATTCTAATTTGTGCTGCGAAATTGAATGGCCAAATTGAAAATGAAAAATGAAAAAAAAGATTCCTGCAGAAAGCGTCGCCTAATGGCACTTTCTATGGCGGGCAAGCTGAATTTAATAAACGCCATGAAAGTGAGGAGCGAAATGCGGGACTTGGCGGATAAGCCCGCCAGAGAACGCCGGCGGACCGGAGCACGGTCTGCAACATCATGTGGCGTCTCCTGTCACCACAAACCACAAGCGAGGAGCTTAAAATCTATTTGGCCAGCATTCAAACACCTCACACTCCAGTCCCCTCAATCAGTTCGATTTGATTCGCCTCAACTATGTCTTCGATCACAGCTACCAGACCAAAAGGAAAATCATTGAACAGCCGCCGGTGCTCAATGATCGCGACAGTAAAACGGCCACAAACCAAATGCCCGCTCCCAGTTCAGTGGACAGCGAACTGCTGGCCTCCTATCAAGAGGTATAGCGGATAGTGCAGCCTAAAATGACCCCCTGAAGGTGACCGAGCAAAAGAGGATCGGGCAATGAGGATGTGCCCTACGTCAATGCCAATTTTATCAAGGTAAGAAATGGGCGAACCAAACTTCAACTTTATAAATCAATCCCATTTCCTAACGTTTCCCTGACAGGGCCCCGACGACGTGGCCAAGTGCTATGTGACCACCCAGGGACCGCTGCCCAATACCATTTTCGAGTTCAGCGGAGCTATATTTGCTGCCAAGTCACACATGCTACAGCAGTACATAGAGAAGATCATCATGACCTGACCAACTTTACGGAGGCAAATCGGCAAAAATGCGCGAATTACTTTCCAATCAATATGAACGAAATCTTTGCCATGGCAGCCAAGTGCGAGGTGTTCATTAAGTGCCGCTGCTCGGGACTACATCGAACTGTCATAATGATAACAATTAATTTATTATTAATTTCATTTAATAATAAAAATATATTAAAATAGCACATTAAATATGTTATATTCATAATCCTGCAAGGTGTTGTTGTTTATAAGTTCGCGGGCATATTTAACAGCGCCAGAGCAGCGCACGGTTTCTTTGAAACGTTTATCGACAGAGTAAATTGTGTTATCGTGGTATTAACATAGGCTTAGCAGACTCTGTTAAGAATATGCGGAATATCAACCTTTTCACAAGAAATTTTTTGGCGACCCGTGGATACCGCCCTTTAGTTAGAAATGAAATCGTTAATAGTAAAATCTCCAGAGATTTCCAATAAAGTGGTCCGGTTCGGGTTGAGGTTTGAGGAGTCAAAAATAGAGCGCCTGGTTCATGGTCCTGTTCGCGAACTCCAAAAAACCCGAACTGAACCGGTTCTCAGGGGTTCGGTTCCGGACCGGTTTGCAGCCTTGGTTTTGAAACAAAATAAAATTTGCATTTTAAATTTATTTTGAAAAAAAATGGGGCTTTATTTTATTCCGGTTCTGTATGGATTTGTTATATGGTTCTTTAAACTAGTATGCAAAAGAATGTAGTCAAATCCATATAGTTTTAACATTTTTATACCCTTGTAGAGGGTATATTAAAATTGTCGAGATGTTTGTAACGCATAGAAGGCAGCATCTCCGACCACATAAAGTATATATATTCTTGATCAGCATGACGAGCTGAGTTGATATAGCCATGTCCGTCTGTCCGACCGTCTGTTTCTATGCTATCTCCTCAGTCAGTTTTAAAGCTATATTAACCAAACTTTTCACGAAGTCTTTTGGTACAAATACGCTGTACATTTGTCGGAACCGGCCAGATCGGATGACTATTGCATATAGCTGCCATAGGAACCATCGGTCGAAAATGTTGTTTTAGTTAGAAAAATTTTTTTGTTGTCATAATTATGAAAAGTCACCAAAATTAATAAATAATATGGGTCTGGAAAAAAACCTTTTTCTAAAAAACTAACAATCATAAAATAAAAACTGCTATGCACTTTTATTTAAAAATATTCCATTAATCAGTAAAAAAATAATTGGGCAATTCGGAAAACATTTATAGAAACCCCAAGCAAGAAAACATACAAGTTTGTGAATTTTTAGACTGTTCCCGCCCCATCTAATATTAATTTAAAGTTCAGTTAAGCCTTTAGTAAAGTAAACCTATTCAATATTTTACCTTTTTGCAAACAAAATCAATAGAAAAATTTAGATTTTCTTAATTTTATGCAACACGCACCTATTTTAGTGACCAGTCAAAATTGGCCGCTTATGTTAACTTTCGTAAGTACTGAGAATTTCTTTTACACTTTTGAAGTGTGCTTTATTTTTTTAATGATTAGATATGTTTATTTTAAAAAATAACTTGTTTCTTAGAGAAAACCAAAGGGTATAAAATAAGGGGGATAAAAATTGCACACCTATTTCATTGACCATGAGTGATTGTATTGGCCCTCATTGTGAAAATGCAAAAAAAAAACTATTTTTGAAAATTGTAAATAGGCCTAACCCCATAAGCAACATGCTGGTGTGGTAGTCCCAACCGATTTTGATTTATAGATTTCTAATAAGAAAAACTAACTACCAAAGGATTATAATTGTTTCGAATAAATGCTATACGTGACCATGCCTTGAGAGTAGTTGTCAAGCAAGAAAACAACTGAACAGATAAACAACGTGTTTGAACAGTTTGAGTGAATTGTTGACTCACTTTGAAAAAAAAGGGCAATTGAATTTGTTCAGTGAAATGAACAACTTATACCCAACGCTAGTATGAGGTGGACCTCAGTCGAGAACTCGGGATATAAAAATAAATTCATCTCACTGATCCTTATCAAGCAGAGGTTTAAGGACTGTCGGAAATAGTCTTCCGAACCAGTCTGTTCCGAAACATTAGCAGCGTGTAGTAAGCAGATGAGTCTGTGCAAGATTTCAGCTCGTTAGCTCTTAAACAGAGAGACAAGTTTTCGTAGAAACAGACGGGCGCACAGTGGGCCAGCTTGTATGGATACTGCGGCCAAAAATACTTTCAGTAGATATATCGACTTGAAACTTTGTTTACGGCTTTATAAAACCGTTAGATATGAGATTTAATTAAATGGGCGTGACTAAACTCTCACACTCCCACCCCTACCATACAATTTTAACAAGTCTAAGAAAAAAGTTATATTAAAATTTTTTATTTGTGTTTCAATTTTTATTTTGTTTTGTTGCGTTAGTTTTTGTACTTAACATAAAAAAAATAAAAAAAATAAATGAATTGAAAAATACTTAAAAAAAAAAGAAACTAATTCTTAATAAAACATATATCGCTGCAATCTCAGATTTTAAAGTAAATCCAGTACCTAAAATACAGATTTTAGTCGAATTGACTTGTGCTTTGATAGAACACTCAAAAAAGAATCCAAACACAACAACAACAGAGACCTGGAATGAAACAGTTGCACCGCAGTAACAAATAGCAAAAATACAAGCACACTCTAGGCTTTGGGATATAACACAACTTCCGGCAATTTCCGGCAGTTAAACTTTGTAGTCTTAGAATCTTAGAAGGTTGACCAACTTTGTCAAATAAGTCCAATTGGGGGAATCAGGGGGGGATCATCACTATTACTTTAGCTGAATTTATATCACATGGACAATGGCACACTAAAAAATAGTACTGACAAAACATAAATTTTTATAAAAGAACTCAACAAACTAAAAATATTAAATTTATTAAAAAACAAAGTTAGCACCTTTCTTTTGACGATTTAGTTTAAGTTTTTTTAATATTAGTTTGATTTAATATTGTTTTAATTGTTTTAAATTTCACTTAAATCTCAAAAAGCTCTCACAGTAAGAACCAATATATTTCATGCTCTCTCTTTTGAAGCCACTTTTATAGAGTACGGTTGTAATAAAACCAAATCAACTATACAATTAAAAAGCTCATTCTTTTGCGAGATAGAGTCAACATGTTTGAAGCCAAAATTCTCACTTTGCATTTTTTATTTTTGGCCTATGGCAGTTAAATGTATGGGTTGCAATGGCCGTTGTTCCTTATCCAAAATAAATATTCATGATCATTTTTTCTTTTTCTCCTACGCGTTTCGGCCGCTTGTTGTGCCTTCTTCAGGGAGCCTGTGTTTATTTTTTTTTTTATTACATTAAATACAATAATACAAAATCTACATTTTTATACATCCCATAGTGAGTTTTGTTTTGTATTTTGATTTGTTTATTGTTTATTTCTGCTATCGCTGCGGCGTAAATGTAATTGCTTTGGTAGAAGACTTCTTTGTGGTCCAAAGCTCTCTCTCCTCTCTGCTGAATGCGTAAGCTCTTTAACGTAAGTCTTGTTCGTTCTCTCCTCTCTATGTCTATTAGCCTAACGTTGTCAAAATCCGCTGTATGATCAGCTGATGTCAAGTGTTGCGCTAATGCTGTTGTCTCCTTTTTTGTTTTTTGCGTCACCTGTGTGCTCTGAAATTCTTGTTTGAAGCGGTCGTTTTGTTGTTCCGATGTAAACGCCGTCGCAAGATTCTCCCTCTTTCCCTTTACATGTAATTTCGTATATTACATTTTGTTGTTCCTTGTTTAGTCGGTCTTTGGTGTTTGTAAAGAGTTTGCTTGTGCTTGTGTGAGCTTTGTAAGCGTACGTTATGTTTGAATGTTGGTTTGGAATTATCTTAGTAATTGAGTGTTTGTTATTTTGCCCACGGTACGCTTATGTAAATAGTATCTTTGGTTTCCTTATTGGGGTTCGGTGCGGTATTCTTTTTTGTGGCATCTGTGATGAGTGTTTCTATGAGCTGTCCTGGAAAGATGTTTTTTAATAGAATTTTCTTTAATTTAATATATATTTCGGGTCTATATCTTTGGTCGCTTAGTGTATATGCTTTTGCTATCATATTATTTCACGTATTTATTTTTTGGGTTATCGGTTGATATGAATGGAAATTCATTATGCGTCCTGATGCTGTGTCCTTCGTGTACCATTTAAATAATAGTTTGCCTTCTTCTCTTTTTATTTCGGTGTCTAAATATGGTATTGTCTGGTTTTTCTTTACCTCTATTGCGAATTGTATGCTTGAATGTTGCTTGTTTAAAGTCTCCAATATCTTCTCTTTTTCCTCCTTCCTTATCACGCAAAATATATCATCCACATATTTATATAGGTGTCTTATGTGTATATTCTGTTTGTCGAGTTCCTCTTTTGTATCGTCCAATATTTTGTCAAGTACTACATTAGCTATAGTAGGCGATATCGGATTTCCCATAGGCATACCAAATATTTGGGTGAATATATGATTGTCAAATGATACATAATTGTTTTCGATGAGTACGAATTCTAGTATTTCCCTAAATTTTGTTTTTGGTATATCTGTGTGTATTGATATGTCCGTTCATTTGTCCATGATAATCTGAAAGTCAGCCACTTCATGCAGGCAGCGCTGCCTGCGCAGGCCGCGTGTGAGCTTGTGTGTGTTTGTGTGCGCTCGTATGTGTGTATGCGTTTGTGTATGTGAGTGTGTTTGTATGTGTGTCTCAATTGAACAGGGTATTTTGTAGTCGGGAAACTCGACTACAGCGCTCTTACTTGTTATACATACATACATCAAAATTTTGGTCATAGTATTATTTTCGTTTTGTGCAAATATTATTGTTGAGTCGTTCCATTGTGCGTTAGTTTCTTGTTTCATTCTTGTTTTGGCCGGGCCGAGGTCAGGTGTTACTATATATATGTATATACTTTATGTGGTCGGATATGGTTACTTCTGGGCCAAATTTTAATACACTATTTAAGTGTATAAATAGTAAAAGATTATAATTAAATTCTAAAACTATATTTTTTTTTGTATATTTCAGATTCGCAAACTAATTTTGGAGATGATTCACCGGTTGCCAATTACAGAGAATTTAAGACAACACGTTAAGTCTATAATAACAATGATGCTTAAAATATTAAAAACTGACAATGAAGAAAATGTGCTTGTCAGTCTTCGCATAATAATTGAGTTGCACAAACATTTTCGGCCATCTTTTAACCCGGAAGTAAGTAATTGAAACTCGTAAAAAGGTCGGTCAAGCCCGACTGTAGTATACTCTGTACCTACGAAAGTGCATGCTCTATGTGTGTTTTGCTGCTGCGAATTCTGTTTTGCTCATAAGCAGACTATCGTTCAACCGGTCTTGACCAAGGCTTTGGTGGAACGATAAAAAATGCTGATCACAAAATTTAAAAAAAAAACTAGGAGATATGAGTGTTTTCCAAATTGTAAGGGAGGCGGGGGCTTGGCAAAAACTGAAAAGAAAACTTGATCTGCCTGCAAAAATAAGGAGTTTATGTCTCACTCATGCCAAACCTTTAACTCTTACCATTTCTGAGATCTGTGCGTTGATACATTTTTTCACCTGAGTAACTGGTATATCGAAGTCGGGCACGGACGGCTTGAACTATCGAGTTTAAAAGTGTTGAAATAACTTTTTCTAACTTTTCACTTTTTACTACTTGACCATTCATCCACAATCCGATGCCACAATTTACTCCTGCCACCTTTCTGTCATAGAGTCGGTTTCTTTTGACGGTGAACACCCATTGTTTAAAAAAAAAAACTGATTTTATGAAGCTTAACGATCCTAACACTTGTACAGATTTTGATGTTGCCATAGAACTTTTCTATGAAACCTTGAATTCGCATTTTGATGTTTGTGTTCGACTTGAGCTCCCTCGCTGTCCTGACGATAGAAGATAGATAGAGTAATAGCAAATAAAATATCTCCCAAATATTAAGAAAATGTAGACTTCTTTGATGAAATAAAACAGGTTCTTTGTGGTGAGAGTTTCTGTTCAGAGATTTTGGACCAACGACTATTTACGGGGGTGACACAGAAATATCGCAAACGGTTGGTTTGAAAATCCCTCGTTAAATCCGTCGGTGCCACAGAACATGGAGACGGTTAATTTTCTCATTTGAAAATCTAGTTAGAACACAAACTGTTCCAGTTAAACTTCTATCTCCGGCTATGTCCGGCCTCAGGCTGTCATATATTTTAATCTTACGTAACGTTTAAAGCCAAAGACAACGACGTTATTAATTTCTGGTCAGTTTCTAATTCTGTCCTGGTAGCAACGGCGAAGGGTAGAACTTCACACAGTTTGTTAGTTGCCAATCCTGAAAGTTGTCACTTATATTATATTTTTGGCGGCGACAGAGTTTATTACAGTCGGGCTTGACATAATTTCTTAAGTGTTAATGTTTTTTATCATTATTTTCCCGTTTTAGATTCAACTTTTTTTGGGATTTGTGAAGGACATTTACACAAATTTACCAAATCATCTCACCTCAATTTTTGAAACCACAAATGATATTCGGATAACAGACTTAAAGGACTTAAACTTAGAAATGTTGTTACCAGAGTCTTATTCCGTAAAAACCATACATGTGGAAAAACCACTGGAATCAAATTCTCAGCAAATAATTGTAAGTATTTATTTATTATTCTATTGGCTAAATTGGGTATCACATGGTTGATCATCTAGCTAGATTATAGTCAATCTAGCTTCTTTTTTTATAATAGGACACGCGGCTACCCGATTTTAAAAAATCCGCTCAAAAGGAATGTACGGAAATCCGCCGAATCACTGCGATTCACGCTTTCCAAGTTTAAGAACTCGATTCTTGCTGTGAATTGTGTCGGTGAGAAAGCTTAGGATTATAAACTATATCACGTTGCTATAGTAATATGCGTGAAGTAGAGCTGCTAAGCTATTGATAGTGACGCTATTCGATTTTTTCGATAGTTTTTAGAGAAAAAGTCGACATTATCGATAATATCGGTTTCTCTACTTGCAATTAAATTAATGAATAGAAACATACGTGTATTCATTTATTTAAATAAAAACATAAAATTCGAAAACTTAGTAACTTAAATTAAATAACAATTTCATTAGATTATTTAAATTAGGGCTTACAGATTAAAAATTTATGTTTTACTTAACGATTTCTTTTCATAAATTAATGAGATCCTCAGACTCCAACTTTTTTTGTTAGAAAAATTTTAATTTAAATGATGGTGTCTTTTCATTAATTATTTAGATCTTTTAAACTGAAATATTTGTTAATAAATAACAGCAAGTCTACATTTCTGAATTTTAAGGAAGCCCGTCTTTCACTTATAATGCTTCCAGTTTAGCAGAACACTCTTTCAGATTCTGTGGCAGGCACCCAAAGATTTTAAAAAAGTGTCGGCTGGGAAGCACTGATAAGTTACATGTGTACATAAGCACATCATATTAACTTCCATGTACAACATTAATTAATATATGTATTCACCTTCAAGTACTGCAATGGGTCACTTTCTTGGGGAGAATGTGCATTCGCCAAATGTTGACTCATATTAATGATGGCATCTAATCGGTTGTTTGGAGTTGAAGAAGGCTTTTCAAAATGTGTTGGCATCTCTGTATCAAGGACTAGCTGTTGTGGTGGCTTGTTAGTAGTGCCAACACATTTTCCAACATTTTAGTGGTCCTAAACTGTTCTTAAGGGTTCGGCCCTATCGATAGTGAAAAATTTCCATCGAAAGTTTGACACAAAACCAACTATTCGATTATATCGATAGTACAGTCGATGTTTTTGCAGCTCTAGCGTGAAGCCGTGTGATCGAGTAAACTTTGCAATTCGACTTCAGCATGTGATTCGGTCACATGAATTCTGCCTGGATAACTGTTTTTCTTGTCTTTATAAACCTTATCGTAACTCGGCAAAAGCTCATAAAAGTTTCTGATCACAATATATTGGTGTTTCGTTAAAGTCTGCGTTAAAAGGGATAAATCTTCGTGAGCATCAAGCTTGAAGAAAATGTGAGTTTGATCTTAATTGGCGCAATGCAGAAGCTATTCGCCGCTTCGTTCGTTTTGAAATAGTGTTGAGTTGTTCATGAGTGAGTAAACAAAATTGAGTTGTTCTCTTAACTGAACACGGTGAACATGATTTTCTTTAATTGATCATTTTTGTTCAGTAAAAGTTGTTCGGTTGTTCTTGCTCAGTCAGTTGTTCAGAGTGACTTGTTCAGTTGTTATTGCTCAGTCTGTTGTTCAGAGTGGATTGTTCAGAGTGAGTAGTTTAATTGTTCTTGCTGAGTCAGTTGTTTAGTCCTCCTTGTTCAGTCAACTGATCGCTGCTATGTTCAGTTACTAGTTCAGTGTGACCTGATCAGTGACTGTTCACTTAGTTCGGCGACTGCTCAGCTATTAATTTCTTTGCGTTTCTATTTATTCTCAATCTATGGTCATACTGTTTTAAGCAACATGCTGGTGTGCCAGACCGAAGCGGTTTTTTATTAACAATACTTGATTAAAAAGTAAGTAAAAGTAAAATTGGCTCAAACAGCACCTCCAGGAGGGCCAGGGCCAAGCTTCTCTCAATCTCTTGGCGTGTGTGCTTGTAGTTTTTCGCACAAGAGAAACGGACCTACAGTTTAACGCCGAGTCCGAACGGCAATAGTTAGAGAATTTGCTTTTTCATGGCTAGTTACTTCACAGCTGGCGCCAGTAGCTGGTGAAGGGGTGATCGGGTGTGTAAAAGCTTTTTTCTAAAGAAAGAAAAAACTTTTTCTATTAGATGGTCCGAGGCGGGATCGAACCCACAACCTCCCGCACCAGCCGCCACACATACGACTGGTACGCCACGCCCGACCACTTAATTTAAGTGATTAAAAAGTGAGGTGGCTGAAAAAGAGCCAAAACGCCGCAGTGGGAACAGCAACAAAGAATTACAATTTGTTCGAATGATAGCTGATCGTCACCATGTCTTAGGGTTAGTTGACGACCAAGTGAACAACTGATCAACTGAACAACAGAACTACAGAAAAAATGAACAACTAAACAATTGAACAGCTGAATAACAGAACAAATGTATAACTGAGCAACGGAACAACAGCGATTTGAGTGAGTGGACTTACTTTGAAAAAAAGAACAAGTGAACATGTTCAGTGAAATGAACAACCTTTACCCTTCGACAGCTTGCCGATTTAGCCTTCATGAAACAACCTCCGGTAATGGAGAGAGGCTTATAGATTTTGCCGCGGGCAGGAACATGGTCATAAGTAGTACCAGATTTAAACATCGCTTCATCCATAAGGCGACCTGGAAGTCCCCTGATCAATTAACGCGAAACCAGATTGATCATTTTGTTATCGACGGAAGGCACTCATCGAGTGTTCTAGACGTGCGTGTGATCTAAGGTGTCAACATAGACTCGGATCACCACCCTGTTGCAGCCAAAGTACGCACGCGGCTCAGAGGTGCGCATGCCTCACGCTCTAGCACACGTCGAAAGCTAGATGTCGAGAAGCTGCAATCACAATGGACCTCTGAAGCCTACAAAGCTAAACTCACCCAACTGCTCAGGGAAATCTCGCCATTCCCTTCTGGAATCAAATATCACACTCCTTGAGTACGTCTGCCACGGAGATACTCTGATACGCCGAGTAACCGGGAGATAAAGAGAGAGAGGAGAAGCGCCTTTTTAGAAGGAAAAAGAATGAACGAGAAAGGCGCATGCGTGAGAGACGAAAATTGTATCAAAAAGAGTTAAGCAATTAACTGAAGATTTCAAGCCCGGAGATACACAATGCAAGGACGAAATGGGAATATGGTTACAGATCCACGAGTGGCACTAGACAAATGGAGAAGCTATTTCTCCAACCTGCTGGGAGGCGAAGACGAACACAGTGCCGCCTCTAGAGAAGTAGCGATGCCACCAATCGACAACATATAGATAGACCCTCCGGACCATCACGAAGTTTGTTTACCCATATAAACCAACAAATCAGCTGGCGTTGATGACCTGCCCGCTGAATTGCTCAAGGCTGGAGGCTAGAAATTGGTAAGGTATGCACCATCTCCTTCCCATTTTTTAAAAAAGGAGACCCTGCAGTTTGCGCCAACTACCGTGGGATAAGTCTCCTTCCATATTGCATATAAGGTTCTGTCGTGTATTATTTGTGAACGTCTAAAGCCACTTATTAGCACACTCAGATTGGACCTTATCAATGTAGCTTTAGACCAGGTAAATCCACCACAGACCAGATATTCACACTGCGGCAAATCCTGGAGAAGACCCGTAAGACAAAGATCGACACCTTCCATCTTTTTATTGATTAAAAATCCGCCTTCGTCACACCAATAAGGTCAAGGTTCTTTGAAGCCCTGTCTACCTTTGGTATACCAGCAAAGTACGTTCGACTTTTTATGATGACGTTGAGAAGCACGCAAAGTTCCGTCAAAATAGAAAATAGTATCGTGTGACTTCTTTAATCTGCTGATGGAGTATATACTGCGCCAGTGCCCAAATGCCAACAGATATATCGTTAAGATCTCACCATATATCGTTAAGATTTAATGCTACTCGCATATGCCGATGATATTGACATTATCGGCACAAACGAACTTGCGGTAAGCAGAATGTTTTCAGAGATAGGGAAGCAGTCTAAATTGATGGGCTTAGCGGTAACCGAGGACAAGACGAAGTTCCTAGAATCCACGCGCAATGAGTCTACGCGTAGTTGACAGCTTGTAACATTTGTAGAATACAGCTTTGAGGTTGTAAAGGAGTTCGTCTACTTCGGAACGGTGATAACCAGGGATAACAACATCAGCCTGGAAATCCGAAGAAGAATCACTCTGGCAAACCGATGCTACTTCGTGCTCAATAGGAGGGAGATCAAGAGTAGAGCCCTCTCTCGAAAAACAAAAATAGCGCTATACAAGTCAGCTTATCATCCCAGTCCTGCAATACGGCTCAAAAGCATGGATATTAACAGCAGCGGATGACTCGGCGATTGGGGTTTTCGAGCGAAAGTCTTCGGAGGATTTATGGAGCTTTAAAAGTTCGCGATGAATTTGGCATCCGAAAGAACTGCGAACTGTATGAGCTCTATGGAGACACCAGTCTAGCCAACCGCATAAAACAACAGCGGCTGCGCTGGATAGGACATGTTATCCGTATGGATGAACAAGCTCCTGCAGGAATGGTGTAAAATTTCAAGAAGAAAGACATTGGGAGAACAGGCACGAGGGCTACATGTAGCCAGAAACGGAGATGGGAAGACCAGGTGCGGAGTGACTTTGCCAAGCTTGGTCTGAACAACTGGAACCCGCTCGCAAGAAACAGAGGCGACTGGTGGGCATTGGTAGCGGCGGCCGAGACTGTTAGGCGGTTGTGATTTAAATATCGGGCCATAGAAGAAGAAGATTTATCGTTTGTAAGCAAAAATTTCATATAATAAATTCAGTGAATTATGTAATTTTATTTTAATGACATTTTAGTTAGGTTGGACTTTAAAACGGCAAAATGGAAAATAGTAGGTCTCGGCATTCCCAAAGCTAATATTTGTTGCATAATTAATAATTCTGAAAATCAAAAAATTTTAATTAAATTTTAAATGGTCTCGACAAAGCCTTAAAGTTTTCAAAAAATTGACCATGACCTTACAAATTTCATACTCAGCAGGTCCAATCTAATGAACATATTAAGTTAGGTTAGGTTGCGATGGCTGAGAGCGACAAGTCGGGTCCATTGCGATGCCATATTTATTCCCTATTAATCTTTTTAAAACTGAGGCGGCTCCTCGTTACTGAACCATTGTGTGGACAGAATGAGTTTGAGCAGAGCTGGGATCTCTAGCCTGGATGTCTCCGAGTAGCAGAGATTGACCAAGTGTCCTGAGTCTCCTTCTACTCAAGGCGGGGCAATGGCCAAGAAGGTGTTGTACCGATTCCTCCTCTTCTTCGTATTCGCAACTTCTGCAGAAGTCATGGTAAGTGACGAATAAGCGTGCTGCGTGTCTGCCAATAAGACAGTGACCCCTGAGGGTACCCACCAGAAGTGAAATGTGTTCCCTTCTGGGAGGTAAAAGTGTGTTAATACGTTTTTGGTCGAGTGTTGGCCATGTAAGCCTGGCTACTGCACAGGAGGAAAGGTTTTTCCTCCGATTCGTAGCTAGACGAAGTGTTTCTGCTTTTGTGTGAAGCTTATATGTCGCCATAGGCATCCCTATCGTGCTCTTCTCTGAAAGGAGCTCGATGGTGGTACCTATTGTGGCCAGTTTGTCCGCAGACTCATTTCCTTCTATGTTGTGATGTCCAGGCACCCATATAAGGTGTATACTGAAGTGTCGTGCGATATCATTTTGAGGTGAGCGACATTCCGTAAGTTTTTAAGCATTGTTGGTATGTAAGTCGAGTGCTTTAAGGGCGGCTTGACTATCTGAGTATATTAATACGTTTCCTTCTTTGACCGTGAGTGTTTCAGGTGGCAGCTTCCTGGATGGCTACCACCTCTGCTTGGTACACACTACAGTGATCAGGAAGGCGGAACGATAAGTTCAAATCTAGGTTGGGAGATAAAACGCCCTCTCCTACTTTTTCATCGAGCTTAGATTCATCAGTGTAGAAGTTAATGGCGTTAGCTCTGCTATGGGGAAGGATGTCCCAATCGTGTCGGCTTGCGATATGGACGTCGTATAATTTGTCGAACGTTGTTTGTGGTATACAGTAGTCTGTATAGTTCCAGGGTATAGTTCCAGAGTAGTTTCCTATCCAAAACGACAACCAAGTATTTGGCATTGTCACCAAACTCAAGGCTTACTCCGTTGATTTTAGGAGGGACAAGATCAGGAATCTCGTACTTTCTAGTGAAAAGTACTATTTCCGTCTTAGCTGGGTTGGTAGTTGTCCACTGAGCAAGTGTTGTCAGTGCGGACTGCATGAGGTCACACAGCGTTTGAGGAAACATTCCACATTTAACGATGGCATTATCGTCAGCGTAAGCCACCTCTTCGTGTCCCTCCGCTTCCATAAGTCGCAGCAGTTGGTTAACTATTACAACCTACAGCAGCGGAGAGAGAACACCTCCCTCCTTAGTGCCTCTGTTAACACATCTGCGAGCAGTTGAATCGCCAAGTTGGGAGTACACCGTCCTGCTGGTTAGCAATTGGTCGATGATTCTTACTAGCGGCACATCTGCTCCCACATATGTCAAGGCAGAGTTGATGGCGTTAGGTTGGAGTGATTTTTCAATCCTTGATACCAGAGAGCGCTGGGCGGTTTCAGTAAACCTACCCTTGCTGTATGCATGTTGCGTGTGTGCTAGATGAGCTTGACTTATAGTTTGCCTCAGGTGTACGTCTATAAGTCTCAAGAGTTTAAAGAAGAAACGAGGATAGGCTTATTGGCCTATAATCGTTTGGTTTCACATGTGAAGCTTTGCCCGCTTTCGGTATGAATACCAATTTAGTTTCTCTACACCTAGTGGGGATATAGTTGACCCTAAGACAGCTTACATAGATGGTGTAAAGTCAGATCATTGTGTAACCAATAGTTTGTTGTAGTTAGGCAGGATATATGTTATTAAGACCTGGCGACTTAAATGGTTCGAACGAATCGATAGCCCATTTAATTCTGGTCTCCGTGACAATGGTTTTGCCATATTGCATAGAAAGGTCGGTTGGCCTAAATTGAGGTGTTAAGTAAGTTAATGGAACATTCAGGAAAGTGAGTGTTTAGCAGAAGGTTTAGAATTCTTCGCTTGAGCTGGTCCAGGTTCCGCCTGTGTTTTGTAAGAGTCCTGGCGGGGTTGGTGAGCTAGCCAGGATCTTTCTGAGCCGTGATGCATCAGAAGTAGATTCAATATTACTACAGTAATGTAACTACAATAAAAATTAAACGAGTCCGTATACGCGATGGTGAGCGTATCGAATAGCTCATCTATCTGTTTTTCCGTACTTGGTGTGTATGGTGGGAACGGTCTAAGCTTTTTAAAGAGAAGTTTGTTGTGGACTTCCCAATTGGTTTTTTGGGGTTGTGTATCCTTTTGGGTGAGGAACACTTATTAGTTAGTACGACTTTTATGTATCGATGGTCAGAGGAGTGCTCTGGCAGCACCTTCCATGATATCAATTGGTCACTGAGGTCTACGGTGATGAGGGTTAAGGCCTGTTCTGAGAAGCGCGGAAAATTTAGCTCGCTAAATTGCACATAATAAATTTAGCATCCACATAAATTATTAGTGAGCCCATATATAAGTCAAAGAGACAAAATACAGAAACGGTCACACTGGTAGTCAGCTGTTTTGTTTTGTTTACAAACAAAAGTTGAAAGTGTTTTTTTTTTTCAAAAATAGTTTAATTAAGCTGCGCAACAGGAACACAGATATGTATGTTGATGGAGGTAGCGGCATCAAATTCCGGTTCAAGGCGTTGGGCGAGGATCAAATTATTGCCCGTTTGAGACACAATTGTAGCAGGTGCAGATCGAGGAGGAGGCCTACAAGTCTATTTTACGGATATTGGGAGATGATATGCGTCCTGCCATCGTCTTAATGGGGTCGAGCATGTCGTCAACAAGGCTGATCTGTTTGAGATGTCGGGCATAATCCCGGACTACTACTTGAAGAATTATTTGGAAGTCTGCCGTTCGGGCAACTGTAATCGTTTGGAGAAGTTTGTACAAGAGATTGGGTCATCGGCCAACAGTGTGGGTCAGCTGAAGCAGTTTGTGGAGTTCATAGTGCTTCATGCGGCCCTGACGAATGCCCAGATATGCGACAACATGGGGGGTAGTAGCACTTTTGAAGCTTGATTCAAAGTTGGTTGAATATGCATTTCTTTGTAGGAATGCTGCTATCGTCTCCAGGACGGCGGCTCGGAGTATCTGCAAACCATGGATTTGGGCTGTGCCATCATTTTGGCTCTCAAGTGAAACGCAATGCTAAAGATTGGAAAATATATTTTTAGTTTTCATACAAAATTATTGTTTTATTTGCCGTAAATTCAAAATCCTCCTCCTGGCGTTCACGTTTGACAGCCACGCTCACACCGCTGGAGCTGGCAATGCTGCCCACAGCAGTCGCATCGCTATCCAACTCTATTTTAAGCTGGTCCGCAGTGGTGGTAAACTTGATGACCGGGTTTGGATGTCACCACCTGTTTGTTTGGCATCCACCGAGTGCGGACGCTTGCGTCCGTTGGCATAGGAGACGATTTTAGGGGTATGGCACTCCAGTGCTGATTTCGTAACTTTCTTGGGCTGATTTGTGGCCCTTAGCTAATAGTTTCCTCGCGATTGAATCTCTCGGTGCGTTTTCTTTTGGGTTCATGTTTCCCGTGCATTGTCGATTTTGACGTAAAAAAAATGAGCTGCTTATATTTCCGCCATGGCATCAGCTGTTCATTCAATCCACTCACGACCCACACCGCTATCGATACGTCAACTATCGATAGGCCAATTGTCTATTTATTTAGCGCGTCTCAGAATACAGAAACGAAATTCCGCCGCGGAAAGTTTCCGCCACTGTTTTTTTTATATGGAGTGCGTCATAAAAATTTATTTTCCGCGCTTCTCAGAACAGGCCTTTATATCAAAGACCTGTCTTCTGTTTTTGATAATAAAGGTAGGGTCATTCCCTTTATTGGCAATATGCAAATCTGTCTGTAATAGGTAGTTATACAGTGATTCACTGCGCTCATTTATATCTGAGCTCCCCCATTGACTTTGGCATTGGCTTGTGTGTGTATGAATGCTGTTTCCAGTTAGGTCCCGGAATATTTTTGGTGGTGGAGGGGCTCTCAGTGTCATGAGCCAGATAAAAAGAGGCCAGCCCGATGGTTGAACTGCCCAGTTCCAGGCTGACCGTGGTGATGTCACCATCACTGAACTGGGGAAGTAAAAGTGATTTAAAATGTATTTTGGTTAAAATACATGATCGAATTTTTCCCTTACTCTTAGTGTTTAAAAGGTTGTATTTGGGTGTCTGTAAGCCATTGATTCTGTCACCAGAAATCCATGGTTCTTGAACGAGCACAATATCAACTTCGCCTGAGGATAGGCGAACTAGCAGTGCTTTAGAGTGATGCAGGTTTATTTGTAGAACCCGCATCAAATAAAAAATTTGTGACTAAAGATTTTGTGCTAGCCATTTGACCCTCCAGACACCCACTTCACACAAATCTTCATCATTTGCCTCTGCTTTATTCCGTTTAGTTCCAGTACAAAATAATAAAAAGAAGGAATTTACATTTTATTATATACTAGAAGTAAACACTTGAACAAAAAACAGAGAACAACTGTAAAAACTTGAGTTTAAAAGAGGATCTGGCTGTAAAACGGATAAAATCACAAACTAAAAGCACTACTGTGTGGGTGGGAGGATCACTGAGTGGGCGAGCACAGGTGCAGACACCTGAGATTGCTGGCGGCCCCAATGGGGGTTGTTTTGCAGGTCGCAAAAAACCGTCTCCAGATTCAGCCAATTGACAGGGAACGTTGATGAAACGAACTTGGGCAAACGATTGATGAACTTCCGTGGTATACACGAGTATAAAGACGAGTTTAAAATATAAAATTTAATTTATTCGTGTAAGTGTAACCTTTCAGCGATTTTCCAATGAATATATTATATTAATATTAATGTAATTTAAATATTACATGAGGACAACTTAAAATCACATTTCGTTTCAAATATCACATATGGGTATTATCTTCTAAATGCTTAAGAAATCAGTCATTTAGTTTTATATGAGATTATCTTACACAAATTTACTTAAATTCAATACAATCGGGGGTGTCCTGGAAATCTTTAGAGATTTTGTCGTCGGTTGGTTTGCAAAACGCTCGAAAAATCCGTCGGTGTCCCAGAACTTCAAGAGATTTCATTTTCTGAAAATCTAGTTAGAAAACAAACAAACAAAAAATTCCCTTTTTTT
The DNA here is from genome assembly GCA_037044535.1 of Lordiphosa magnipectinata. Classification (NCBI taxonomy): domain Eukaryota; kingdom Metazoa; phylum Arthropoda; class Insecta; order Diptera; family Drosophilidae; genus Lordiphosa; species Lordiphosa magnipectinata. The sequence goes on from JBAMBO010001355.1 coordinate 830,741, forward strand.
AATTATGGGTTAATTTAATGTTCAACAGAAAGGGCATAGCCGGATTTGTAATGGAAACGACCCCCAACGATATTAATTTTTTAAGTACGCAGTTTTAAAGTACATCAACCGAAAGAAATTTAGCGTTTTGTTTTATACTTCTAGTACTAACCCTGAATTTTTAACTGCGTTTTTTATCGTTTCAATCAAAAGCCTTTTTCGGGCCATCTATTCATTAAAGAATCCCAATTTTTTTTTGGTTAAAGCTGGCATGTATACTTTCCCCTACAATAATTTTTTAGATTTTTAAAATGCAAGCCGTTACCTACAAAATTCCGCGAAATTTTTAACACCATTTATTTAAGACTTCAAGTCGAGGTTCCACTTTCGTTTTTTACATGTTCAATTTTCGTTCCTATATACAATTCGTGTAATTTTTTCAAAATTTAAAAAGTTGTGAAAGGTGGGTAAAATTAATTAAAACAATAATTTATGTACTTATTTTAATTAAAAACCAATTTAAAAAATTTTTTCGAATGATCGCGGGTGCATATTCCGATAGCTATCGATAAAAATTGCATAAGGCTGTCACAATTTTGTGGTAAATACGGTCTGGGCAGCACTGCTTTTTTTCGGTCTACAAGCGTGAATTATTTGAATTATAATTTAAAAATGATCATAAAAGTTTTATGATAAAAAAAAAACACAAATAATAAAGGGCATAGTCAGATTTGTGGGGGAACCGGCCCCCAACGATATTAATTTTTTCAGTATGCAGTTTTAAAGTACATCCACCGAAAGAAATTTATCGATTTATACTTCTAGTACCAACCGTCAATTTTTTACAGCGGTTTTTATCGTTTCAATCAAAAGCATTTTTCGGGCCATCTATCCATTAAAGAATCCGAATTTTTTTTTAGATTTTTAAAATGCAAGCCGTTACCTACAAAATTCTGCGAAATTTTTAACACCATTTATTTAAGACTTCAAGTCGAGGTTCCACTTTCGTTTTTTACATGTTCAATTGTCGTTCCTAGATACAGTTCGTGTAATTTTTTCAAAATTTAAAAAGTTGTGGAAGGTGGGTAAAATTAATTAAAACAATAATTTATGTATTTATTTTAATTAAAAATGAGAAAGGTAAGGTAACTTCGTCTGTGCCGAAGTTTTAATACACTTGAAAAAGCTCGCTCCAAAGTTTAGCGATTTCAACCAAACTTCGCAGATCAGTTTGAAAACATTTAATTTTAATAATGAAAGAGTTTAAGAACGCTAACATTGAAAACAAACAAGTTTTCCTCATTAAGACCCATTTTTCGAACGATCTTCTCTATGGCAACTACAAGAAGTAGTCATCCGATCCAGGCGGTTCCGACATATTAGCAGCGTGCAGCAAAAAGAAGACTGTGAAAAATTTCAGCTCGATAGCTTAAAAACTGAGGGACTAGTTTGCCTAGAAACAGACGGACGGACGGACAGACAGTCAGACGGGCGGACAAAGCTCAATCGACTCAGCTCGTCATGCTGATCAAGAATATATATACTTTGTGGTCGGAGATGATTCCTTCTATGCGTTGCAAACTCCTGGGCACAATTCATACACTTTTCCAGTGTATAATTATTGAGCTAAATTGCAAAAATATTAGTTTAGCTCATTTATTATTTATTTTTAATACGTCAGTCTTCAACAATTAAACATTGAAAGTGCTCGAACTGTAATATTTATATTTTTCGCTGTTCTGGGCCTCCAAAGATCTTAGAAGATGGTCCGGATGCAAACTGTATTTCTAAATCCTTGGGAAAGAAATCACGTCAAGATGCGTTTTGCAAAAAACGAATTTTTATTCGGAAATCGTTGCTGTTTGGAGCACATTATCAGAAAACGTTTGTTTGTAGATGGGTTGGACCGCCTCAGGGAGCAATCTTTATCGAGTGACATTGGGGTCGAAGACTTGTGTAAACAGTATGTCCCTTCAAAACGGGAAGGCGACTTTTCATAAAATTGGAGAGTGTCTTTCGGAAAAGCAGATTGGAGTATTTACTGGATTGAATTGGGAAAATTTTCTAGAGCTGCAAGATATGTTGAAGTCCCTTGACATGGTATGGTTACTTCTCCCGTAGCCATAGCGCTGAGTATGTTATACTGCTTCTTTGGGCGACCGGGTCTGCCCGACCTCAGCATCTTTGGTCTTCCTGGCCCAAAACGAACCTCGCTCCCCTGCGCAACATCGTCTTCTGTTGCACTCTGGAACGAATCATTGCCGCTACTAAGCTTTGTAGCATTTGCCTCATCCTCAGAAATATCGCTGTCGCTGCTATGCCCCGACTCGGTCTCACCGCCCGGAGTCTCGACTTTATCTTTACCGCCTGGTAAATCAAATGTAACGGTCGCACCATCACCCTGATCCAGCTGGTCATGCTCATCGAAAAGAACATCACGCTTCTCGACCACTTGCCGTGTCTCTGCGTCATAAAGCCGATAGCCTTTAGCTTCTCTTGAATATGCGACCATGCGATACTCTTTCCCTTTTGGTTGGAACTTGCTTCTGTGGCGCCCCTTGGATAAAGCCACTGAAACGAAACCAAAAACTTTTAGATGACTTATAGAGGGCTTCTTACCAGTCCATGCTTCCATTGGAGTCATCTCGATTAGCGCGCTGGTTGGCGAACGATTCCGCAAATACACCGCCGTGTTAATTGCCTCAGCCCACAACGCCTCGCCTAATCCTGACTGTGCCAGCAAACATCTGGCCATCTCAACCAAAGTACGGTTGGCTCTTTCCGCAACTCCATTTTGTTGTGGTGTGTATGCCATTGTTAACTGCCGTGCTATTCCATTTTCCTTGAGAAATCCATCAAACGTCTTGTTCACATACTCGCGCCCGTTGTCACTGCGAATACATTTCAGCTTTCTTCCAGTTTGTCGTTACACCAGGTTTTTGTATTCCACAAACTTGCTAAAGACTTCGTCTTTGCCCTTCAGGAAATAAACAAACACTCTCCTGGACTTGTCATCAATAAAAGATAAGAAATATCGTGAACCTCCAATTGATCTCGTCTCAAATGGCCCGCATACATCACTGTGAACCAGTTCCAAAAGTTCACACGCACGATTTTCTGTCGCCTTTGGAAACGACTGAACGTGTATCTTGCTTATCATGCACGTTTTACATGATGCCTTGATAGAAAAATCCACCTTTTCCATCCCGCGCACTAAATTTTTCCTTGCAGCTTCCTTCAGACTTGCATAATTTAGGTGCCCAAATCGTCTGTGCCATAGCGGTCCGTCATCTTCAACTGCAGCAAAGCAATTATTTCTCTTGCCTTCAAACAAGTACAATTTTCCCACTTTTTCCGCCTTCAGTATGCATTCACCTTCTTGAACAATCTCCGCCATCAGCGGTCCAAAATGCACTACACTGTTGTATTCGATCGCCCGAGCCACTGACATAAAATTCCCTGCCAGCCCTGGTACATACAGCACATTATTCAAAGTCAATGTCCATGAATCAGTTTAAAGCTTAACTTCTCCTTTGCCCTCGGCCTGTAGAAATCCCGCATTAGCCAAACTGATCATCTCCGTATGTGCCTTCAGCCTCGAAAACAAATCCTTATTGCAACACATATGGCTTGTTGCCCCTGAGTCCAAGCACCATTTCGTTTTCTCGAAACTTCCCGCGTCCAACGCATTCAGCAAGCTAAACTCTTTGTTTTTCTGCCTTCTCTCTGTGCTGACCTCTCTCTTGCTCTCTTCTTTGTGCGCGCTCTCGCTCCGACATTGTGCCTTTATATGTCCCGTTTTTCCGCACTTAAAGCAAGCACCGTTAGCATATTTTTTCTTTGTCCAACTGTTCTTCTTTTGCATAACTGTATATGCTTGTGCATTCTCGCTGTATCTCTCTGCTATGCCTCTTCGTTCTCCTTCTTCTTTCAACTTTATACACAGAATTTCGAAGCTGGGTAAACTGTCGCGCGTCTCTATGGCGACAACGAAATTCTCATAGCCGGCTGGAAGACTGGAAAGCAAAATGATTGCTCGTAGCTCATCGTTCATCTCAATTCCAACCGCCGCTAGTTGATCCAAGATTTCACAGAACAAATTTAAATAACTTGGCATGCTTTGACCTTCTGCCATACGTAAACTGAGCAACTTCTTGTAAAGCGACATCTTCCGCACTGGCCCACTTGGCTGATGAACCTCTTTTAGTTTTGTCCATGCCTCATATGCCGTTCCACAGTTCTTGACATATCCCAGTTGCGATGATTTTACACTCAATGTGATCATGGCCAATGCCTTTTGATCCAACGCTGGCCAATTGACGCCTTCACCGGCGTTTGACACCACTAAATCACCCGACGCCACATTCCATAGCTCCGCGTGCACCAAAACACTGCGCATCTGTATGCTCCAAGAATCATAGTTCTTTTCCTCCACTTTTTCAATTTGGTACATGGCACTCATTTTGCTATTGTGTGTCCCGCAATTTAATCCGAAACGCGACTGTCTTTCAAACGACCTTGAGTTCGAAACTCTTCTGTTTTACTTTGCCCGAAACACCTTTGCTCAAACTAGACATAGACCGTTGACTATATCAAATCCCGATGATTACTTAATTACTGTGACCTGGGCCCATAACCTGTTGAGGCAGGATTAACTTTGTCAGGCAGTGGTAATCTAAAAAGGACTGAGCAGAATACAAAAATGCGTGTGTTCGGTTTGAGAGTTTATTCGCGAGTGCAGAGCAAACGCGGTTTCCATTTAGCGTTCGCCTCTGCTTCACATTCAGCAAGTCGCTGGATACAAATACATACATAATAGATATAAATGAGTGCATTGGTATTGATTCATATACATATTTCAACAATTTGTATATTATTCTTTCACTCAATCATCGCCGCTGTCTTCATTTATAACTGGATTTTTTTTTAGTATGCTTGCATCATTTAGGTTCGCCGAAAAAGGTCCCAATGTGTTAAGTATATATCCATTTGCACAATTACAATTGTAAATGGCTTACATAGTGGCTTTTTTTTGACACGAATATTACCTTCGCTGGAACTCGTTGTTTGAACTCTTTTCATGATGGACAAAAGTTCCATAAAATATCAAAGCCAACCTGTCAGTTAGACCAAATAATTTGCTGGCCATTAATCCAGTATGATGTTCAATCAATTCTTCCCTAGTAATTGCATTAAACACAAAATATGATGTAAGTTCTTTTTTAGAATTTGCTGTACGGTTCTTAAATAGGAATGTAACAATCGCTTGGACTGGATTATGCGTTGTAAATATGTCAAGGGACTTCAACATATCTTGCAGCTCTAGAAAATTTTCCCAATTCAATCCAGTAAATACTCCAATCTGCTTTTCCGAAAGACACTCTCCAATTTTATGAAAAGTCGCCTTCCCGTTTTGAAGGGACATACTGTTTACACAAGTCTTCGACCCCAATGTCACTCGATAAAGATTGCTCCCTGAGGCGGTCCAACCCATCTACAAACAAACGTTTTCTGATAATGTGCTCCAAACAGCAACGATTTCCGAATAAAAATTCGTTTTTTGCAAAACGCATCTTGACGTGATTTCTTTCCCAAGGATTTAGAAATACAGTTTGCATCCGGACCATCTTCTAAGATCTTTGGAGGCCCAGAACAGCAAAAAATATAAATATTACAGTTCGAGCACTTTCAATGTTTAATTGTTGAAGACTGACGTATTAAAAATAAATAATAAATGAGCTAAACTAATATTTTTGCAATTTAGCTCAATAATTATACACTGGAAAAGTGTATGAATTGTGCCCAGGAGTTTGCAACGCATAGAAGGAATCATCTCCGACCACAAAGTATATATATTCTTGATCAGCATGACGAGCTGAGTCGATTGAGCTTTGTCCGCCCGTCTGACTGTCTGTCCGTCCGTCCGTCTGTTTCTAGGCAAACTAGTCCCTCAGTTTTTAAGCTATCGAGCTGAAATTTTTCACAGTCTTCTTTTTGCTGCACGCTGCTAATATGTCGGAACCGCCTGGATCGGATGACTACTTCTTGTAGTTGCCATAGAGAAGATCGTTCAAAAAATGGGTCTTAATGAGGAAAACTTGTTTGTTTTCAATGTTAGCGTTCTTAAACTCTTTCATTATTAAAATTAAATGTTTTCAAACTGATCTGCGAAGTTTGGTTGAAATCGCTAAACTTTGGAGCGAGCTTTTTCAAGTGTATTAAAACTTCGGCACAGACGAAGTTACCTTACCTTTCTCATTTTTAATTAAAATAAATACATAAATTATTGTTTTAATTAATTTTACCCACCTTCCACAACTTTTTAAATTTTGAAAAAATTACACGAACTGTATCTAGGAACGACAATTGAACATGTAAAAAACGAAAGTGGAACCTCGACTTGAAGTCTTAAATAAATGGTGTTAAAAATTTCGCAGAATTTTGTAGGTAACGGCTTGCATTTTAAAAATCTAAAAAAAAATTCGGATTCTTTAATGGATAGATGGCCCGAAAAATGCTTTTGATTGAAACGATAAAAACCGCTGTAAAAAATTGACGGTTGGTACTAGAAGTATAAATCGATAAATTTCTTTCGGTGGATGTACTTTAAAACTGCATACTGAAAAAATTAATATCGTTGGGGGCCGGTTCCCCCACAAATCTGACTATGCCCTTTATTATTTGTGTTTTTTTTTTATCATAAAACTTTTATGATCATTTTTAAATTATAATTCAAATAATTCACGCTTGTAGACCGAAAAAAAGCAGTGCTGCCCAGACCGTATTTACCACAAAAATGTGACAGCCTTATGCAATTTTTATCGATAGCTATCGGAATATGCACCCGCGATCATTCGAAACAATTTTTTAAATTGGTTTTTAATTAAAAAAAGTACATAAATTATTGTTTTAATTAATTTTACCCACCTTTCACAACTTTTTAAATTTTGAAAAAATTACACGAATTGTATATAGGAACGAAAATTGAACATGTAAAAAACGAAAGTGGAACCTCGACTTGAAGTCTTAAATAAATGGTGTTAAAAATTTCGCGGAATTTTGTAGGTAACGGCTTGCATTTTAAAAATCTAAAAAATTATTGTAGGGGAAAGTATACATGGCAGCTTTAACCAAAAAAAAATTGGGATTCTTTAATGAATAGATGGCCCGAAAAAGGCTTTTGATTGAAACGATAAAAAACGCAGTTAAAAATTCAGGGTTAGTACTAGAAGTATAAAACAAAACGCTAAATTTCTTTCGGTTGATGTACTTTAAAACTGCATACTTAAAAAATTAATATCGTTGGTTCCCCGTACAAATCCGGCTATGCCCTTTATTGATTGTGTTTTTATACCCGTTACTCGTAGAGTAAAAGGGTATACTAAACTCGTGCAAATGTATGTAACAGGCAGAAGGAATCATTTCCGACCATATAAAGTATATATATTCTTGATCAGTATCAACAGCCGAGTCGATATAGCCATGTCCGTCTGTCCGTCTGTCCGTCTGTCCGTCTGTCCGTCCGTCCGTCCGTCCGTCCGTCTGTCTGTATGAACACCTAGATCTCAGAGACTAGAAGAGCTAGAGCAACCAATTTTGAAATGTAGACTCCTATTGTCTGCACGCAGATCCAGTTTATTTCAAATTTTTGCCACGCCCAACCCCGCCCCCACAATAAGAAATGTTGAATAACTCCCACAGTAAAGATCGGATGATAAATAGCCGAGTTAAAAAATGTTGCATACTTTTCGGCTGACCCACCTCAGGCACACAGGAAGGCTATTAAACATTTGTTTCCATGAGTAACGGGTATATCGAAGTCGGTTAGAGCCGACTTTAATTTACGCTTGTGGGCAGTTTACTTTAAAGTAAACTGTAAAGTATAGCTGCCATAGAAATTGGGTGTAGAAAATGTATATAGGAGGCCTTGTCAAAAATATGTTCATTTGGCCGAATGTATATATTTGTGTCAGTGGAATCAGGCTCCTAATTTATATAAATCATACAAGCTACAAGGGCATATAAACTTCGGTCGTGCCGAAGTTAGCTTTCCTCTATATTTTTTTTCTTTTGATGACTAGAAGAGTTGAAATCGTGTCAACTATGGAGGCACTTTTCTTTTCCTCCTGCTACTATAACACCTGTAATTTTTTCAATTTAAAATTTTGTTGTTTTTAATTTTTTTTGTGTGTTATTGAAATATTAATAAACATATAACCAAAAAATGGATGGTACAAATATTTTTAGTTTTTTTTTATTGAATTTTAAAAAATGAGCAAAATTTGACCCTCTAGACTAGAATACCCCCTTAATTAAAACGTATAGCTAAATTTCAATACATATATTCCTCGTGAAGGCAGTGAGAAGCAAAAATTGGGATCCAATGTCAGCTCCCAAGAAAAATCGTTTTATCTTTCACTTGCGTGATCTATAATATCTATAAATCTTTGATAGATCTAAAATAAACAAGCCCCAATACCTATTTCATTCACTAAACTAAATTCTTTTTTGTTTGTTTTCAATTTCAGTATAATCTTCTTCCTCGTGGAGTTTTATCTCTGAAAGTCCTACAAGAGCTACCAATTATTGTTGTACTTATGTATCAAATATATAAAAACGCAGTTCACCAAGAGGTTTCTGAATTCATACCGTTAATACTAACAACTATTAATTTGCAACCAACGATTATTCAAAGGTAAGTTTTCTGTGGACCTAAAAATTGTACCGTCATTTTCCTTTTACTAAATTGTGAAATAGTCATTTTCTATACCGCTTTGTGAAAGTGTATAATCAAGTTTCAACCGGCTGGACCGCAATCCGCTTTTAAATTGTGAAAATGTGGCGGGGTTTGTAGGGGTTTGCTGGTGCGCAAAGAAAACAAAAGAAAGAAAGGTTTTAAAGGCAAAAAAGGACATATTTTCGTGATTTTTTTGTTGGAGATGTGCTCCGGAGATTCGCTGTCACGGCCTTTTTTATACCCGTTACTCGTAGAGTAAAAGGGTATACTAAAGTCGTGCAAATGTATGTAACAGGCAGAGGGAATCATTTTCGACCATATAAAGTATATATATTCTGATCAGTATTAACAGCCGAATCGATATAGCCATGTCCGTCTGTCCGTCCGTCTGTATGTATGAACACCTAGATCTCAGAGACTAGAAGAGCTAGAGCAACCAATTTTGAAATGTAGACTCCTATTGTCTGCACGCAGATCAAGTTTATTTCAAATTTTTGCCTCGCCCACCTCCGCCCCCACAATAAAAAATGTGGAATAAATCCCACCATTTTTGAGATATCGATCTCAAATTTAAAACTTAGATTTATATTCGCAACATCTATAAGCCTAAAATTGCATCAAGATCGGATGATAAATAGCCGAGTTAAAAAAATGTTGCATACTTTTCCGCTGTCCCACCTCAGGAACACAGGAAGGCTATTAAACATTTCTTTCCATGAGTAACGGGTATATCGAAGTCGGTTAGAGCCGACTTTAACTTACGCTCTCGTTTTTACTGATTAATGGAATATTTTTAAATAAAAGTGCATAGCAATTTTTATACCCTGTTCTCATTAAAAATGGGAAAAGGGGATGATGAAGTTGTGCAAACGTATGTAACAGCCAGAAGGAAGCTTCTCCGACCCTATAAAGTATATATATTCTTGATCAGCATCAACAGCCGAGTCGATATAGCCATGTCCGTCTGTCCGTCTGTCTGTCTGTATGAACGCGTCGATCTCAGAGACTATAAGAGATAGAGACACAAATTTTGGCACGCACATAGGTGTATACCGTACCCAGATCAAGTTTCTTTCAGATTTTGAAAATATCGCCCCCTCCCCCCTTAAACCGCAAAAAGCTGTCACAGCCACAATTTTAAAGTTAGAACCTGGTGGCTTACTTTATATTATCCTAGGCCTTATATCTTACTACTCTCCAAAGGAAAATAAGATACGAGCAAAAACACCAAAGTTATTAAACAATTTAGCTTATAGGAGCGGGGTGGGGGAGGCGGCCACTTCATGCAGGCAGCGCTGCCTGCGCAGGCCGCGTGTGAGCGCGCGTGTGTATTTGTGGGCGCTCGTATGTGTATATGCGTTTGTGTATGTGAGTGTGTTTGCATGTGCGTCTCAATTGAACAGGGTATTTTGTAGTCGGGAAACTCTTACTTGTTATTTTATGAATGTTAGTTTTTTAGAAAAAGGTTTTTTTCCAGACCCATATTAATTTTGGTGAATTTTCATAATTATGACCAATTTAAAAAAAAACGAGAGCGTAAGTTAAAGTCGGCTCTAACCGACTTCGATTTACCCGTTACTCATGGAAACAAATGTTTAATAGCCTTACTGTATGCCTGAGGTGGGTCAGCCGAAAAGTATGCAACATTTTTTAACTCGTCTCTCTCTCTCTCTCTCACTAAGATTGCTGCTGAACGCAATGCTTAGGTTATGAGTGGGGTGGGTGGTGGGTGTTAACTGATCGTTTTTTGCTCATAACTTGAGTATCGTTCATCCGATCTTTATCATTCCTTCAGCAAATCGATAAATAATTTTAAGTACTAGATATCTCTAGAAAGTACGAACCATCTATCATCAAAACTGTAGGAGATATGACGTTTTTTCCAAATTGCGGGGGCGTGAGGGGGCGTGGCAAAAATTGAAAATAAACTTGATCTGCGTGCAGACAATAGGAGTCTACATTTCAAATTTGGTTGCTCTAGCTCTTCTAGTCTCTGAGATCTAGGTGTTCATACAGACGGACGGACAGAGACGGACATGGCTATATCGAATCGGCTGTTGATGCTGATCAAGAATATATATACTTTATATGGTCGGAAATGATTCCTTCTGGCTGTTACATACATTTGCACGACTTTAGTATACCCTTTTACTCTACGAGTAACGGGTATAAAAATTATAATAGTGCATATACTCAACAAATAATGATTTTTTTCCAAAAGTATACTTAATTTGCTATAATCTAATATATATTTTTTATCAAATTAATGTTAATTTTTTTTTTAAATTTAAATTAGTACTTTGTAGTACCCCCTTTTGCTTTAATTACACATTTTACCCTATTGGGCATCGAATTGTACAAAGCGCTTAAATATTCCTCAGTGATATTCTCGAACCATACTTTTTCTATCACATCCTTCAATTCTACCATGGTTTTAGGCTTCCTTTTTTTTATTTTCGCAGCCATAAAGGGGTGTTAACTGGCCGTTTTTTGCTCATAACTTGAGTATCGTTCATCCGATCTTTGTCATTCCTTCAGCAAATCGATAAATAATTTACTAGATATCTCTAAAAGGTACGAACCATCTATCATCAAAACTGTGGAAGATACACGTTTTTTCCAAATTGTGGGGGCGGGAGGGTGCGTATCTAAAATTGAAAATAAACTTGATCTGCCTGCAAGTATAAGAAATATACACCCAGCGCCACAAAAAAAGCCGCAGTCTAAATATTCACATACTTGTATGTTTTCTTGCTTGGGGTTTCTATAAATGTTTTCCGAATTGCCCAATTATTTTTTTTACTGATTAATGGAATATTTTTAAATAAAAGTGCATAGCAATTTTTATTTTATGAATGTTAGTTTATTAGAAAAAGGTTTTTTTCCAGACCCATATTAATTTTAGTGACTTTTCATAATTATGACAACTTTAAGAAAAAAAATTATAATAATTATAATAGTGCATATACTCAACAAATAATGATTTTTTTCCAAAAGTATACTTAATTTGCTATAATCTAATATATATTTTGTATCAAATTAATGTTAATTTTTTTTTTTAAATTTAAATTAGTACTTTGTTGTACCCTCTTTTGCTTTAATTACCCTTTTGGGCATCGAATTGTACAAAGCGCTTAAATATTAATATTATATTAATATAATATTTAATAATAATACTTTTTCTATCACATCCTTCAATTCTACCATGGTTTTAGGCTTCCATTTTTTTATTTTCGCAGCCATAAGGGCCCAGACATTCTCTATTGGGTTGAGGTCAGGGCTGTTTCCGGGCCAATTTAGGGACAATTAGGGCCAAGGAAAACAAAAATTGGAGTGATTCCGAATGGTCACGAGTCCTATTTTCGGATGAGTCCAAATTCAATCTCATTGGACCCGATGGCTCTTGCAAGGTGCGCCGTAGAAAGGGCGAACGATATTTGGAAAATTGCTTTGTGGTAACCGTTAAGCATTCACCATACATTATGATACGGGGATGCATATCTAAATATAAAACTGAATCAATTTTAATGATTCAGGGTATGGTGAACGCGGAAAAATATAAAGATATAATTTTAAGTGGAGTTGTGCCTAGCATTGAGGCAATAAGTGAGAAAGAAGAAGATACTATTTTTTAAGATGATTCTGCACCTTGCCATCAGGCTCGATCTGTAAGTAATTCAGTGAGCTTTTGTTATTAAAACAACTTAATCAATTAATTTTGACCTTCTTCTTAACGAAGATAACAATTTTGAAGGAAGAATTGGGTATTAAGTCCCTAAATTGGTCCGGAAACAGCCCTGACCTCAACCCAATAGAGAATGTCTGGGCCCTTATGGCTGCGAAAATAAAAAAATGGAAGCCTAAAACCATGGTAGAATTGAAGGATGTGATAGAAAAAGTATTATTATTAATATTATATTAATATAATATTAATATTTAAGCGCTTTGTACAATTCGATGCCCAAAAGGGTAATTAAAGCAAAAGAGGGTACAACAAAGTACTAATTTAAATTTAAAAAAAAAAATAACATTAATTTGATACAAAATATATATTAGTATACTTTTGGAAAAAAATCATTATTTGTTGAGTATATGCACTATTATAATTATTATAATTTTTTTTCTTAAAGTTGTCATAATTATGAAAAGTCACTAAAATTAATATGGGTCTGGAAAAAAACCTTTTTCTAATAAACTAACATTCATAAAATAAAAATTGCTATGCACTAAAAAAAATAATTGGGCAATTCGGAAAACATTTATAGAAACCCCAAGCAAGAAAACATACAAGTATGTGAATATTTAGACTGCGGCTTTTTTTGTGTACATGTCAAACCTCTATCTCTTACCATCTCAGAGATCTCTTCGTTCATACGGACGGACGGACAGACAGATACCGACAGACAGACAGACGGACACACGGACATGGCTATATCGACTCTGCTGTTAATGCTGATCAAGAATATATATACTTTATAGGGTCGGAAACGATACCTTCTCTCTGTTACATACTTTTGCACAAACTTAATATACTCCTTTACCTTCGGTACAGATAGCCGATTTTCCTTCATTCTTTTATTTAGGAGTGGCTTTTTTGCAGGTGTCTTTGCCATTAAACCCACTTCATTTAAACGACGTTGAATTGTTCGGGTCGAAACATCCTTTGCAAATGGTTACCGTACCTCAGATGCTATCTCAGCTGCATTTTTAAAGCGATCCTGCAGGCTCGTTTTCATGATAATACGATCTTCTCGTGCTGGTGTGTATTTTATTTCCCGATCCTTGCTTCCTTTCCACTTCACCTGTCTCACGATATTTTTTTTTAAAACCGACGCACTGAACTTTCATTACAACCTGTCTGAGCTGCTATTTGACGATTTGGTACATTTTGTTCAGATAATAAAATAATTCTCTCCTTCTCCCAAATACTGAACTGCTTTCCTTTAGGCATACTTTTAAAGGTGTCTTGGAAAATAAAATTCTAGAGAAAGCTATTTTGACAACTGAGCTCTTGAAATGACGAATCTATGTGAAGAATATTTGTCCCCCCCAAAAAAAAATATGAGCATAGAACGGCATTTAGGGGAATCCCCGCATAGTGATAGCAAAAATTCATAAATTTTCAAGGGCCGGCTTTTTTTTGTGGCGCTGGGTGTATGTAAAATTGACCTGATGTTTGTAACGCATAGAAGGAAGCATCTCCGACCACCAATGCTTAATCCCGAATCGAATTTCGGTTCCGGTACGTACCGAAATGGATGTTCCGAATGGATGTCCGGAACCGAACCCGGATCGGATCATGCACCAGGCGCTCTATATTTTTGACTCCTCGAACCTGAACCCGAACCGGACAAATTTATCGAAAAATGATGTTCAGTTCACCAATTTAATTAATGTATTCAACGAAACATCCAGGGAAAAATTGAAGATCTCCGGAGATTTTACTATAAACGATTGCATTTCTAACTAAGCGTGAATGATATTTAATAAAAAGTGACAAGATAAAGTGTGATGATAATGATAGATTATACGGAAAGAAACCGTTTGACCATATGATGAATCATCTTGGTTTTGATCGGACGGTATAGATCACAATTACTACCAAGTGATTTATAATACGCTTGGCTTACACGCCGCGCAATGGTTTTAAAATCTTCAGCACGACAAATGTTTTTTACTATCTAGGTGACAAGTAAGACAAACATACTTCTACTATGAATTCAGTACCAGTATTGGCTGCAGTATTCTCATGTTTTACTTACAAAAAACAGCTGCAAAGCAACTGACTCAACGTTTGATTGTGAAAAAGAGAAGCTTATGAAAGCAATAGAAATCAATAAACAAATATCTAATATAAAAGCTGTGCTTGATGCTATAGATTTCTTTGTAAATTGTCACATACACATCGAGCAATGTTTTAAAATTTTTGGAAAGGTCATAAAAACGAAGACTTAAAAAAAATATTTCCTTTACTATACTAGCTATTCCAGAATCTCAGGTATCAGTTGAACGTGCATTTTCAACACTTAGCTGAAAGATGAACTGACTGCGGAACCGAAAGCTTTACTGAAAACAGAATATGATTCAGCACACCTATAATTTTGAAGGTACGCACACATGTTGCTGACCTGACCTTTTAGATTATTCATTTTATTCTTGGTAACAACATGGTGTCGCCTCGATTGCGAAAATTTTTTATTGCGGAAAATTTAAAAATGCAGAGAAAATTTAAGAAAAGGAAAAACAGAATATGGGTTCACGAATAGTAGGACAGTCTTATTCATTCGCATCTATGTAAGTAATTATGTGAGCTTTTTAATTTTGCAGTAATGAACATTTTTTGTGATTGTCTCCAAAATATTTTATCCGTCACAATTCTATTGGAAAAGTTTTAGTTTTTAATACAATTTTACTTAATAATGTTTCGTAGTCGTGTGTAACTGCTGCCGTTACGAAATACATTAGCGAGCCGCAGGCTTGTTCATTCAAACAAAGCTAATCTTACGGCTGAATCAAGCAGTTCCTATTATGCTTAAGAAAATGAATAGCGAGGTATATAAATTTCACTAGCAGAAACCCCGTCGAGCTTCGCTGCGCCGCCATCAGTATAGCCTTTATCAGTATGGAACCACTATCCCACCCACATCCCACCCACTTCCCGCCAACATCCAACCGCCACATCCCACCCACATCCAACCCGCTTCCCACACACATCCAACCCTCTTCCCACCCACTTACCACCCAAATCGCACCCACATCCAACCCACTTCTTACCCACTTACCACCCACATCCCAATCACTAACCACCCACCCTCCACCCAGTTCCCACCACTTCCCACGCACATCCCACCCACTTACCATCCACTTCGCACCCACATCCCACCCACTTTATATCCACTTCGCACCCACTTCCCACCCACATCCCACCGACATCCCACCCACGTTTTCGCGAATTTTCTAATTTATACATAAATATTGCACATTTTTTTGAAAAAAATGCCTATAGATTGCACTTACTTTTGCTATCTAAAATCGTTCTGAGGGTACAATGAGTTATAAAAGAATGCATTAGAAACCATAAGAAACTATGTGATTGCAATTAATCGTAAGTTTTGGCTTCGCATTATACAGAAAACACATAAATAAAATGATGGAAAAAAGTGTCGCGTTCGCAATGTCACGTATCGAATCATATATTATTTTGAAATAAAAAAAATTATGAAAATTTTTCGATCAAATAAATTCTAATATGGGCATTTCCACAGAAATGTCAACCGCAGCCAAAAATGTAAAAGTGGTTAAAAACACTGTTTTATCTCATTTTCATGGGGAAACAGTCAAATTGCATTAATGAAAGCCAATCTTACATTTATACATAGCCCATTTCGAAATATTCGGATTTACGGCCGCGCTAGCGCAATTTTTCTAATTTGGACATTAATTTTGCACTTTTTTTTGATAAAAGTGCCTTTAGATTTCTTATACTTTTGCTATCAAAAATCTAAAAAGAATGCACACCATGAGAAACTATGTGATTGCAATAAACTTTAAGTTTTTTCTTCGCATTATAATGAAAAGCACATAACAAGTATGATAGAACAAAATGTCGCGTGCGAAAGTGATTAAAATTAAATAAAAAATAAACTACTTAATATTTTTGAATCAAATAAAAAACATTTTTAAGATACATCTGTGCATAATATTTTAAAATTAGTCGCATTAAAATATTCCTTCAGGATCCGCTGAAATCAGTTTTTGAACTGCTCGCCTTGAAAGTGACTTCTGTTTTTGTCGCATGCGAATGTATCGGTTTTTTGTAATTATCTTGAAAACGAACAATTGCCCAAAATCAACTTTAGCACCAATTATAGTGCTAATCAAGAGCTATAGGTTTCGTCTCTTGTCAAAATAAAATAATGTTTTGGCATATTCTTTTCTTCACTTTGAATGCGTACGAATGACGCATTCGACATTTGAGAAATGCCCATATACAGTTAAATTATTCAACCATGTTTTAAAATTAGTCGCACTAAATGGTTGTGGCAGATCTCGCTGAGTTTTGCTTTTATATTGATGGCCAAAAATACCACTTCCATTTTATGTCGCGTGCGAATCGCTTTTTGATTGGCTTTATCTTGGAACCAGCACTAGGTGTGCTCATTTTTTTCTCACTAAACAAAGTTCTTCAAAAGTGCTATAAGTTAAAGTAACTAAAGAAAAAACAAGAAAGAAAGTCGGTCAAGCCCGACTATAACATACTCTGCACCCTTAATGTCGCAGCTCGCATTTGGTCACGAGTCAAACGGCCAGTTAACACACAACGCACAACGCAGTGCGCTCTCTAAGTCTCTCTCTCTCTCTCCCTCTCTCTCTCTCTCTCTCTCTCTCTTCTCTCTCTCTCTCTCTCTCTCTCACTAAGATTGCTTCTGCTGAACGCAATGCTTAGGTTATGGGTGGGGTGGGTGGTGGGTGTTAACTGACCGTTTTTTGCTCATAACTTGAGTATCGTTCATCCGATCCTTATCATTCCTTCAGCAAATCGATAAATAATTTTGAGTACTAGATATCTGTAGATCTACGAACCATCTATGATCAAAACTGTAGGAGATATGTTTTTTCCAAATTGCGGGGGCACGAGGGGGCGTGGCAAAAATTGAAAATAAACTTGATCTGCCTGCAAGTATAAGAAATATATGTCCCATACATGTCAAACCTCTATCTCTTACCATCTCTGAGATCTCTTCGTTCATACGGACGGACGGACAGACAGACAGACGGATATGGCTATATCGACTCGGCTGTTGATACTGATCAAGAATATATATACTTTATAGGGTCGGAAATGATTCCTTCTCCATGTTACATACTTTTGCACAAACTTAATATACTCTATGTACCTTCGGTACAGAGTATAAAAATTATTTTAATATGACTTCTATTCCACTTTAAATGCTCACGACTGTCGCGTTCGACATCATGGAAATACCCATATGCTAAACTATATTAATAACACTACTATTAACTTAGATTAAACATTTGTTGTAGTTGTTTCATTAATATTATTTTTGTTCTTGTTCTGCTGAAGTTTTTGTTGTTGTTTTTCAAGTTAGTTTTATTGTTGCTTCAGCTTCTCTTGTTGTTGTTCTTCGGATTGTAGTTTTGGTTACTCTCCTGCAATCTCTCTCTTGCTCTCACTCTCTGTTTACAATTTGTTAGTTACACGAACACAAATATGTGTGTGTGTGTGTCTTAGCAAACTCGCTCTTCCTCTCTTGCTCTCATGGAAAAAACGCAAAAATAACAACAAATTGACGAATTTTCCGGAAAATTTGTATGCAGTTCTGCTTGAATTTTCATAAAGATCTTTGAAAATGAGTTTGAACTTGATCGGATGGTAAACAAAAAAGTTTCATACAACAGTTTTTCGCGAAATTTCCACATTTCCCAACAGAGTTTTCCAAAATCCGTTCTTAGTACTCACTTTCAGCATAAGATAAAACTACTGTGAAAAATTCAGCATTCTATCCCTTATGGTTTAGGCTGTGCGACGGTCACCAGTCAGTCAGTCAGGTTGAACTCTTTTATATAGAGTAGACTAGCAAATAACCCGTCGCGCTTCGCTGCGTCGCCATTAGTACAGTGAATAATTACCGTTACGGCTATCGCTATCTTTAGCTTTAGCTTTAGCTTTATCGTTATCGTTATCGTTATCGTTATCGTTATCGTTATCGTTATCGTTATCGTTATCGTTATCGTTATCGTTATCCCCATTTCACTTTATTTCGTATTCTATCGTTACAAACCGAGTTTCAAGCCAATCGGATGAAAAATAATTTTTTGCCCACAGAATTTTCCGGAAATTTTCACGCCTGGGGGGCGGATTTTCCGACATTGGAAAGTCACATTTCAAATTATTTTGTATTCTATCCTTACAAACCGAATTTCAAGCCAATCGGATGAAAAATTACTTTTTGCCTACAGAATTTTCCGGGAATTTTCACGCCTGAGGGGCGAATTTTCCGACTTTGGAAAATCACATTTCAAATTATCTCGTGTTCTATCCTTACAAACCGAGTTTCGACTCAATCGGATGAAATATAGTTTTTTGCAAGTACAATTTTCCGGGAATTTTCACGCCTGGGGGGGCGGATTTTCCGACATTGGAAAATCACATTTCACATTATTTCGTATTCTATCCTTACAAACCGAGTTTCAAGCCAATCGGATGAAAAATAATTTTTTGACTACAGAATTTTCCGGGAATTTTCACGCCTGGGGGCGGATTTTCCGACATTGGAAAAACACATTTCAAATTATTTCGTATTCTATCCTTACAACCCGGGTTTCAACTCAATCGGATGAAAAATAGTTTTTTACATGCAGAATTTTCCGGCCATTTTCCTCCTGGGCGGATTTTCCAAAATCGGGAAAACACATGTCGAATTATTTCGCGTACTATGCTTACAAACCAAATTTCAAGTCAATCGGATAAAAAACAAATTTTTCCCATACAAACTTTTCAGACGCTTTTCCGGTTGGAAGTTTCCAAAACCCCGTCTTAGTACGCACTTTCACCACTAATGGAAACTCCTGTCCAAATTTCAGCCTTCTATCTCTCACCGTTTGCGCTCTGCGTTGATTGCCAATCAGTGAATCAGTCAGTCAGGACAAACTGTTTTATATGTAGAGTAGAAGTAGATTATCAAAGTAGAATTAATATATCGAAAGGCAAACTATTCTTTTTTGTTCAAGGCGGGAACCAAGGTTGGAACCAAAACCTTAGGTTCAGGGGTCCCAGGAACCGGTCCGGACCCTGGACTTTACAATGGGTTCGAGCCCCCGGACCAAACCTTCTGCAAAGTTTTATAGGTTTGCAGCCTTGATTAGAACTGCATTCATCATTCAAGCAGTGATTGATCAGCAACCGGCGTAATTTGTGCATAAATATTTTGTATAAGATTGATACAAGTATTTTTTTGCTCAGTACTTAGCGTTACGTTATATCTAGGGTCCAAAAAAATGCCAAATAAAAAAGCAATGTTTTCAAAAAGGATTTCCCTCGTTTTCCTATGAACAAACTTTTTCGCTCCTTTTTTTTTTTTGATGTTTCCAATTTGCTGTGTATCCAAATGTAATAGAAATCACCCAAAAGTAAATTTTCGGCTTGAAGTTTAGCTGTGGCAACCTCCGCTGGTTCTAGAATAGTAGTAGAATCCAACACATTCCGGTGCAGAAGAAAGTCGTTCTCTGCAGCCGCGCAAAACTGGAGCAAATGTTGAAGATGGCTTCCGCCAGCAAATATTTTAGCATCCTGTAGGCTGATCTCCAAAGCGTGAGCAAAACTACGATTCGCTGTGGAAAGGCGAAAAAAATCCGAAACTGTACCGGTACCAACGTTTCGGTTTCGTTCCGGTTCTATCGGCTGCATTAATAACTGTAAACGGTTTTTAGTTCTCAAAAAAGTATTTGTATGGGTTCCGGTTCCGGTACGTGATTTGAATCGGTTTATTTCGGTTAACGGTTCCGGTATTAAGCCCTGCTGACCACATTAAATATATATATTCTTGATCAGCATGACGGGCTGAGTTGATACAGCCATGTCCGTCCGTATGTTTCTATGCTATCTCCTCCGTCAGTTTTAAAGCTATCTTAACCAAACTGTGCACGAAGTCTTTTGGTACAAATATGCTGCACATTTGTCGGAACTGTCCGGATCGAATGACTATTGCATATAGCTGCCACAAGAACGATCGGTCGAAAAAATAGTTTTAGTGAGAAAAACTTATTCGATTTCAATGGTAGCAGTTTTGTTTCTCGCATATTGCCCTTTGTATTACAAGGAAGTTGTTACCGATCAATTCCACCAGTTTATTAATGAGAGCGTGGCAGGTATTTTCCCGTATGTAGATTGGAGGGGGCTTAGGCTTGGCTACTTTAGGATCGCCTTCATCTACTGTATTGCTTAACAGGGGCGAATGGGTTTCCAGAGAGAAGGGTCTCATTTGATGTTTGTTCAGTGGCATTCTTTTCAACATTTTTATGAATTTGAATCAATGAATTGCAATATTACCCCCTTTTCCTTGGGGGCTTAGCATTCGCTTCTTGAACTGGAAATACCTATCAATGCCGGTTTGAATAAGTTGTTACAAGAAGTGCCGACGTTGCTTTGTAGTACTTGCAAAAGCGGTGTTAAATTTCCAGCAGTAGAACCTGTTGTTGGTTTGGATTCGAGAATTGGGTGAGTCGGGGGTCGACTTACCGGTAGATGAAAAGAGTGCAGCTCTTACGTGGGCGGTAGCGATAAAAACCATGTGCTTAAGTGAGGCTTGAGTTGTTGGTATAGACACTATAGATCTTGTTGGTGCTGAGGCGGATGTTACGAAGACGGGGGCTCCTTGGTCATCCAATGGAGATGGGCATTTTGCAAAACTTTTATCAACGGAGAGCAAGATCTTGCCCTCTGATCGTTATCGTTTAATGACGATGATTTAAATGAGAAGAACACGTTGCGTTTGTTCACTGAGAGTCTTCGTGACTCATCTAAAATATTGTTAACACTCATGTTGTTGTTTAATATTATTGTTTTATCACTTTTATCGCCGGGTGTGGCGCACCAGTAGTATGTGTGGCTGCTGGTGCGGGAGGTTGTGGGTTCAATCCCGCCTCGGACCATCTAATAGAAAAAGTTTTTTCTTTCTTTAGAAAAAAGCTTTTACAGACCCGGTCACATTCACCAGCTACTGGCGCCAGCTGTGAAGTAACTAGCCATGAAAAAGCAAAAATTCTCTAACTATTGCCGTTCGGATTCGGCGTTAAACTGTGGGTCCCTTTCTCTTGTGCGAAAAATTATAAGCACACACGCCAAGAGATTGAGAGAAGCTTGGCCCTGGCCCTCCTTTGGAGGTGCTGTTTGAGTCAATTTTACATTTTTTACATTAGGACGAAATGCGGATTTCATTGCAATCTATTTATTTTTTGGGCAGCAAGGAGCTCCAAGTTGTAATAAAAGGAATCGAATACACAGTTCCAACAAAAGACATTGCATCATCACTTCTGGAAAAGGCTTCGAAGCTAAATCAATCATCGATATCATCAACAAAGGCAAAATTCCGCAACCAATGTTTTAAGTGGAATTAGAACCAAACAGCCAGCCGATAAAAAAGAGCTCTATCCACCCCATCTATGATCTCAAGTATCTTCTTCACAGACGAATCACAGTCGAAGAGCCGAACAAGAGAAATAGCCCTCTACAGTGTTCAAACTGCCAAGACTGTGACCATACCAAATCGTACTGTACTTTCCCTCCAGTGTGTAATATGCGGAGACCTTCACCCTACTACCATGCGCGGCATCTACAACAAAAAAGACGAAGTGTGACGAAGAGGTAAATCACACAGCAAACTACAGTGTTGTCCCATATTTAAGAAACTAAAATTATTCCAACGCAAAACCCTGACCGGAACAGAAAAAACTTCACCACTCATCCAAAATACCCAACCAGACACTTTTGCAAAACACTGTTTCTGAATTGTCATTTGCCGATCTGGAAGAAGCTGTACACAGGCAGCACCTATCCAATCCCGCAACCATGGAGATAAGCCGCAACTCAAAGTCACACAAAACCCATTACTGGCACCCCAGCAAACAAACAACGGAATCAAAGCTATGATAGCCGCAATGCAACAAAGCCTAATGTCATTTAATTTTCAAAATACTATACAGGATCTAATGAGAAATAAAACAGTTCAACAGAATGCTTTCGGAAAAGCTCACTGTTTAAATATAAGTAATAACCTGCTTATAAAAAGTATCATCATGGATCGCTAACGGTTTCTCAGCACAAGCTCAAGCTAATATTCCTGCATGAAAAAGAAATTGACATAATGCTCTTATCCGAGACACATTTTATAAGTAAAATCAACATTCAAGTACTAGGATATTTACTATACCCTACAAATCAGCCAGAAGATAAGACCCACGGAGTAACAGACGTTTTGATTAAAAGTCGTATATGCAGGGTTCGGAATTGCTCGCTCGCGAGCAGCCTGCACTGACGCTTTTTGAATCTGTGCAGCGTGAAGCTGCTGCACGCTGCTTACGAGCAGGGACCGGATGCATGCGCGCAGGTGGCCGCTGCTCGCTGCGTAATAGAGTTGTTGTTATTCATATTTGCATATGCAAAAAAGTTTGAAGAGAATTTATGACGTTTAAGTCTGCGTAATTGAATGAGATTTGTCTTATTGCAGGATAAGTGCATTATCGACTATAACTACAAATCATAGATGTAACTTGTCTAAGAAAACCATTCAAGATTCGCTAATTGCTAAGTTTAATATGACATTATTAAACAATCCAAATGTAAATATAGAATAAAAACATTTCTAAAATAAATTTTATTTGTTGGATATATCAATAATATCAATTGCCTCAGCTGCGAAAAATGTGCTACTACCAATACTCGGTAGATATGTATATATACTCAGAACCCAAAAAAGACAAACTGGGAAGTACACAATAAATTCCTAGTCCAAAAGCTTGAAATGTCCCCACCATTCACACCAAGTACGGGAAATCAGATAGACGAGCTTGTAGAAACGCTTACCACCGCGTACAAAAACTCGTTCGATAGGGCCTGCCCTCCGTGAAAAATAAAATCCACCTTTAAACCACCATGGTGGTCTGCAGAGCTTGATAAACTCGGGAAAGAATATAGACATACATTCAACGTAGCCAAACACAATGATTTAACAACCGATTGGGATTTGTATAGACAAAAGCTAAGTATACAAAAAAGCTATTAGACGGGCTAAACGTACATCTTGGGCCCATTTCTGTAGCAATATAGAATCAACCTCTGACGCATCTCGTCTTAGGAAAATCTTAGCAAGCTCACCAGTATCGCCAGGGCTATTGCAAAAAGCAGACGGAACCTTGACCGAGTCCAGCGAGGAATCTCTAGACCTTCTATTGCGCGCTTATTTTCCTGAATGCTCCATAGACTCACCAACAAAGGGTACGTCAACCGACCTGTCTATAACACACAATAAGAATATAGTAACAGCAACCAGAATTAAGTGGGCAATCGACTCGTTCGAACAATTTAAGTCACCAGGGTCTGATAACGTATTTCCCGCTCAATTACAACACACAATTGGGCATACAATGAACTGGCTTTACACAATATATGTAAGCTGTCTGAAGTTCAACTATATCCCCACCAGATGGAGAGAAACTAAAGTAGTCTTTATACCAAAGGCTGGCAAGCCCTCACATGTAAAACCAAATGACTATAGGCCAATCAGCCTATCTTCATTCCTTCTCAAAACCCTAGAGAGACTTATAGACACCTACCTATGGCAGACTATAAACCCCTCTCATTTAGTACACACACAACATGCGTATAGCAAGGGAAGGTCAACAGAAAACGCCCTACACTCCCTAGTCTCAAAGATTGAAAAATCTCTTGAAGTGGGAGACTACTCTCTAGTTGCATTTCTCGACATAGAGGGTGCCTTTAATAACGTCAAACCTAGTGCCATCACCTCTGCCTTGGCAAATGTGGGAGCGGATACGCCACTGATGGGGTTCATCGACCAATTGCTAACCAGAAGGTCGGTGTACTCGCAGCTTGGAGGCGTTTCCGCTCACAGATTTGTTAGCAGAGGCACTCCCCAAGGAGGTGTTCTCTCTCCTCTACTATGGATCGTAACAGTTAATCAACTACTTCGGTTCATGGAAGCGGAGGGACACGTGGTGGTGGCCTACGCGGACGAAATTGCAATTTTTAAATGTGGAATCTTCCCACAGACGCTGTGTGACCTCATGCAGACCGGACTGACAACACTGGCTCAGTGGACGACATCTTGTGGTCTGGGTGTAAACCCAGACAAAACAGAACTAGTACTCTTCACCAGGAGATACAAAATTCCTAACCTTATCCCTCCTAAAATCAATGGAGTAAGCCTAAAATTTGGAGACAATGCCAAATACTTGGGAGTCATTCTGGATAGGAAGCTACTCTGGAATGACAACATAAATGACCGCATAAAAAAGGCAACAATTGCTCTTTTCTCGTGCAGAAAGGCTATAGGCCGAAAATGGGGGTTTTCCCCATATATAGTACATTGGCTTTACACAGCCGTGGTACGCCCTATTCTACTATATGGATCACTAGTATGGTGGCCAGCACTCGGGAAACAATTTGTCCTGAACAGCCTAAAAAGGTACAGAGAAGCGCTGAGATATGTATGAGCGGCGCGCTCCGAACCACACCAACGGAAGCGCTCAACACCATATTTCATCTCATACCACTAGACCTCGTAGCAAAACAGATGGCTATCACAACAGCCCTCAGACTAAGAGAATCCGACACCTGGAACGGGGGTAATTTCGGACACTACTATACTCGGCCACCAAGCGGGTATACCGTCAAATATGGACTACTGTATACCTCTAACGACGTTCGACAAATCGTACGACGTCTACATCCCAAGCAGAAGCGAATGGGAAAGCCTTCCCCATAGCAGAGCTAACGCCATAAATATCTACACGGATGGCTCTAAGCTCGACGAAAAAGTAGGAGGGGGTGTCTTCTCCCCCAACCTAGACCAAACTTATCGTTCCGCCTTCCTGACCACTGCAGTGTGTACCAAGCGGAAGTGGTAGCCATCCCGGAAGCTGCCACCTACCTTAACACACTCACGGTCAAAGAAGGAAACGTATTTATATATTCAGACAGTCAAGCCGCCCTTAAAGCACTTGACTCACATACCAACAATGCTAAAACATTTACGGAATGTCGCTTATCTCTAAACGAGATCGCACGACATTTTAGGACAACGGAACATAGACGGATATGAGTCTGCGCACAAACTGGCCAGACTAGGCACAACCATCGAGCTCCTTCCAGAGAAGAGCACGATAGGAATGCCTATGGCTACCAAACTTCACATAAAAGCCGAAACACTGCGTCTTGCTACGGATAGGTTGAAAAACCTTTCCTCGTGCTCGGTAGCAAGACTCACGTGGCCAGAATTCAACCTACCAACGCACTAAGACACTTTTGCGTTGCAGAAGGGAACACATAGCCCATCTGGTGGGTGCCCTGACGGGTCACTGTCTTATTGGCAGACACGCAGCACGCCTAGGCGCAGCACACCACGATTTCTGTAGAAGTTGCAGATATGAGGAAGAGGAGGAAACGGTACAGCATCTCCTGTGCCACTGTCCTGCTCTGAGCAGGAGGAGACTTAGGGCTCTGGGTCAACCCCTTTTAACCAATCTCTCGGAGACATCCGAGCTAGAGATCCCAGCTATACTTAATTTTATTCTGTCCACACAATGGTTCAGTACTAACCCCCCTATGGAATAAAGGGTTAACAGGGAATATATGGCATCGCAAC
The DNA here is from genome assembly GCA_037044535.1 of Lordiphosa magnipectinata. Taxonomy (NCBI): domain Eukaryota; kingdom Metazoa; phylum Arthropoda; class Insecta; order Diptera; family Drosophilidae; genus Lordiphosa; species Lordiphosa magnipectinata. The sequence continues at coordinate 856,859 of JBAMBO010001355.1, forward strand.
GGGCCCTTGCGGCCTAAGTGGGAGACCGACTTGTCGCTCTCAGCCATCGCAACCTAACCTAACCTAATACTCGGTACCTTAAAAAACTGCCCACAAACGTAAGTTAACGTCGGCTCTAATCGACTTCGATATACCCGTTACTCATGAAAACAAATGTTTAATAGCCTTCCTGTGTGCCTGAGGTGGGTCATCCGAAAAGTATGCAACATTTTTTTAACTCGTCTATTTATCATCCGATCTTGATGAAAATTTCAGGGCTTATAGTTACGTTTTACATTTGATATCGATATCTCAAAAATTGTGGGAGTTATTCAACATTTTTTATTGGGGGGCGTGGGTGGTCGTGGCAAAAATTTGAAATGAACTTGATCTGCGTGCAGACAATAGGAGTCTACATTTCAAAATTGGTTGCTCTAGCTCTTCTAGTCTCTGAGATCTATGTGTTCATACAGACAGACGGACATGGCTATATCAACTCGGCTGTTGATGCTGATCAAGAATATATATACTTTATATGGTCGGAAATGATTCCTTCTGCCTGTTACATACATTTGCATGACTTTAGTATACCCTTTTACTCTACGAGTAACGGGTATAAATAGAGGAAAGCTAACTTCAGCTCGACCGAAGTTTTTATACCCTTGTAGTTTGTATGATTTTTATAAATTAGTAGCCTGATTCCACTGACACAAATATGTACATTCGGCCAAGTGTACATATTTTTGACAAGGCCTCCTATATACATTTTCTTCACCCAATTTGTATGGCAGCTATACTATATAGTTGTCCTAGCAAACTTGGTGGAATTATGTGAAAGCATAGAAAACTGATAAATACGAGGATTGGGGACAAAAAAGTTTTTCTCACTAAAAGAACATTTTCGACCGATGGTTCCTATGGCAGCTATATGCTATAGTCATCCGGTCTGGCCGGTTTTGTACCAAAAGACTTCGTGCAAAGTTTGGTTAAGATAGCTTAAAAAATGACGGAGGAGATAGCATAGAAACAGACGGGCAGACGGACATAGCTATATCAACTCAGCTCGTCATGCTGATCAAGAATATATATACTTTGTGTGGTCGGAGATGCTTCCTTCTATGCGTTACAAACATCTCAACAATTTTAATATACCCTCTACAAAGGTATAAAAACTATGCTCAATTTTGTTAAGCCCACTAGCAAAGTCTGATAATGAGAGTGGGGGTGTGTTCAAAGCCAATCGTTATTTTCTAGCCTATCTGAGTAAAATTCCGCTTGTAATCTCTAGGGCAAATAATAGAAAATAGAAAAACTACGCTCAATTATGGTAAACCCAGTAACAAAGTCGGATAATGAAGGTCGGTGGTGTGTTCAAGGTTAATCGTTGCGTTTTAGCCGATCTGAATCAATTCCATTTGTAATCTCTGTAGTGAAAATAGACTAAAAAAATAGAGGAAAGCTAACTTCGGTTCGACCGAAGTTTATATGCCCTTGTAGCTTGTATAATTAAAATAAATAAGTAGACCGATTCCACTGACGCCAAAATGTTCGTTCGGCCAAATGTACATATCTTTGACAAGGCCTCCTATATACATTTTCTATACCCAATTTCTATGGCAGCTATACTATATAGTTGTCCTATCAAACTTGGTGGAATTATGGGAAAGCATAGAAACTTATAAATACGAGGTATGGAAACGTTTGCGTTGAAGACAAAAAAGTTTTTCTCACTAAAGCTACTTTTTCGAACGATGGTTCATATGACAGCTATATGCTTTATTCATCCGATCCAGCCGGTTCCGACAACCGTATTTGTACCAAAGTTTGGTTAAGATAGCTTTAGAACTGACGGAGGAGATAGCATAGAAACAGACGGACATGGCCAAATCAACTCAGCTCGTCATGCTGATCAAGAATTTATATACATACCATCTACAAGGGTATATAAATCCCATTTTGAAAAACCCAGCAGCTAAGTTGTAAAAGGATAAAGGTAAAGTCGCAAAACGTGGATTTCAAGCCGATGTATGTAAGATTCGGTTTGTGGGCTCTACGAGGGACACAACGCTAGTCCAAAATATAAAAATCACGTGTCATGGTGCTTGATTACATAAAACATAACAATCAACGTTTTTATTTACGTATTTAAACTTTGTTACATAATTAATTACCATTAAATTTTGAATTCATCTCTTTTCAGGAACTCTACTCAAAAAGAAATTTTTGTCGACTTTATGGGTGCCCAAATTAAGACATTGTCATTTTTGGCATACATTGTGCGAATCTTTCAGGTAATTACTTTTTCCAAATTTAAGGCCCTCTTCTGGTCTAGAAAAATTTTTTTTTCCATTTTTTTTTGTAATAGCTTAACCGTAATATTAGGGTCTTAAAAACATCCTGTAAAACTTTCAAACAGATCCGACAATATTTTCATCGACCCTCGTATTTTTCCAAATTTAATTAATTCAAGAAAAGTTCGCAGCTTTTATCAAGTTCTAATTTTTCAAGAAGCTGCTTCTGAAATTTTAATTTTTTTTTACCATATCTTCACGCACTTTGACCTAAATTTCTCGAGAAAGGCTCGAAATTTATAAATAATTTTTATTTTATCGACATCAGTTGTCGAAACTTTAATCGCGTTGTTCTCGAACCCACGTTTTTCAAATTGGTTCGCAGCTTTTATCAAGTTCTACTTCGATCCACCATTTTTTTTCTACACTGGACTGCAAAAAAAATTGTCCAAAATCGATTTCTTTTTTTTAAACGGAGGATAAAGGCATTCATACTAACCAATTTCCCGGTTTCCGTTTTGCTTTTATATAATGGTGGAGCTGGAGAAACATCGATGTTAACATCGATACACATCTCCTTCGCATTTACTTAATTAATACCACAGGCGCTTGCTCGACGCCTAATTAATGTAATCTTACGGTCATGACAATGAGAATGAGACTGATGAGAATAATTTTTTTTCCAATATTTTTATACCGTTGTAGAGGGTATATTAAAATTGTCCAGATGTTTGTAACGCATAGAAGGAAGCATCTCCGACCACACAAAGTATAAATATTCTTGATCAGCATGACGAGCTGAGTTGATATAGCCATATCCGTCTGTCCGTCTGTTTCTATGCTATCTCCTCCGTCATTTTTTAAGCTATCTTAACCAAACTTTGCACGAAGTCTTTTAGTACAAATACGCTGCACATTTGTCGGAACCGGCCAGATCGGATGACTATAGCATATAGCTGCCATAGGAACCATCGGTCGAAAATGTTGTTTTATTGAGAAAAACTTTTTTATCTTCAACGCAAACGTTGAACTTGTACTTGCAAGTTTTCTATGCTTTCACATAATTCCACCAAGTTTGATAGGACAACTAGGCCTTGTCAAAAATGTGTACATTTGGCCGAATGTACATACTTGTCAGTGGAATCGGGCTACCAATTTATAAAAATCATACAAGCTACAAGGGTATATAAACTTCGGTCGAGCCGAAGTTAGCTTTCTTCTATTTTTATACCCGTAGAGTAAAAGGGTATACTAAAGTCGTGCAAATGTATGTAACAGGCAGAAGGAATCATTTCCGACCATATAAAGTATATATATTCTTGATCAGCATCAACAGCTGTTTCTATGCCATCTCCTCCGTCAGTGTTAAAGCTATCTTAACCAAACTCTCCACGAAGTCTTTTGATACAAATACGCTGCACAATTGTCGGAACCGACTAATCGGATGACTATATCACATAGCTGCCATAGGAACCATCAGTCGAAAATGTGGTTTTAGTGAGAAAAACATTTTTTTGTCTTCAACGCAAACGTCCCCAAACCTCGTATTTATAAGTTTTCTATGCTTTCACATAATTCCACCAAGTTTGATAGGACACAACTAAATAGAATAGCTGCCATAGAAATTGGGTATAGAAAATGTATATAGGAGGCCTTGTCAAAAATATGTACATTTGGCCGAATGTATATATTTGTGTCAGTGGAATCAGGCTACTAATTCATATAAATCATACAAGCTACAAGGGTATATAATCTTCTGTCGAGCCGAAGTTAGCTTTCCTCTATTTTTATACCCTGTTCCCATTAAAAATGGGAAAAGGGGATCATGAAGTTGTGCAAATGTATTTAACAGCCAGAAGGAAGTTTCTCCGACCCTATAAAGTATATATATTCTTGATCAGCATCAACAGCCGAGTCGATATAGCCATGTCCGTCTGTCCGTCTGTCTGCCTGTCTGTATGAACGCGTCGATCACAGAGACTATAAGAGATAGACACAAATTTTTGCATGCACATAGGTGTATACCGTACCCAGATCAAGTTTGTTTCAGATTTTGAATATATTCCCCCCTCCCCCCTTAAACCGCAAAAGACTGTCACAGCCACAATTTTAAAGTTACAACCTGGTGGCTTAATATATACAATCCTAGGCCCTATATCTAACTACTCTCAAAAGGAAAATAAGATACGACCAAAAACACAAAAGTTATTAAGCAATTAAGCTTATGGGAGCGGCCGTGTGTGAGCTCGTGTGTGTCTGTGTGTCCGCACGCGTGTGTGTGTGTGTGTATGCGAGTGTGTTTGTATGTGTTTCTCAATTGAACAGGGTATTTTGTAGTCGGGAAACTCGACTACAGCGCTCTTACTTGTTTTTGATCAAATTATTTTTTTTTTACAAGTTGAATTCTGGAAAATTTTCTGCGAATCTATTGATTTGAAATCAGCGTTCAAAACTTAATATGAAATGTTTTCTGTCTTCCCTGATGCAAAAGTTTGTTAGCCTGTGCATTTCTTTTTTATGGACTCTGATGATAATACAAAACAAAAAGATTAATAATTTTTAAAAGACCTAGTATGTAATTTTTGATCAAGAGTCTTATAGAGAGAATGGTTCTATAGTTTAATTGGTTTTTATCAGGGTTCGTATACAAAACAAAAGTACCGAACACAACAAGTACCGTACTCAGACAAGTACGGTATATGTTTCTTTTTGTACTGTACGAAACACACAAGTACGGTAAATAATTTGTAAAGCACCGAACGAAAAAAATAAATACGATACAACGTCGTAACGCACTGACCGATAAAAATAAGTACCGAACTTTTCTGAGTTCAGCACTCGTGCGTACTAAACATTTTTAGTTTCGTACAGTTAAAAACAAAATGATTTTTAGTAAAGTACGCGGAGTGTTAATCGATGTTAATTACAGACTTTGTGGTAAGTGAGTTATTTAAACCTATTTACCGTGACTGAAGACTTATTAAATTGCGGAAAAAGAGGATAAAAATAGTAATAATGAAAAAAAGTAACCCAATTAAGAGGAAAATCATGCCAGGATCAATGCAAAGACGCAATTTACAGCAAAGGGGTCTCCATGGTAACAAAACCGCTTGATGCTTAAGAAACTGCTCTCAAGGCAACAAATGACCACTCATAAGTATATAGCCATGATTATGACAATACTGAACCAAGATAAATACCATGGATGACCAATGGCAAAGAATATAGTCAAGATCATAAAGACAGTTTTACTTTACTAAAAATCATTTTGCTTTTTAACTGTACGAAACTCAAAATGTTTAGTACGCACGAGTGCTGAACTCAGAAAAGTCCGGTACTTATTTTTATCGGTCAGTAGGTTACGACGCTTACGACCGTTCTTATTTTTTTCGTTTGGTGCTTTACAAATTATTTACCGTACTTGTGTGTTTCGTACAGTACAAAACGAAACATGTACCGTACTTGTCTGAGTACGGTACTGGTTGTGTTCGGTACTTTTTGTGTACCCAACAGTAGTAGTCTTTATTTAAATGGAATTTTTCAAAAATTTTTTCATTGTAACATGTGTAACATGTGTATCGAATTTAAAAGACACGTTTAGAGATATACTAAATGCATGGTATATAAACCGTCAGCCAGATCCTTTTTCGATCAATTATTTGTATATAAAGGCAAAGATTATACAATGAATGTATGATTACGATGTGTTATCGATGTTTCACTTTTGAAACATCGATGTACCTAGTCATCGATGTTTCTCCAGCTCTAGATAATAGTGACTTCCGGAAAGCTGCGAACCATCAACACCCTTTTTATTTTTAGACCCTACTTTGGAGGCCGAGAACTTTTTGAACACCCCTTGCATTCACACATTTTTAATGTTGTATTTTTTTAATAAATTGTGCAACCAAAAACAGAATAACAAAACATTTCCCGATTTCTTTTCAAAAGTTTAAAAAAAAAACAGGTAAAATTCAGCTGCCTAAACCAGAAGAGGACCTTAAAACGATGAACAGACTATTCAAACCATTATTTTCCATTTTTATAGGACGTCGTTATAGCTAACTCATTACCTGTAACCACTGGAATGCTCAACCTAATGGCAAATTGCCCGAAGGAAGCTGCACACCTGCGAAAGGAACTTCTTATAGCTGCACGTCATATATTTGCCACAGATTTGCGTCAAAGTAAGTTTTTTCGTCGACACAACCGAATTCAAGCTTATCTTGAACTTATCATGTTTCAAAAAAAAAAAATAAAAAAGTATGTGGCTTATTAGCCCAATCTCTAGGTTTTGTGCTTCTAATTACAAAGGTTTAAAAAAGGCCAACTTTTGCAACAGAGAAGTAATCGTTACATTTTTGGTCGCTGAACTCAAATCAATTGTCCGTTTTCCTCCAGGACGTCAGGTTTACGAGATATTTGCATAAACGTGTGTTGAGCGAGGTTTGTTTACACTTGTAAGTGCTGTGGCCACATTAAGTTGCAAAACCTTGTAAATCTGTGTTATCGCACATTGCTGAATCCAAACGGCAATGCTTGAGAAGCTTTTCGTGGCTACTTACTTCACAGCTGTCGCTGTAACTGGTGAAGGTGGCCGCACAGTGACTCGTTTTCCAAAAATTTGTTGCAAAATTCATATTTAGAGCTTTTGAATTTGCCAATACTATTGATACACTTAAATGATGGACTTCAAAAAACTAAGATGCAAGTTTTTCGTTAAGTTGTTTTTAATTTTTTTTTTTAGAACATGAAACGAATACGTTCCTAAAAGGGCCAAGTTAAATGCTTATCTCTTAAAAATCACTTAAACTAGAGACTTAATTTTCCCCCGTTTTACGGAATGGGTGCACCCCTTAAAGGCTGTCCATAGATCGGCGATTTTGATGAAATTTTGAAATGTGTGAAAAGTGTGACCACAGAAGTAGAAAAAAAAATTTTTTTTGTATTGGAAAAAAAAGGAAATATATTAAAAAAAAAATTAAATAAATTAAAAAATTAACACTATAATTTCCGAATAAAGTTTAAAAAGGTATTGCAAAAAAAAATTTAATTTTTAGTACACAATATGCGCTGTCGGTTGTTTTACCCGTTACTCGTAGAGTAAAAGGGTATACTAAAGTCGTGCAATGTGTATGTAACAGGCAGAAGGAATCATTTTCGACCATATAAAGTATACATATTCTTGATCAGCATCAACAGCCGAGTCGATATAACCATGTCCGTCCGTACGTCTGTCTGTATGAACACCTAGATCTCAGAGACTAGAAGAGCTAGAGCAACCAAATTTGAAATCTAGACTCCTATTGTCTGCACGCAGATCAAGTTTATTTCAAATTTTTGCCACGCCCACCCCCGCCCCCACAATAAAAAATGTTGGATAACTCTTAATCTTAATCTTACATTTATATTCGCAACGTCTATAAGCCCTCCAATTTTTCATTAAGATAGGATGATAAATAGCCGAGCTAAAAAATGTTTCATACTTTTCGGCTGTCCCGCCTCAGACACACAGGAAGGCTATTAAACGTTTCTTTCCATGAGTAACGGGTATTTCGAAGTCGGTTAGAGCCGACTTTAACTTACGCTCTCGTTTTTAACTCCCATTGTCACTAAATCAGGTGTGAAAGTCAGGTTTGTTGACACATCGCTGTAAATTTTTCTCCATTGCATACACGACACCTCAAGGTATCTGGTACGGGTGCGCGTTTTTCATTTTTCACATTTTCCATTATTTGGCAGCACTTCTCGTCAACATTTTCCATACAGAACAAATCTGAGATTTTCAAATGTAAAAATGTACAGGTAAACCACAGAGAACTAAACTGTTATTTTTTTTTTGATTTTTGGATTTTTTTTTTTAACACCAATTTTGTTCTAGTTTAAAATAATTATCTTGACAAAAAAAAAGGATGCTGTTTCTATGCTCTATGCCTACCTCCTCCGTCAATTTTAAAGCTGTCTTTACAAAACTTTTAATACAAATAAGTGCCCAATGTAATTAAGCATTCTCGTGCAATAATGTACGCAGATGACTTAAAGATTTTTTCTTTTTTTTTTAGCTTTCTTGAGTATTGGCCTTGTTCAGCAGTACCACTTGCTCCCTGATCAAGTATAAATTTTCACTGATTCTCCTGCCGAACTCGAGTGAAGCGGTATCATGATAGCCAATTTGAAGTATTATGATAGAGGAGCATGTATCGAAGAAATAGTACGCTACTTTGAAGTTATAATGCTCCCACCAACAGTAATTGTGTTTCGATTGGAATGTTATCGATAACTGTATGAGCATTTTGTGCATTGATTGCAAAGATATGATTTTTTATCGGCTGCAAATAACTATAATAAATTCTAAAATAAAATTAAGCCTAATTTTATGTTGACACGGAGCGCTAATGTGTATACGCCGCCATTTCAAAATTCACCGCCTCGGAATGTTGTTCAGCAGAAAGTATTTGATGCATAATTTTTTTGTGATACCTGCTCAGGGATCAATTATTCTGCTGAACTCGCCCATTTATTGAATCTTCTCTTAATTAGACTAACAATAATTTTTCAAATCTTAGTCTAGAAACTATTATACAACCATCCCCTATTGGAGGTAGTTTATGTTCTGCGGCCCTTTAATTCAGTCGCTGGGTTGGTATGTCTTTTCTTCGGAGGCGAGAATGCGTTGCTTGCAGGGTGAGAGATTTGGCAAGTTCATTAGGGTGGGCTAGAAGCTTCTCAGAATATTTGCGTTTAAGTTGCTGTATTTCAGTTTCGACCAATGGGATCCTCAGGTCGTCGTGGATACACTCGTTGCGAATGTACCATGGCGCTCCAGTGAGTGTTCTAAGAATTCTTGATTGTAATCTTTGAAGGATGTCCACACTGCTCGCAAAGGCATTTCCCCATAGCTGTGAGCCATAAGTCCATACAGGCTTTATGATGCTTTTGTACAGCAAGACTTTATATTCCAGTTTTAGAGGTGAACGGGAATTAATTAGCCAGTGAAGGCTGTTGGCCTTTAGCCTAATTTGAAGTTTTTTCGAGTCTATGTGTTTGCGCCATGTGATGTGATGCAATATTTCTTAAGTCTTCGTTTTTATGACCTTTCCAAACTTTTAAAACATTTTTCGATGTATGTAATGTATGTGCTCTTTGACAATTTCCAAAGAAATCTATAACATCATTCACAGCTTTTATATTTGATATTTTTTATTGCTTTCTATTGCATTCATAAACTACTCTTCTCCACAATCAGATTGAGTCAGTTGCTTTGCCACTGGTTTTTTGGTAATCAAAATATGAAATCTCGGGTCTGAGAATACTGCAGCCAATACTGGTACTGAAATAATAGTAGAAGAATGTTTGTCGGGGCACTTAGATAGTAATAAACAATGACTTGCTGAACTGCGCGGCGTGAAAGCCAAGCGTAATATAAATCACTTGGTAGTAATTGTGATCTATTCTATCCGTTCCAAAGACAAGTTGATTCATCAAATGGTCAAACGGTTTCTTTCTGTATAATCTATCATCATCATCATACGTTATCTTGTCACTTTACATCAAAAATTATTCACGCTTAGTTAGAAATGAAATCGTTTAAAGTAAAATCTCCAGAGATTTCCAATATGTACCGTTGAATAAATTAATAAAATTGGTGAACCGAACCTCATTTTTCGATAAAGTGGTCCGGTTCGGGTTCAGGTTCGAGGAATCAGCTATATAGAGCGCCTGGTTCATGGTCCTCTTCGCGAACCCCAAAAAACCCAAAACGAACCGGTTCTCAGGGGTTCAGCTCCGGACCAATTTGCAGCCTTGGTGCAAAGACATTTGCCTTTTCTTCTTCGCTGCGGGTCTATTTCATCTCTGAACCCTCATAGGCAGGTGGCTTTATGATTGCGTGTGCTCTCCATAGGCGATAATTCAATGTGACTGCTAATATATTTTTTGTATTTGAGCCATTTTGTCTTATGTGATGTCAGTCTCCGAGGATACTCCGGTCTGAGGACACTCCAGAAGTGTAAAAATAATCGGAGAATGGTCTGACGACAAATCTACGAGTGCTTCTGCAGTTACCCAATTTTGTGGAACTTTTATTGTTATGGCAAAGTCTATAAAGTCGGGTATTTTCTTGGGATCTACTGTCCAATATGTAGGTAGGCCTACCCGGAGATACATAGTCGAGTTTGTTTGATGCGCGCATAAGTACGCTATAAAGTTGCTTCCCTTTTAGATTAGTCAGTGTAGAGCCCCAGTGCGGATGTTTCGAGTTATAGTCACCCGCGGCTAAAAAGCGCTGACCTAATGTATCAAAGAAATCTAGAAATTGATTATCTGATATAACGAAGCGCGGCGGACAATAAACCGCCAAGGAGATATTGCCTCTTTAATACACATTAAACACATATTGATGTGGCTTGTGTAAGAGTATAGTTGTTGACTTTATTTATATACTGTTTGATGTTTTATTATGTGTTTTTATAATGTTTGTAGTCGGTGGCACATAGTTACAATTTGGCTTCTGACTCTGTCAATTGCTCGATCTAGACTGCCCGCTGCAAGCGCCGAGTGTTCTGCTCAAAGCCAAAACCCACCCTGCTTATGCTTTTTGAGAGTGAGAGAGTGGGAGAGTGAACTCCTGAGAGCGACCTATAGAGAGGAAGCAAGTCTCGCCTACTACAATTCGGCCGTCCTGACAATATAAGATCCCCTGATCTTACATGGTTAAAGTTTAAATCAATGGATGCAATGTTTTGAATTTTACAATTATACCTACATAACTAACAGCAAATTAAAATTAAACTTAAACTATATTTTTCCTATCCAATGCCTTATTTTTTGGCCACTCCAAGCACCTTGATAAGGGTTACGTGAAACCTGAAATCCTTCCACATTTTTCAGTAAAAACCTATTGTTCTTTAAAACATTGTCGATGATATAAGGCCCTTGCTCTTCGCTATCAGTTTCTTGGATGCACCTACAGTACTATCAAAATTTTTAACCATCACATAATCTCCTTCTTTGTATTCTGTTAGACTCCCTTTTTTATACCCTTGTAGAAGGTATATTAAAATTGTCGAGATGTTTGTAACGCATAGAAGGAAGCATCTCCGACCACACAAAGTATATATATTCTTGATCAGCATGACGAGCTGAGTTGATATAGCCATGTCCGCCTGCCCGTCTGTTTCTATGCTATCTCCTCCGTCAGTTTTTAAGTTATCTTAACCAAACTTTGCACGAAGTCTTTTGGTACAAATATGCTGCACATGTCTCGGAGCCGGCCAGATCGGATGACTATAGCATATAGTTGCCATAGGAACCATCGGTCGAAAATGGTCTTTTAGTGAGAAAAACTTTTTTGTCCCCAAACCTCGTATTTATCAGTTTTCTATGCTTTCACATAATTCCACCAAGTTTGATAGGACAACTAAATAGTATAGCTGCCATAGAAATTGGGTATAGAAAATGTATATAGGAGGGCTTGTCAAAAATATGTACATTTGGCCGAATGTATATATATTTGTGTCAGTGGAATCAGACTACTAATTTATATAAATCATACAAGCTACAAGGGTATATAAACTTCGCTCGAGCCGAAGTTAGCTTTCCTCTATTTTTTCTAAGGTAATATTGTTCATTATATAATTGTGCTTTTCGTTGGGGTAACTCGCCTTCTTTTCGTATATCATCTTAGTTTGGTGTTTCTTATGACTTTTCTGTTTCCTCTAATTTTTCTCTCAACTCGTCTTTGATCTGTCCTTTCTGATCTACACCAAATAACATTTTGCTGGCACATTGTTTGATACTTCTATGCTGAGTATTATTTAATGCATATACGACACCCTCTACTACAGTATCCCAATAAATTCCCTTTTCAGGTTCAGTCATTTTTGCTATCATGGGTCCTAGGCTCCTATTCAATCTTTCCACTTGTCCATTGGCCTAAGGAGAACCAGTCGCTATCTTTACTTGCTTTACATTGCACTCTTTCATAAACGTTTCAAAGTCTGTTGATGTGAAACAACTTCCTCTGTACGATATAATACAACTTGGTCTGCTATAAGCCCTAAAATAGTCTTTTAATGTTTGTATTACTTCTCTGCTATTTGTTGTTTTTGTAGAGTATAACCTAACATATTTGGTAATCGCATCAACCACCATAAAAATATGTTTCCTGGCTCTACCTGAATCTACTGGTCCATAATGATCAATATGCACGAATCCAAAGTGTTTGCTACCTTTTGGAATACTATTCAAAAATCCTTCTTTTTTTCCGTCTTTTGGTGAGAACGCAACACATCTCAAACAATTTGCTATATGTTTTATAGCCTTTTCTCGATTTCTCGGTTTCGATTATCATTATATTGGTAGATCTACTCATTGCATCGGCATGCTGCATCCGTTTTCCAGATCTGTGACTTAGATCGTCATATTCCTCTAACTCATACGCCCATCTTGCTATCCTTGGATTTAATTCTATTATATTCAAAGTAAGCGTAAGCGAATTGCAATCAGTGATGATTCTAAAACGTTTTCCCTGTAAATAAACCCTGAATCTGCGCAATGCATATATGATTGCCAAAGTCTCGAGCTCAAAACTATGATATTTTTATTCCACCTCAGTCGTTCACTTTGAAAAATAAATATCGGGTGTAGCTTCTTATCATTTTTATTTTGTAATAAAACAGCACCAAATCCCATTACACTCGCATCACAATGTAACTCTATGTCATCTCTGTAATCATAAATCGATAACACTGGTGCTTCTAACAGTTATTCTTTGAGATTTAGAGAACACTCTAGTTCTTTTTTTTCGAATTGAAATGGCTTGTCCTTTTTCAATAGATCATATAAAGGTTTCGCAATTCTTGAAAAATCATTTATAAATTTTCGGGCTATGCCCTAAGAAACTCTTAACTGCTTGCGTCTTATCGGGTACTGGAAAATTTCGAACAGCATCCAACCCTTTATCGTCAGCTCTTATGCCGTTGCCCGTTATCAGAAACCCCAAATATTTAATGCTCGACTGCAAAAATTCGCATTTATCCATGCAAAGTTCCAACTTATTCTGCACCAATCTTTTAAACATTTCTTCCAACTTTTCCAAATGTTCCCTAACATTGTCACTCGCTACCATAATGTCATCCATATACACAATGAATTTATTGCTTCTGATAATGTCTTTAAATATTTTGTTTATAAACCGTTGAAAGACCGCTGGAGCGTTGTTTAGACCCATTGGCACCCTTAAAAACTTAAATTGCCCTAGAGGAGTCGTAAACGGTGTGTACTTTACCGATTCTTCATTAACAATCAAGTGAAAATAACCATTCCTTAAATTCCTTAAAAACCTTTTTGTTTACCAACTTATCCAACAAATCATCAATCAATGGTAGTGGGTAATTATATTTTATCATTCTCTTGTTTAAAATTCTGAAATCAACGCATAGTCGTAGATCTTCCGATTTCTTCTTCAGTAACAACACTTGAGATGCATACTCAGACTCACTAGGTTGAATGACCCCATTTTTCAAATACTCATCTAACATTTTCTGCAACTTTTCTTTCAACATGGACCAATGGAGAGTAAGCAAGCCTATTTCACTTGTAGGTAGTTTTTCGAAAATCCCTCGCAATCGACTCCTGGAGTTTTATTTACCAAAGCTGCTATCGTCGATCACTGATCCGGCTCTGCCAACAATTAAACAAGCGAAACAACCATAAAACTATAGTAGCTTAGAAACCATGTTTTTATCGTTGCAACAAACACTGAAGGAATTCATTGGATTTATGCAAAACGCAATGCAAGAACAAATGAGGAATCAAGACATCCTCATTTCGATTTTCGGAAAAAGATATTCCTGAGCCACAAATCGCCCAACGATTCTGCTTCGCTTCAGGTTGATTTGAATTCCATATTTATATGGTGCTCTTACAATTTGTTGCATTTAAACAGGGATAAGTGTAAATGTATGACTTTTTTATCGTAGAACCCCCCTTCTGATTAACTATTTATTGAATTCTTATCAGCTTGAACAAGTTGAATCTTTCCATGATCTGGGTATTACCCTCGACCATAAATTTTCTTTTAGCACTCACATTGAACTTTCTGTGAATAAAGCCATGGGTTTGCTAGGTTATATTAAACGTTAGTCTAAGGAGTTCAATGATCCCTACACGACCAAGCTCTTGTTTATATCCCTAGTGAGGCTATTTTGGAGTGTGCAAAATAAACTTGTGTATACTTCTTACTTAGAAACTAACTGTCTTGGATATCTCTAGATATTTTGGCTTCGGTTGGTTTCCAAAACGCCCTAAAAATCCGTCGGTGTAACAGAACTTCAAGAGATTTCATTTTCTTCTTTGAAAATTTAGTTAGTGTCCAATATAAAGGCCCATCACTAAAACAGGGCTGCTTCTCTCGCAAAAAATATTTCTCATTTTCTAGTTAAGAGTTAATTTTGTGTTTAACTGAAATTGTTTGATTGTTCTATATGGTATATGATCCATTTTTAAATAATAATTAAAATTTAAGACATATTATCCAAAAATAAAATGCAAAATTTAAAAATATTTTCTCGCCAGTCATAATATATAACTTGCCAACCCTTAGCCTTTGTTGGTACATTGATGGCGCCACCATATATTTTATAAAACGCATTGGAGGAGACTAGCCTTAAATGACAAGTAGCACTTAGGAGCGACTTAGCTAGGGTATTTGGATATATCATAATGCTTAGTTTAAATTTCATTTGCAAGAGAAGCTTAAAGATGCGAAAATGGCTATCAACTGTACATGTAGATGCCTACTAATTAGGAAAGATATACCAATCAACACAAAGTATTATCTCTTTGAGGCATCCATAATGTGCTATAGCGCTCAAGTATGGGGTATCATGGAATATGACGAGGCCGAGAATCTGCTGCGATACTTTGTGAAAAAATTATTCCAGGATGCTTTACCTCAAAACTGCGTTGTTTAAGCTGCATATAACTACCGCAGACATGCATTTTAAGTATGTTCAAAAAGTTTTCAGCGTGACAAAACATAGGCTTCCAAACATATTTAAAATGTATGCAGCTTACATACGGTACGAGATAATAAATTTTTTAAAATTTCGAAACTATTCGGCTGTATATTGTTTCATAAGCCAGTCTTTAAGATTTAGAAAACAAATTATTAAAGAACAATTTTGAAAGACGGTAACACCGCTACTTGGGTTCTTAACTACGCAGTTTATCGATCTGATATCTGGGTAAGACCTGGGAAGTCAGATGTATATAGGTGTATATAAAGGTGGGTATAAGTGATCGACAGACGGTTAGGCACCAAGTCGATAAGGTTTAACTTCTTGTTCAAATATTTTGCTTATATCCTTAGCAAATAAATCTAAACTAATAAATTTGATGATATCGTAGTTGGGTCGACGAACTGTTTCTGGTGAGTGTAGAATCTAATGAATCCGTAGTACTGAGCATGAGCACCGAGTACAGATACAGATTTGCGTCAATGGTTACCTCGCGTTGAGGGTTGAGGTTTGTGCTTCGATTAGGCTTCGATAAGGAAGTTCGTCCGAGCAGGGTTGAGGTTGTCTCGCGTCGAGGACTTTCGCGGAGCCTTTCGTTGTCGATCCACAGAAGGATTTTGTAGGCCTGGTTAAGAGCTACAAAATTGTTGAAGGCAGTAAAGTAAAATTTCAAATAGTTAATGAGATATATCTTTCAAATTTTGAGGGTCTCTTTGGTATATAAAACTATTTGTTGCAAAATGTTTCACAGTATTATCATTAAAAACTTTTATTTATATAAATTACACGAGCTGCATAAACTTCGGCACCGCCGAACTTAGCTTTCCCATATTTTTTAATTATTGTTTCTACTTATTTATTTATAGAATTCATTCCGTCAATTGAAAAATTGTTTGACGAGGACTTGCTTATTGGCAAAGGTGTCACATTAGACTCAATCCGGCCATTGGCATACTCAACTCTAGCAGATCTAGCGCACCACGTTCGCCAAAGTTTAAGTTTGGACGTTTTGATAAAAGCAGTGAATCTATTTTCAAAAAATGTACATGATGAAACTTTGGCTGTTGGAATTCAAACGATGTCGTGTAAGCTTCTATTAAACTTGGTGGATTGTTTACGACATCACAGTGAATCTGAACCACAGCGATCAAGGCAGATTTTGTCAAAGTTGTTGAAAGTATTTGTAAAAAAATTTGAAACAATTGCCAAGATTCAGTTGCCACTGATCGTTCAAAAATGGTAAGTGCCTTAAAGTAAGTACGTATAGCACAAAAATATATAAATAGTTTATGTAATTGTCTAGTACAGGTACCAGTGTTAGTTAAAAAAAAATTACAAATCCTGGCTGAATACAAGTATATTTTCAAAATTTTTCTTGCACAATTTTTTGAGAAATCAACATATCATACATCTCATTTTATTTATATTCGGGTTCTAGTCCAACAACCAGGAATTTGGCTTATTGCGCTCCGAAGAGTACAGTTCCCTCCATACACCTAAATTTTTACTCGCATCATTCCGTATGTGAAAGCTTTTTAATAAATTTTGGAAAATTGCCTTTTTAGGTCCCTTTTAAACCTTGAAAACCTCCGGCGAACAGTATCAATTTTATTCCCCGGTCTGCAAGAATCTTATATTTGTTTAACTGTGTTATCATGCAAAAAAGTCTTGATCTCTCTATAAATAAAAGAGTTTGCCATTCTACTCAGAGCCCGATCGGTAAGAGATAGAACGCTGAAATTTAGACAGGAGCTTCCATTAGTGTTGAAAGTGAGCACTTAGACGGGGTTTTGAAAAATTCCACTCCTAAGGGGTGGAAAAGCGACTGAAAAGTTTGAAGGTGAAACATTCTTGTTTCCGTCCGATTGACTTGAAACTTGGTTTGTAAGCACAGGTTAGGTTGCAATGGTTGAAATGGGTGGGAATCCCATTTCATCACTTAGGCCAGAAGGGCCGTTGTGTTACCATATAACCCTTTCTACGCTGCAATCGTAGAGGGAGGGTCTTTCCCGTTAAGCCATTTAGAAAATACCACAAATTTGAGTAGAGAGGCTAGATCTATTTCAGAGATGTCTGACAGATCGTTTAGAAAAGGACAACCCAAAACTGTGAGTCGCCTTCTGCTAAGAGCTGGGCAATGACAGAAGAGGTGTTGTACACTCTCCTCCTCGTCCACTGAATTGCAGCTTGTACAGAAGTGATTGTGTCTGATGCCGAGCCTAGCGGCGTGTCTTCCTATTAGGCAGTGTCCAGTAAGGGCCCCTACTAGTAGGGAAATATGCAGTCTTTCTAGACGGAGTAACGCCCTAGATTTTGTTAATACTAAGAGTAGGCCATGTAAGCCTAGATACTTTACATGTGTGAATTGTTTGCCATCGATTCATGGTTATTCGATGAGTAGTTTCCTTTGTTTGTAGCTTAAAGGTCGCAAGAGGCACCCCTATGTTGCTCTTATCCGGTAAGAGCTGAGTGGTGGTGCCAAGTCTGGCGAGGTGGTCGGTCATCTCGTTGCCTTCAAAGTTGCAGTGTCCAGGCACCCAAACGAGATTAATTTCAAAGTGCTGAGCCATCTCATTAAGAGATTTGCGGCACTCCGTAAGAGTTTTGGTATTGTTAATATAACCGTCAAGGGCTTTTAATGCAGCTTTGACTATATGAAAATATGAATACTTTACTTCCTTGGATTGCGAGGGTTCCCAGAAGGTTGATAGCCTCCTGGATGGCTACAACCTCTGCTTGGAAAACACTACAATGGTTAGGAAGCTGAAATGAAGTTTCGATCCCGAGCTCTGGACTGAAGACTCCTCCTCCTACCTGTCCACCCAGTTTGAAGCCATCAGTGTAGAAATTTATGGCATTCGGTTTGCAGTGAGGTATTGAGTTCCAGTCCAGTCGACTCGGTATGGTGACTTTATACATGGTGGTAAACGTTATGGTTGGGATGCAGTAGTCAAGCGTTGGCGGTACCGCCACTTGATGCAGAAGTATAGAGGAGTGGCCAGAGTTACCATCTTCCCAGGTACCGCTTTCTCTCAGCCTGAGAGCGGCGTTACTGGCGATTTCTCTATCCCCATTTACGACCAATCGCACGTTTGCACGAGAAAAGTGCAGTATTAGCTTTTTTGATACGTTCAGTTATGTTTTCGTTCCAATATAATTTTTTGTCCAACACTACACCAAGGTATCTTGCAGAATCGCTAAATTTTAGGTGTATGTTGTTTAGTCGTGGGGGTGTTTGATGTTTCGGTTAAAGGTTTTATTTCGGTTTGCTTACGGTACCCGGATTTTTATTTCGGTATACCGGTGCGTACCGGTATAAGTACTACTTATTTTTAATTCTGAGATAAATCTAAATCATTTTATTCCTGTGTGATAAAACGAATCAAAATTCAACACAAAATTAATGGTTACACATAAAGTACAATTAATGTAAAATTATATAGACTATTTCATATTTCATATTTTTATACTCTGTACCAAGGTATATAGGTTAGGTTAGGTTAGGTTGCAATGGTTGAAATGGGTGAGAATCGCATTTCATCACTTAGGCCAATGAAGTTCCGTTGTGATACCATATAACCCTTTCTACGCTGCGATCGTAGAGGGAGGGTCTTTCCCGTTAAACCATTTAGAAAATATCACAAATTTGAGTAGAGAGGCTAGATCTATTTCAGAGATGTCTGACAGATCGTTTAAAAAAGGACGACCCAAAACTGTGAGTCGCCTTCTGCTAAGAGCTGACAGAAGAGGTGTTGAACACTCTCGTCCTCGTCCACTGAATTGCAGCTTCTACAGAAGTCATTGTGTCTGATGCCGAGCCTAGCGGCGTGTCTACCTATTAGGCAATGTCCAGTAAGGGCCCCTACTAGTAGGGAAATATGCAGTCTTTCTAGACGGAGTAACGCCCTAGATTTTGTTAATACTAAGAGTAGGCCATGTAAGCCTAGATACTTCACATGTGTGAATTGTTTACCATCGATTCATGGTTATTCGATGAGTAGTTTCCTTTGTTTGTAGCTTAAAGGTCGCAAGAGGCACCCCTATGTTGCTCTTATCCGGTAAGAGCTGAGTGGTAGTGCCAAGTCTGGCGAGGTGGTCGGCCATCTCGTTGCCTTTAATGTTGCGGTGTCCAGGCACCCAAACGAGATTAATTTTAAAGTGCTGAGCCATTTCATTAAGAGATTTGCGGCACTCCGTAAGAGTTTTGGTATTGTTAATATAACCGTCAAGGGCTTTTAATGCCGCTTTGACTATATGAAAATATGAATACTTTACTTCCTTGGATTGCGAGGGTTTCCAGAAGGTTGGTAGCCTCCTGGATGGCTACAACCTCTGCTTGGAAAACACTACAATGGTCAGGAAGCCGAAATGAAGTTTCGATCCCGAGCTCTGGACTGAAGACTCCTCCTCCTACCTGTCCACCCAGTTTGGAGCCATCAGTGTAGAAATTTATGGCATTCGGTTTGCAGTGAGGTATTGAGTTCCAGTCCAGTCGACTCGGTATGGTGACTTTATACATGGTGGTAAACGTTATGGTTGGGATGCAGTAGTCAAGCGTTGGCGGTACCGCCACTTGATGCAGAAGTATAGAGGAGTGGCCAGAGTTACCATCTTCCCAGGTACCGCTTTCTCTCAGCCTGAGAGCGGCGTTACTGGCGATTTCTCTACCCAGAAGATCTAGAGGCATAAGGTGTAACATTATGTTAAGTGCATCTGTTGGGGTTGTACGCAATGCACCAGTCATGCATAATGCAGCACTAAGTTGAACTTTGGTTATGGTTCTGAGGACGAAAGGTTTCCCCAGAGCCGGCCACCGTACTATGATTCCGTATAGTAGTATTGGACGTACAACGGCTGTGTACAGCCAGTGTACTATTTCAGGGGAAAATCCCCATTTACGACCAATCGCACGTTTGCACGAGAAAAGTGCAGTATTAGCTTTTTTGATACGTTCAGTTATGTTTTCGTTCCAATATAATTTTTTGTCCAACACTACACCAAGGTATCTTGCAGAATCGCTAAATTTTAGGTGTATGTTGTTTAGTCGTGGGGGTGTTTGATGTTTCGGTTAAAGGTTTTATTTCGGTTTGCTTACGGTACCCGGATTTTTATTTCGGTATACCGGTGCGTACCGGTATAAGTACTACTTATTTTTAATTCTGAGATAAATCTAAATCATTTTATTCCTGTGTGATAAAACGAATCAAAATTCAACACAAAATTAATGGTTACACATAAAGTACAATTAATGTAAAATTATATAGACTATTTCATATTTCATATTTTTATACTCTGTACCAAGGTATATAGGTTAGGTTAGGTTAGGTTGCAATGGTTGAAATGGGTGAGAATCCCATTTCATCACTTAGGCCAATGAAGTTCCGTTGTGATACCATATAACCCTTTCTACGCTGCGATCGTAGAGGGAGGGTCTTTCCCGTTAAACCATTTAGAAAATATCACAAATTTGAGTAGAGAGGCTAGATCTATTTCAGAGATGTCTGACAGATCGTTTAGAAAAGGACGACCCAAAACTGTGAGTCGCCTTCTGCTAAGAGCTGACAGAAGAGGTGTTGAACACTCTCGTCCTCGTCCACTGAATTGCAGCTTCTACAGAAGTCATTGTGTCTGATGCCGAGCCTAGCGGCGTGTCTACCTATTAGGCAATGTCCAGTAAGGGCCCCTACTAGTAGGGAAATATGCAGTCTTTCTAGACGGAGTAACGCCCTAGATTTTGTTAATACTAAGAGTAGGCCATGTAAGCCTAGATACTTCACATGTGTGAATTGTTTACCATCGATTCATGGTTATTCGATGAGTAGTTTCCTTTGTTTGTAGCTTAAAGGTCGCAAGAGGCACCCCTATGTTGCTCTTATCCGGTAAGAGCTGAGTGGTAGTGCCAAGTCTGGCGAGGTGGTCGGCCATCTCGTTGCCTTTAATGTTGCGGTGTCCAGGCACCCAAACGAGATTAATTTCAAAGTGCTGAGCCATTTCATTAAGAGATTTGCGGCACTCCGTAAGAGTTTTGGTATTGTTAATATAACCGTCAAGGGCTTTTAATGCCGCTTGACTATCTGAAAAAATAAATAGTTTACTTCTTTGGATTGCGAGGGTTTCCAGAAGGTTGGTAGCCTCCTGGATGGCTACAACCTCTGCTTGGAAAACACTACAATGGTCAGGAAGCCGAAATGAAGTTTCGATCCCGAGCTCTGGACTGAAGACTCCTCCTCCTACCTGTCCACCCAGTTTGGAGCCATCAGTGTAGAAATTTATGGCATTCGGTTTGCAGTGAGGTATTGAGTTCCAGTCCAGTCGATTCGGTATGGTGACTTTATACATGGTGGTAAACGTTATGGTTGGGATGCAGTAGTCAAGCGTTGGCGGTACCGCCACTTGATGCAGAAGTATAGAGGAGTGGCCAGAGTTACCATCTTCCCAGGTACCGCTTTCTCTCAGCCTGAGAGCGGCGTTACTGGCGATTTCTCTACCCAGAAGATCTAGAGGCATAAGGTGTAACATTATGTTAAGTGCATCTGTTGGGGTTGTACGCAATGCACCAGTCATGCATAATGCAGCACTAAGTTGAACTTTGGTTATGGTTCTGAGGACGAAAGGTTTCCCCAGAGCCGGCCACCGTACTATGATTCCGTATAGTAGTATTGGACGTACAACGGCTGTGTACAGCCAGTGTACTATTTCAGGGGAAAATCCCCATTTACGACCAATCGCACGTTTGCACGAGAAAAGTGCAGTATTAGCTTTTTTGATACGTTCAGTTATGTTTTCGTTCCAATATAATTTTTTGTCCAACACTACACCAAGGTATCTTGCAGAATCGCTAAATTTTAGGTGTATGTTGTTTAGTCGTGGGGGTGTTAAATTTGGTATCTTATACTTGCGGGTAAAGAGAACGAGTTCAGTTTTGGTTGGATTGACTCCAAGACCACTTTGTGTCGTCCAATTTGCAATTGTTGAGAGTGCATCCTGCATCAGGTTGCAGAGAGTGTGGGGAAATTTGCCTCTTGTGATTATGGCAACTTCATCCGCGTACGCTATCACCGTGTGTCCTCGCAATTTTATGAGTTGCAACAATTCGTTGACTGTTACCACCCAATGGAATGGCGAAAGAACACCTCCTTGAGGAGTGCCTCTACTTACATATCTTCGTGCGCAGGCATCTCCTAGTTGCGAGTTAACCACCCTGCTTGTAAGCATGAGTCGGATGAACTCCACCAGGGGTGCCTCCACATTTAGATTTGTCAAGGCAGAGGTGATAGCGTTGGGGAGAACATTGTTAAAGGCACCCTCGATGTCGAGGAATGCCGTAAGCGCATATTCTTTTGCCTCGAGTGATTTCTCAACTTTCGAGACAAGAGAGTGGAGTGCTGTTTCTGGTGACCTTCCCTTGCTGTATGCGTGCTGCGCTGGGGACAGAGTGGATGGGTCTATTGTCTGTCTTAGATGGGCATCTAGTAGTCTCTCCAGTGTTTTGAGGAAAAAAGATGAGAGGCATTTGGTCTGACATGCGAGGCTTTTCCTGCCTTTGGTATGAAAACCACTTTTATATCTTTCCACAGTGTGGGTATATACAGTAATCGAAGGCAGCAGACAAAGATTGTCTGAAGCCATGCAATTATTTGTGGTAGTGATTGTTCAAGCTGAGCGGGAAAGATTCTATCTGGCCCGGGTGATTTGTAGGGCTGAAAAGTGTTCACAGCCCACTTAATTCGATGTTCAGTTATTATATCACTTATGTGACTTAGCGTGTCGCCTCTAGGTGCCTCTTTGGGCTCCAAAGATGTTGAACAGCCAGGAAAATGTGATTCCAGAAGCAAATTGAGGGATTCAGAGCTGGAGTCAGCCCAAGGTCCATCAGGATATTGTAGGAGTCCCGGATGGGTTGGTGAATTCGCTAAAATTTTTCGAAGTCTTGATGCTTCGGAGGTCGATTCAATACTGTTACAGAAATTTGCCCACGAGCGTCGTTTGGCTTTCCGCATTGCACTTTTATAGACTCGTAACTTGGCTTTATACATGTCCCAGGATGAATCCAGGTTAATGTTCTTAGCTGAGTTGAATGTCTTTCTACACTCTTTCCTTAGTATCTCCAGGTCTTTAGACCACCGGGGGGCTTATGGTGAATTTTGTATTTAACATGTGGGCATGATTTGTCAAGTGCCTTTGTGCATGTCGTTGTAAATATGTGGACTATTTCATCTAATTGTTCCGCATTCACAGGTGTGAATTGCGGAGCTGCATCTAGATTTTTAACTATAAGTCTCTTATACTGTTTCCAGTTCGTTTTTTTAAGTTTTGTGTTTGTTTAGGTTCGGGGCATGATTCTATTAGCTTTAGCTCAATATATCTATGATCTGAGAAGGAGTGGTCCGATAGAACTGTCCATGAAATAATATTTTCTATTAGAAACTCTGAAATGAGGGTGATATCTAGTACCTCCCTCCGAGTTCTAGTGACAAAAGTTGGGTCATTATCTTTATTGCAGATAATAAGAATCGTACTTAAAAGATAATCGTAGAGTAACCCACCACGATCGTTAGTGTCTGTGCTGGACCATTCTGTATGGTGTGCATTAGCGTTAGTTTGTAAGCACAGTAAGCGAAATAGTTCGACACGTATTTTCCCGATTTTGCAAAATCCACCCACTAGGAAAATGGCCGCAAAATTCTCCATGCAAAAAACTATTTTTCGTCCGATTGGAAAATAATTTGAAATGTGATTTTCCAATGTTGGAAAATCCTCCCCCAGAGTAAACAAGAAAGAAAGTCGGTCAAGCCCGACTATAACATACTCTGTACCCTTACACTCGCATTTGCTCAGGAGTCAAACGGCCAGTTAACACCCCGCGCACAACGCGGTGCGCTCTCTAAGTTTCTCTCTCTGTCTCTTTCTTTCTCTCTCGCACTAAGATTGCCTGTGTTGAACGGTTAGGGTATGTTGCTGTGGTTGTTGGTGGGGGGGTGGGTGGTGTTAACTGGCCGTTTTTTGCCCATAACTTGAGTATCGTTCATCCGATCTTGATCATTCCTTCAGCAAATCGATAAATAATTTTGTTTACAAGGTATCTCTAGAAGGAACGAAAGATCTATCTCCAAAACTGTAGGAGATATGAAGTTTTTTCCTAATTACGGGGGCGGGAGGGGGCGTGGCAAAAATTGAAAATAAACTTGATCTGCCTGCAAGTATAAGAAATATATGTCCCATACATGTCAAACCTCTATCTCTTACCATCTCTGAGATCTCTTCGTTCATACGGACAGACAGACGGACGGACGGACGGACGGACGGACGGACGGACAGACGGACAGACGGACATGGCTATATCGAATCGGCTGTTGATGCTGATCAAGAATATATATACTTTATAGGGTCGGAAACGATTCCTTCTCCCTGTTACATACTTTTGCACAAACTTAATATACTCTATGTACCTTCGGTACAGAGTATAAAAATTCCCAGAAAATTCTGCACGTAAATAACTATTTTTCATCCGATTGACTTCGTTAAACGACTTTCATCCAAATCGGTTTATTGGTTCCTGAGAAATTTGGGTTAAAATGCGTAAAGACAAGTTAAAAAAAATTTTCTAAAATTTCCAATTAAATTTTTTTTTTAAAGCAACTTTTTTAAAAATTTCGAACATTTTATAACTTTAATTGAAGTTTTTTTGATTAAGATGGAGAATCCAAGGGTCGATGAACACCCTTTTCATATACGAGGGTCAGAAAAAATAATTGCTTTTTTATTTTGTAAAACATATTGTCGGATCTATTTGAAAGTCCCTAATAGAACGCTTAAACAAAAAAAAAAAAATGAGAAAAATTTTCCAAGGGTAGAACCTACTCTTAAGTCAAACTAAATTAAATGCGCGATCTCGATTTTAAGACCCTATCCATCGATTTTAAGACCCTAATAGAACGTTTAAGCAAAAAAAAAAAAAAAAATGGAAAAAAAAATTTCCAAGGGTAGAACCTAACCTTAAGTAAAACTAAACTTAAGTGTGCGATCTCGATTTTAAGACCCTATCCATCGATTCTAAGACCCTAATAGAACGTTTAAGCAAAAAAAAAATTTTAAAAATAAACATTTCCAAGGGTAGAACATACCCTTAAGTTAAACTAAACTTAAGTGCGCGATTATGTTTTTTATACAAAACGTATGTCGTCGTGAAAAATAAATCATTTGGTATTCATTTTTTGTGATAGTGATATAGTCAATACCATCAAAAACATTAATTAACTTTTTATTTAACAGCAAAGGACAATCCCAATCTGGAACATCTAGTAATCTTACTGGTACATTCCCGTTGCCGCTCATCAATGTTGCAGAACTAAAAGATGTATGTATACCATTACCAATAACTTTTAAGAATGGTCGAAATCTAGCAAATAAAAAAGGAAATATACTAACCTTTTGCAAATGTATGTAACAGGCAGAAGAAAATATTTACCACCATATAAAGTATATATTTTCTTGATCAGCATCAACAGCCGAGTCGAAAGAGCCATGTCCGTCCGTCTGTCTGTCTGTATGAACACATAGATCTCAGAGACTATATGTATATATACATTCTTGATCAGCATCAACAGCCGAGTCGATATTTCGTATGGATCATATACTTCTTATACTTGCTGGTAGATCAAGATTATTTAAAATGTTTGCCTGGCCGCCTGGCGGCCCGGCAACTTGCAAAGCATAGACGGAATTATCTCCGACCACATAAAGTATATAAGTTTTTATATATAGGTATATATGTATATATAAAAGAGCCCTGCACGGGTAGAGTTTAAAATCAGTTCATGCTTCTTTTTGATCTGAGTCAACGATTCATCGATTCAATAGCTTTTGACATTAGGAATATTTCGTACGATTCGTTTTAACATTTCAATTCAAACAGCTCATGTTAAAAAATCAATTTGAACAAACAAGCTCAACTAAATGATTAAATATCTCGTAGGGTCAAAATTCGCTCTTTGCTCGCGGCTCTCGGGAGCCAGCTTTTGCTCTCAGTTAAGGACACTCAGTTCTTTGCTCTGAGCTGAGAGGTACAGCTTGTGAGCTACAGCTCTCGTCTCTAAGCTGGGAGCCACAGACTTTGTGCTACGTGAGTTATTTAAACCTATTTACCGCAACTGACGACTTTTTAAATCGCGAAAAAATACCAAAGAGTATAAAAATAGTAATAATGGAAAACTTAAATGCCAATCAAGTGAAAAATCATGCCTGGATAAATGCATAAGCACAATTCGCAGATAAAGCCTCATTTGCACGACCTCATCACTCAGCTGAGTTTTCGTCAGACCAAAACTCATCTGATCTCTCATCGGAAACTCATTTGGTCTGACGAAAACTCATCTGAGCAAGATAGTTTCGTTTTTACACATGCCTGATGAGCTCAGATGAGTTAGTATGAGTCAGTTACAGAACCATTGGTTCATCGGAACCATCTGGATCATATGAACATTATGACGTTGCTTTGTTTACATAAAAGAAGAAGACAACAAAAATAAAAAGCGAAATTAATAAAGAAGCATTAAAAATTATAGTTGCCGTCCTAGCAAGTGAAATGCATCACGAAATAACTATGGAAGAGAAAAAGATTTGCTCATATCTTGAGTATCGTTCATCCGATCTATATCATTCCTTCAGCATTCCTTCAGATAAATAATTTTGATTATTAGATATCTCTAGAAGGTACGAACAATCTATCATGAAAACGGACATCGCTATATTGACTCGTCTGTTGATGCTGATCAAGAATATATA
Source organism: Lordiphosa magnipectinata (assembly GCA_037044535.1). Taxonomy (NCBI): domain Eukaryota; kingdom Metazoa; phylum Arthropoda; class Insecta; order Diptera; family Drosophilidae; genus Lordiphosa; species Lordiphosa magnipectinata. The sequence goes on from JBAMBO010001355.1 coordinate 883,932, forward strand.
TACTTTATAGGGTCGGAATTGATTCCATCTCCCTGTTACATACTTTTGCACAAACTTGATATACTCTGTGTACCTTTGGTCTGAAATGATTCCTTCTGCCTGTTACATACATTTGCACGACTTTAGTAAACCCTGTTTACTCCTCGAGTATCGGGTATAAAGAGGTATTTTAAAGTAATTTTATTTATTTTATAAGAGTAGCAATACTACATAAATGGGCGTGTTCAGCAGAATAAATGATCCCTGAGCAGGTATCAGAAAAAATGTATGCATCGAATAGTTTCTGCTGTTGGAGGGAGCAGTTTAACTTTAAAGTAATCTTTGATGCATGGTCATGTATCATGATATCTCAAATTATTGACTATTATGATGCCACATAACTCGAGTTCAGTAGGAAGATTATTGCAAATTTATAATTGATCGGGAAGCAAAAATTTGAAATAAACTTGATCTGCGTGCAGACAATAGGAGTCTACATTTCAAAATTGGTTGCTCTTGCTCTTCTAGTCTCTGAGATCTAGGCGTTCATACAGAAAGACGGACAGACGGACATGGCTATATCGACTCGGCTGTTGATGCTGATCAAGAATATACATAATATATCTTAAGTCGATTTTCTATAGTTAATTGCTGCTAAACCAAGCCATCTAGGAAAATAATTTTTGTTTTCTTATAAAGTTTATTTAAATGTAGTAATTAAACGAAAATTACAAAATTATTCAAAAGTTGTAAGTATACAAAAAACATTGTTAACCAATAAGTAACAAATTTTGGAGTCTTCATTTTGCACCATTTGAATAGGACACTTTATCTAAAAACCATTTAAGAATATATCAATCCTTTTCAAATAACAATATTACTTAAATAAGAAATTACTAACATGTTTTTAAACCAAAAACAGTTTTTAATAGTGTGTTGAGCCTTCTTTTTTCTCCAAAACCTCACACATTCGGTCTGGAAGGGATGCATACAATTTTCCCAAATAATTCAACGATATCGAGCCCCATGCTAATTTGATAGCTGCAATTAGTTCGGGAACGCTCGAATATTGCTGACCTGATCCATATACTTCACGTGTTAGCCATCCCCACACATTCTCAATGATATTCAAGTCCGGTGAATAGGGTGGCCAGTTTAATAACTCCACGTTTTGGCTCGCTATATACGATTTAACAATCAGGGCCGTATGTATAGGGGCATTATCATGTTGATAAATCCATTTTAGATTTGTAAAAAGAGTTTGGAAGTGTGGAAAGGCCTCTTTCAATATACCATTATAACACAACGCATTCATGGTGGTTGGAATAAATTTAAGCTCACAGGTGCCATAATAGGAAATGGCCCCCCATACCATAATACCTCCAGCACTGCTGTGCAACTTATCAAGATGGTGTGGTTCTTTTCGAAGATCATGAAAATAGCTGTAGCCATCGGGGCCCTCCAAATTAAACTTTTTTTCGTCCGAAAAGACAACACGTTGCCACTCCGAAGTCCAGGTTACATGTGCGCACGCGAAATCAAGGCGTTGTAACTTCCGAGCCGGGTTAAGAGGTGGCTTCTTCTTGATTTTTAGTCTCTTCAGGTGTGTAGCATTATTAATAACATAACGCATGGTTGTCAAACTTGCTTTAACGTTGCATTTTTCCCTTATCTTGGCCAAAGAGTCGTGCGAATTGGAAGCTTCTCTTAATATGAGTCGCTTGTCCGCGATGGTAAGCACACTGTGGGTGCGGCCCTTAATTTTTTTACCATAATTAGCCTCATTATTTAAAAAATTTGTTATGGCGTGACGGCTCCTGTCGAATTTTTTTTTGCTAATTTGGCAATAGAAAGGCCAGAATCCTTGTAAGCTTGGATTTTTCATTTCTCCGACTCAGATAATGCAGTGCCACGCCCCATTTTCATTTTTTTAATTTTAAATACACTTCAATTAAAGCAAAAAGTTTAAGTAAACCAAAATTTGTGTGCACGTGTCAACGATACCGACCAAATAAAATGCATGTTCTATTCAAGTGGCGCAAAAATTCCATTGAATTTTTGCGAATGCTCACATAAAGTGCAAACAACTTTATAACGGTTCTATTCCAAAAATTGGAATATACCATAAAGAGCGAAGAATGCTTGCACAAAGATAATATGCAAAAAATACCGTAATTCTACCATTTCGTTTTCGAGTCACGAGCAGTTTTAAAGAGAGCATACAGGGTGTCCTATTCAAGTGGCGAGCAGTGTATATACTTTATATGGTCGGAAATGACTCCTTCTGCCTGTTACATACATTTGCACGACTTTAGTATACCCTTTTACTCTACGAGTAACGGGTATAATTAATATTTTAATAGGTAATCTGGCTGATCGAAGTTTTTTTAATATTTTTTTTAAATAAACAAAATGGCAGCCTCGGACAGTTTTAAAATCAAGCTTTCAGCAAAAAATCCACATTTAATGTTTTATATAAAATAGAAATTTTGCAAAAAAAACAAATCCTTGGATCGGTATTTATCCTTCGATAGGTTTTAAAAAAGTTGTGCAAGTTTCAGTTGAATCCACTAAGCGGTAAGGTCTTCGACTTTAAAAACACAGTTTTGAGAAAAACGCGTTTAAAGTTTGAACAGCACTTTAAATTCACCTCATACGTCTGTACAAATATGCGTGTAACTTCGAAAATAATGGGCGGATTGATTGAAATTTCCTGTGTGTTTACTTAGATATACATATATCCATTGAAAAAATGAAAAATCAAAAAAAATTTAAATAAAAAGGAATAATTCTCGATTATGGCCAACGGAACGTTAGGGTCGTCACAGTTTAAGCTCTCTATATTCTTGGCAGATAATAAAATATACCATCTCTAATATATGTGCATTAGATTGGACCTCCCAAGTTTGAAATTTTGAAGGTCATGGTCAGAGTCTCACCACTATCTGATGCTTTTTGGTGTATTATAAGCGTAAATCAAGAAAAAAAGACGACAAACCCGACTATAGCATACTCTGTACCGCAAAGTTTGCAAATATCTGATCAATTTTTAATCTTAGTCCAAAATTGTCAAACAAAACTACAAAATTTTAGCAAAGTATACTTTTTGGGGTATTAATGTTAAATCAATAGATTTTCTGTTAACATACTTAAAACGAGAGCGTAAGTTAAAGTCGGCTCTAACCGACTTCGATATACCCGTTACTCATGGAAGCAAATGTGTAATAGCTGCCTGAGGTGGGTCAGCCGAAAAGTATGCAACATTTTTTTATCTCGGCTATTTATTATCCGATCTTGATGAAAATTGAAGGGCTTATAGATGTTGCGAATATAAATCTACGTTTTGAATTTGAGTTATTCAACATTTTCTATTGTGGAGACGTGGGTGGGCGTGGCAAAAATTTGAAATAAACTTGATCTGCGTGCAGACAATAGGAGTCTACATTCCAAAATTGGTTGCTCTAGCTCTTCTAGTCTCTGAGATCTAGGTGCTCATACAGACAGACGGACGGACGGACAGACGGACAGACGGACATGGCTATATCGACTCGGCTGTTGATGCTGATCAAGAATATATATACTTTATATGGTCGGAAATGATTCCGAATTTTATAAAATAGTTAAACCAGTGGTGGCCAAAGAAGAAATTTATAAAAAAAAAAGTTGAAAATACCAGATCTATAATCTGCGTTTCTCAGCCATGGCGTCAAATCTCTAAAGCCATTGAATATAATATATAGGAATCTTCTCGTCGCTATCAGAATTAGCAAAGTTACATAAAATCAAATCGTCCATTCGCGAGTTATTTCAAGTTAAGTAAGGAAAATGAGCAATTAACGGTTATTGGGCCATAACTTCAGATTTTGGGGATCCCCGAGGAAGTGCTATACGCGACCAGCTCTACAACGTACGCTAAGTCATCGCACTGTGTAATAGTTAGACATCGGATTTTACGTATTTACATATTTTGAACCGCATGTCCGATTTAAGTTCTGATTGCACACATCTTATTTTTATTGAAAAACGATCTAAGTCCGCAAAAAACCATTTTGCATAAATTGCATATAAAAATAAGCAAAATAAGTAAAAAACCTATTTTTTTATGAAATGACATATTTCAGATACATTATAATCCTAATAGGCCATTGTTAATGTGTTCTTTTTGTGATTCTGTGCTCACTCACCATTTTCAGATTTTTTTTGCAAATCCACTTTGAAAATCAACTTCTTCAATTAAACTTTTGATTAATTAAAATGCCGAAAATAAGCGATAAAAAACATGGTTGATTTAAAAATGGCTAAAAGAATTGGAATCAAACTGTTTTCAAATACAAGAAGACAACGTTGACTGTCTGGGATATAACTCTCTATTTTCTCTGTAACTGGTATCTATTGTCTCCATACATAAATGAAACCAACAACAGTCGCAAAGGGATAAGAGTTACGCTCTCAAATTTTCTCACGACATTTCTGTTATTGTTTTTCTGCATGGGTTTTTTGTTCAAAGCAAAAGCGCCTATTTAAAAATGTTGGCTGAGCGCCATACCTGAGATAGTTGTATGATGGGTGTGAGTGTGCATGCTGCAGGTGGGTTGTGTATTTGCGGGTGTGTGGAGTGGAATGGAGAAGGGGTGGGCGGGAAAGAGGGGGAATAGGGAGGTGAAAAGGGTGTGAAGAGGGGGTGAAGAGTGGACGAAGAGAGTGAAGAGGGGGGAACAGTGGGCTTAGAGTGAGGAACAGTGGAAGAGGGGGGGAAGAGTGGAGGGTGCGTGGGAAGAGGGGGTGGGGTAAAAGAGGAAACCCAAATTTGAATTGAATATTAATTGAAGAATGGCTGCCATGAGGTCAAATTGCCTCAACAAGGTGTGAAAGTTTTATACAAAAATATTGTCGCTCTAAATTTCGAAATTTCTGTGAAATGCACAATCCTCATATATTTACTAGAAATGGGCGCGGGACGGAAATATCCCTAGACTTTGGGTCTCAATGTTTTGGGTTCACAATGTAGTTGTGCGGGCGAGGTATATTCTCAGCATCCACATGATAGGAAGGGATTAATATATAATTCTGGAGTTTCCGAGCGCCTATAAAATTTGCTGCGCTTTCGTAAATAGTCAAATGAAAATTTGACAATTTTCGCGGTTTTTGGTCTAAGCCTCTAATATACGCGTCTTCAATTGCCATCTATCCAACCGTCATAGTTATCTTAGGTCGTTTGAAAATTTTGCAAATTTCGCGATTTCCTTGACCATTTGATCTACTCCTCCTATTTACAAGCCGGTTTACCCTTCTTTATGATAATCTAAATTCAAATGAGAATTTTTGAAATTTCGCAATTTTTTTGACCATTTGTTCCACGTCTTTATTTACCCTTGTACTCTAGCCGTCCATAAAATCTTCATAAAAGTCTGAAATTAATGAACAATTTAGAAATTTCCCAATATTTTGGAACTTTCAAGGCACACCTTTCATTTGCTCGGTCTACAACTCCCATTTAACCGTCTATATATGCCATCTATATATTTTTAATAATAATCTAAGCTCAAGAAAAAGAATTTTTGCAAATTTCTCAATTTTAATACATTTTTTATACAATTATATATTTAGTGCATATTTTGCATATCTGTAAATATGCATTTGCATATGTAAAATATGCAAAATTTGCATTTATTGAATATGCAGTTTCCAATGGAAAGTGGGTTGTTTAATTAGTATAAATCCAAATTTTCACCTCAATCAACCTTCATTTAAAAAAGTACATAAAATCCGATGTCTAGTAATAGTCGTTGATTTTAATTAAAAACTATTCAAATTTGAAAAATTATTAAAGACTACTTTGTTATTTTATAGCTGACCCGGCCAGCCATATCTACCACGAACCGAAGTCAGTCATGTTTTTACGCAAACGCGAGCCGAACTCATGATTGTGTGAATCGGTGAACATTGAATTGCAAGTAAAACGGCTGTTTAAATCAGGGAATCAAACCGAAACGAATTTCGGTTGCGGTTCCGGTACGTACCGAAACTTCTGTTTCAGTAAAAGGTTCTGTTTTGGTTTTCTTTTATTTTGGTATTCGGTTCCGTTTCGGTACCTAGATTTTTATTTCGGAATACCGGTACGTACCGGTATGGACCGGTAAAATGAACAGAAATTTTAAGACTTAAGTCCAAACAAAGTGAGTTACAGAGTACTGATTGCGGGTTAATAAAATTCGCACAGCCCAGGCCTTTAATAATTGAATTTCGAATTTGGCGGAATCCGAGGTCGTTCATCAGGGCAAACGGCCTTCCATCAACCGTGCACAGAGAAACACACGCATCTCGAATAGTCTGTTTGGTAATTTCCACCCGAATGCTATGCTTAAACAATTCATCAATGAACTTGGACCTGGAACCAGCAGTTTTCTCTTCCGTTGCTTGAATTGTGTTTTGCTGATCGACGAGATTGTCAAGCCTTTTTATCAAGTTGGCGTGAAGTCGGGCAATGTGATTTTTTTAATTTGTTCCATGTAAATGTAAAATTGGCTCAAACAGCACCTCCAAAGGAGGGCCAGGGCCAAGCTTCTCTCAATCTCTTGGCGTGTGTGCTTATAATTTTTCGCACAAGAGAACGGGACCTACAGTTTAACGCCGAATCCGAACGACAATAGAGAAATTTGTTTCATGATCGCCCTATAAAAAAGGAAAGAACATACATACATACATATAAGTCATTTATGTTCCCTTGCAACTGGTATATAGACATATGCACATATTTATGTACATATATGTACAATGTACACACAAACATAGTTTTCGCTTCTTTTCATCAAAGGCATGCAAACATTAGCATGTACATACATACATACATAAAGGCAGGCTATTTAACTTTCTAAGCACTTACATACGAATTAAGTATGTATGTTTGTATGTGCATGCGAGAAAAGTCTCGAAGCTCACATATGTATGTGCCAGGGACCGAAAATAACTGTTATGACATTACATTTTAACCAAAAAAGTCACGGTGAAGGGAGTAAGCTACGAAAACGAAAAATGTACCAATGCTTAAGTCTTTCCAAGGACTATGCAATTAGGACATAAAGTGATATTCATAAGTAATATAATAAAAATTTTTGCTTAACTATTATTTTAAAATTTTTATATAAAACTTTTTAAATAACACTTTTCTTGAAGTTTTATTAAAAAAAATGTATATTAAGTGTTATATGTCAACGTTTATTTTAAAACTTAAAAATAAACGTTGACTTCCAATATTTGGCCAGTTATATAAGCTATCGGCACCAAAAGTTGCGTATTCACATACCTTGAGTCCTACTACCATCGTGCCAACTTTGGTTCAGATCGGACTACCGTAGCATATATCAGATCTGCCCGAGCGATTATGGCATCGTATGGTTTCAGGTAAAAGTAATCATTTTTACGAGGCCAGGGTTCTTGTATATAAAAGAAAAAAAACAGTGAAGTATTCTTTTAGGGGCATTTATGCTAACTAAACCTGAGAAGTTTTTAAGTTTGTTTCGTTATTTAAAAAAATAAAATTTTGATGTTCCCGTAGGCGTGTTCGAGCCCAGGCCACCCGCACCGTAGTCGCACACTATATTCTCTACACCACATTCGTTACTAAGAAGTAGTTACCTACAACAAAAACCAATCCAAATTCAAATAAATGTACGAACAAACCGCCGACGAGGTCAGACGTGTTTTTCTTGAGCTCCGTTTAAAAACGTTATAAAAGTGTTCAAATCGGATATTTTAACAAACACCTTCGACCCGCAACAAAAGACGCTAATGGACATTCATAGGCACTCGTGCTTATGTTGTCCAATAATATCTAATTTGTTGCTTTTTAATTAAATTTAATTTAATTAAATGAAAACGTATACTAACACAACAAATGCAACTGGAAAAAATACCAACAACACCATGAGTCAGAGAGAACGCACTGCTCAAATGTAACAACAGCAAAGCGATCGCCGGCTTTCTATACAGCGTAACAATGCTTACTTTGCAGTAGTCTCCCCCGACCCCGCCAGCACGCTAAGACCAACAAGTGATGTGAACGTAAACTCTTTTTCAACCGCTTCGACGATCACCACCAACCATCTTCCAATAATGTCAACGCAGCACGCACTCCCACCAACACACACACAAGGAAGTGCAACACCAACCACCCGCTCATATGTGCAAACTGGCATCGATCGGTATGTAGAAATAAACAAACGAAAACTAAGCCCGCAAAACAAAAAAAGCGGCAATACTCCAAAAATTAACAAAACAAGTGATTTACCTGTGGACAAAGATCCGCTCATATATAGCGTTCCAATTCTTGGCAAACAGCTTGACGCAGAGTGCGATGAAAAGGCTCCAAATGCCGCAAAACCAAGGCCTCCACCAGTCTACATAAGAGATAACAACTGCGCGACCCTAGTTACAAAGCTTATCCCACTAATAGGCAACAACAACTTTTATGTGACATCAGTCAGCAAAGGCAAAATACGCGAAACGAAGCTCGCAAGTCAACACCGAGGAAAACTATGGCACTGTCAACAAATACTTAAGAACTGAAAACAAAAACTATTACACCTACCAACTAAAAAGCTGCAAAGGCCTACAAGTGGTAATCAAAGGCATTGAATCAAGTGTGCCATCAACGGAAGTCGGCATTGCTTTAGAAGAAAAGGGATTTAAGATCAAGTCCGTAATAAACCTTACAAACAGAGACAAAATACCCCAGCCACTATTCAAAGTTGAGCTAAGTCCGGAAGAATTTACAACATACAGTTCTTATTGCACCGCAGAATAACTGTAGAGGAGTCCCATAATCGTACAAATCCAGTACAATGTACCAATTGCCAAGAATTCGGGCACACTAAGGCCTACTGCACTCTACGACCAGTTTGTGTAGCATGCGGAGAGCTGCACAACACTGCTACATGTCTCGCAAGCAAGGAGGACCCATCTGTTAAAAAGTGCAGTAACTGTGGAGGCAACCACACTGCAAATAACAGAGGTTGCCCAGTCTTAAAGAGCAGGATCAATACGCGCAATGAATTTGCACGTTCCAATGGAAACCTTAATCAGTTTACACCCTCGCAATCGATTCCTGGAGTTTTCTTTACCAAAGTTACTAGATCGTCGTTTGTCCCATCGAGTACTACCCAAGGCGTTTCTTTTGCAAGTGCATTGAAACTAAGAATGGATAGACCCACATCGCCAGCCACAGTCTCACACGATACACGAACTGATCCGGCTCTGCCAACAATTAATAAACAGCGGAACAACCATCAAACTATAGTAGCTTTGAAACCATGTTTTTATCGTTGCAGCAAACACTGAAGGAATTCATTGGATTTATGCAAAACGCAATGCAAGAACAAATGAGGAATCAAGGCATTCTCATTCAAATACTCGCCTCGCAACAAACGAAATAATGTCTCTCCTAAGAGTTTCACTCTGGAATGCAAACTCTCTTGCGGAAACTCATCTGACGGACAGATAAAACTTTCAATTACCGGGGTATGCATTTTATGTCACAAATCACCCAGATGGTAAAGCCCATGGCGGAACTGGCATCCTATTCAGAAACCGCATTAAGCATTACCCACTATCGGGATTTTCGGAAAACTACCTACAAGCCACATCAATATTGGTAGAATCTTAAAGAGGCAATATCACCTTGTCGGCGGTTTATTGTCCGCCACTCTTCGCGATATTAGAAAATCAATTTCTAGATTTCTTTAATACATGAGTTCAGCGCTTTTTAGCCGCGGGTGACTATAACTCGAAACATCCGCACTGGGGCTCTAGACTGACTAATCCAAAAGGAAAGCAACTGTATAGCGTACTTATGCGCGCATCAAACAAACTCGACTATGTATCTCCGCGTAGGCCTACATATTGGCCAGCAGATCCCAAGAAAATACCCGACCTTATAGACTTTGCTATAACAAGAAAAGTTCCACAAAATTTGATAACTGCAGAAGCACTTGCAGATTTGTCGTCAGACCATTCTCCGATTATTTTTACCCTTCTGGAGTGTCCTCAGATCAGAGAGTATCCTCGGAGACTGACATCACATAAGACAAACTGGCTCAAATACAAAAAATATATAAGCAGTCACATTGAACTGAGCCCAACCATAAACAGCGAAGAAGACATTGAAAATTCAGTCCAAGCCCTGAGCTCAATCATTACTGCTGCAGCTCATCACTCGAGCCCACTAACAGCATCAACAACAACACCTAAGCAAGATCGTAGATTAACGAACAGCATTATAGACCGGCTGGTCACTGAAAAGCGGCGTGCAAGAAGAGAATGGCAGAGCAATCGGTCGCCTGCTGCAAGGACTCGTCTGAGACATGCAGAACGCGTACTTCACAAAGCACTCGAAGCTGAGGAGCAGCTAGCCCATAGCCGTTACATCGAAAAACTATCGCCTACAAGCATCAAATTCCCCCTATGGAGAGCACACGCAAGCATAAAGCCACCTGCAAAGGTAGATACGCCTCTGATCTTACGGATCAGAGAGGAAAATGGGCCCGCAGCGAAGAAGAAAAGGCAAATGTCTTTGCCCTTCACTTAAGAAATGTTTTCCAGCCGAATCCACCAACCAATGCATATGCACTGCCACTGATTCCCACTGCCGCACAGACTTACCCACTCAAAGTTCATTCGCTTGAAATAAAAAACGTTATAACAGAACTCAATCCCAAAAAAGCACCAGGACATGATCTTATTACGCCTAAAATGATTATGGAACTTCCAAGTCCTGCCATTACATATATCTCGAGAATCTTCAATGCCGTACTGCGATGTGGATACTTTCCAATTCAGTGGAAGAAATCGACAATCATAATGATTCAGAAAAAAAGGAAAGGATGAAACACAAGCGTCATCATATAGACCCATTAGCCTGCTACCTTGCTTATCAAAAGTATTTGAGAAGATCTTACTTCGCAAAATTGATACCCATGCACAAAATCTAATTCCTTCACATCAATTTGGGTTCCGAGCAAAACACGGGACCATTGAGCAAGTCAACCGTTTAACTTAAGATATTCGGACTGCGTATGAGCACCACGAATTCTGCTCTGCCATTTTCCTAGATGTTGCCCAAGCTTTTGACCGCGTTTGGTTGGACGGGCTTATATACAAAATTAGGACACTGCTTCCTCCAAATACACACAAACTCTTAGAATGTTATGTCAGCAACAGAGTTTTTTCAGTTGTTTCAAGCCATTCGGATGGAAAATGACTTTTTCCTACAGAATTTTCCGGGAATTTTCACGCCTGGGGGCGGATTTTCCGACTTTGGAAAATCACATTTCAAATTATTTCGTGTTCTATCCTTACAAACCGAGTTTCGAGCCAATCGGATGAAAAATAATTTTTTGCCTACAGAATTTTCCGCGAATTTTCACGCCTGGGGGCGGATTTTCCGACATTGGAAAATCACATTTCAAATTATTCCGTATTCTATCCTCACAAACCGATTTTCAACTCAATCGGACGAAAAATAGTTTTTTGCATGCAAAATTTTCCGGCCATTTTCCTCCTGGGCGGATTTTTCAAAATCGGGAAAACACGTGTCGAATTATTTCGCGTAGCATAGTGCATAGCATAAGCATAGTGCTTACAAACCAAATTTCAGGTCAATCGGATGAAAAACAAAAATTTTCCCATACAAACTTTTCCGACGCTTTTCCGACTTTTCCGGTTGTAATTTTCCAAAACCCCGTCTTAGTACACACTTTCACCACTAATGGAAACTCCTGTCCAAATTTCAGCCTTCTATCTCTTACCGTTTGCGCTCTGCGTTGATTGCCAATCAGTGAATCAGTCAGTCAGTCAGTCAGGACAAACTGTTTTATATGTAGAGTAGATAGTAGTCCGATCTGAATCAAAGTTGGTAGTAGGACTCAAGGCATGTGCATACGCAGCTTTTGGTGCCGATAGCTTGTATATCTCGCCAAATATTGGAAGTCAACGATTATTTTTAAGTTTTAAAATAAACGTTGCAAGATAACACTTATTTTTTATTTTTAAAAAAAAACTTTGAAAAATAATACTTAAAATAATTTTCTTTGAATAAAACTTAGTGTTATTTAAAAAGTTTTAAATAGAATAAGATAATAGTTAAAATTTTTTTTTTTTAAGTTATGAAATAACTGTTTTCACAATTTTTATTTTTAAACTTATAACAGTTACGGTCCCTGGTATGTGCATTAAACTGAGTATCATTGTATATTGTACATACATATGTATATGTATACATTTCGGAAAGTAAATTCGTAAATATCAAACTCACCTTAATTTTTTGTCCACACTCGTTTATTAAGCAATTGCTTACATTTTCTTCAATGTCGAAGGCGAAATACTTCCGATACACATTTGTTTTTGGCGTTGGCGCTTAAAGCCATCGTTTAGATTGCCTTGCAAGTCTTAAATAAATTAATTACTCTTTGCAGTTTCGCAGCACAATCATGAATAAAAATTTTACAACGATTTACCGAAGGCGACTGTACACTGAGCTCTTTCGTTTTGCAAAAAAAAGATACAGCATCCGAAGAATTAGCAGAAAGCCAACATGCACAAAGCGGAACTTAAGTGAAAGAGCGGCAAATATATACATATTTTTGTTGCTATTTTTGTTTCAGTCTTTCTCACAGAAACCAAAAACAATATCTTTTGTCTCTCTTTCACACGCAGTCAGCAGCTCTGAATATAGAGATGACACTCTATGGCGTAGGTAGCAGCTCTGAATATAGCGATGACAATTCCGTGCGGCAACTACTAAGTTAAAAAAAAATAAATTGATCAGAACCGAAACTGTACCGGTACAATGTTTAGGTTCTTTTCGATCTTTTCTGTTCTAAATATATAGGTTCTCAAATACCGGTATACTAAAAATTAAAAATATCGGTTACGGTACAGGTTCCGGTTCTGAGTTTTAATCGGTTCTTTTCGGTATACGGTTCCGGTTCCGGTTTGATTCCCTGGTTTAAATACTATCTAAACCAGGGGTGCCCAGAATGAGCTTACGAGCTCGTGAAAGCCAATACAAATGCACAAAATACAACTCAAGCAAGAACAACCAACTACAAGAAATAGAAAGAGAAAACCGATTTTTGTTTGTTTGTGTGAGTGTGTGTGTGGTCATTGCTGTGTCAAGCACATTGCTGGTCTAAGCAGCGCGAGCGCTCAGGCAACATTATTTACTTTTTAATTTGCCAGAGACATAGGAGAGAGAGAATAGAGTCACATATGATGTTGTTGATGCAGGTCTGCACGCGCCAACAACAAAATCTTCGTTCGGAAAGAAAGAGAAGAGAGCACGCATATGAAGTTGTTTTTGTTTTGTATAATGCCGCGTTAGCGCAAAGCAAAAACAAATGCGTGGCTTGCGGAATAGGCTTGGGCACCCCTGATCTAAACCATACTTTGCACGAAGTCTTTAGGTGTATTATAGGTTTTTGCGAGTTGTTTTGATTTTAGTCAAAGTTTGCATCTGGCTGGCTCAAGGACTATGGTTAATTAGAATTCAATATAATCAACACAAATCAACAGAGATTAATTACAACGTTTTGTAATAGCAATGGTATGTCCGTACAACACTGTTTGGAGAATAACCAAATTCTCTCATCAGCAGACTTTGTTGCTGTTCACGCTGCCAAATCGGTATTTATACAGTTTTGTATTGGCGAATAAACACATGGGAATTCTAATGTTTTACATTCGCTGCCCGAAGGTACAAATACTCTGCACATTTATCGGAATCGGTTGAATCGGATGACCATAGCATATAGCTAATATAAAATATAAAACAGCTACCAATTTGGGAGTCCTTTTTTAAATCCTATTTTATTATATTCTTACATATTTTTTTTTTGCCCTTTTATGTTGCACTTCCGGCTCATAGTCGCAATCACTACAAATTTCAGTGCTTTGTGGATCTACTGTATGAACGCGCAGATCTCAGAGATAGCAAGAAATAGAGGTTTCACATGTATGGGACTTAAACTTCTTATACGAGTATATATCATATACAATCCGATTTTGAAAAATAATAAAAGAATAAAAGAAAGAAATGAACTAATAATTGCGTTGTAAAAGTTTGTATTTGATGAACGTGTCGTATGAGTAATTTTTTAAAAACTGTAAGGCTCTGCGCGCCCATTTAAAATTAAAATACAATTTTTTGATTTTTGCAATTATTATTTATACAACAAATATAAGCTTTGGGAATGCTGAGACCTTCTTTTTTCGTTTTGAGGTCCGACCTTATGTACAGATTAACTTCAGAGGGCTAAAATTAGCTTTCGCAGGCATTATTACCAAGAATATCTATTATATTTCCGAACCGTTTGTTTCAAATTATATTTTGATTTTATTTGTCTTATATATTTTAAAGGATCATCTCGGTAGTGAGCAAACTAAAGCATCAACCACTGGAGCTCAATGGGTTTGTTCGGTAAATGTTGCAGAATTTCGAAGCTTGGTCAAAACGCTAGTTGGCGGAGTGAAAACTATTACATGGGGCTTCTTTAACTCAAAGGTTTGTCTTAAAACTGTAAATAATTCTGATTCATTCTAGTAATTCCGATTTATTTGTTCTTTAATTTAGATTTCTGATACAAGTTTGCAGACACAAGAAAAACTGTTCAATCCAGAGATTCTATGCACTTATATTGACTTGGTTCATTTTGCAATGGAAGCATTAGATATATATACTATAAACGTCAACCCTAATCAACAACGCACATCGGGACTAATATCTCGAAGCAAAGAGGAAAAAGAAGTCTTGGAACATTTCAGTGGCATTGTAAGTAATGTAGGGAACCTGCCTGGGTCTATTGTATTTTTGCTGCTTCGAGTTATCTTTTAGAACATTATGGCAATTGTATAACTGTTACTAGTATAGTAAAATAGTTATGCTAAGTTCATGCAAATGTAACATTTAGGCTGGAAATATGGAGTTCGATATTTTACTGGTTTAGGACTGGCTTCGGAGAGGTTCAAAAAGGGGTCTAGAGCAGAGATGGGCGCGTCGCGACGTTCCGCGGCCGACTGCACAAAATCACACGTACGCTATAAGCATTGAAAGCTATTTATAGAACACGAATGCGGCGCACGCAAATTGTGCTTGTATGCGTGTGAAAAGTGTGACGATATGTGTGCATGCCCATCTCTGGTCTAGATCTCTGAAATTATTTGAGTTATGAACTGGAAACTTAATGTGGGGGTTGGTAGTATGAAGTAAGATATTATAATGTGAGCATTAGACATTTTACTAAATCAAATTTAGGGACAGTTCTAAATAAAAATAACTTTAAAGGCTGGATCCAGAACGCACGAAAATAAATTTTTATTGGCTTATGTTTTTATGTTTAAATGAATAGAAGCACTTTTGAACTATTTTGAAATCTGATTGCTTTTGCAAATTAGTCTTATTTGAATAAAGTATAGTGCCGAACTTAATTTTTATCTCATCTGGAAACCAGCCTTAAACCAGAAATTACTTAAGCTTAAAATGTGAGTGTGCGACATTTTACTGGAAGACTGGGTCAGAACCAGAGTTCACCAGCTAAAAAGTGAATCAAAGCAATATCTTAGAAATTATTTAAGTTATGAACTGAAATTTTGGCTTTTGATACCAGGGATACAAACCGCTCGAAAATAAGGGCTGGTTCGGTTCAGTGGTTTACACAGATTTTGAACTGCCGTTTCGGTTCATTGCATGGTTTTTGGCGCTTACTGAACCGCGGTTACGGTTCGGTTCGCGCTTTATTCATTTAATGAACTAAGGAAATATATTTTTAATACCAGTAGTCCGATTATTTATAAACATCGAATTAGGATTTCAGTTATTATAAAATAAACATTTAATTTTTATTGAACTCAAAATTTGCATTCATAACATTACGAGATCTTTAAGACTGTGTAATTTTATGAACACATTTCCATTTTATTAGTTTTATAATACTTACTTGTATATGTGGACTTAAAAAAAGGGAATAGTTTAGATTTTGTAAAACTTAAATTTTCTTCAATATGATGGAATTTTAGATAAGGGGTTACATTCTGCCAAAAAAAGCCATTTTCAAGAATTTTTCCTAAGACCTTTAAATTTATTAATGTAAGAATTTGTACCCATTTCAAGGTAACTTTTAACCGTATTTTAACATTTTTTATTTGTAAAAATTAAAAAAAAAAAAAAAAAAAAAAGAAATATGCCTCGAAATATAGAAATATTTTCATATTTATACCCTGTTCCCATTAAATATGGGAAAAGGGGATCATGAAGTTGTGCAAATGTATGTAACAGCCAGAAGGAAGCTTCTCCGACCCTATAAAGTATATATATTCTTGATCAGCATCAACAGCCGAGTCGATATAGCCATGTCCGTCTGTCCGTCTGTCTGTATGAACGCGTCGATCTCAGAGACCATAAGAGATAGAGACACAAATTTTGGCATGCACATAGGTGTATACCGTACCCAGTTCAAGTTTGTTTCAGATTTGGAAAATTCCACCCCCACCCTTCTTTAACCGCAAAAAACTGTCACAGCCACAATTTTAAAGTTAGAACCCGGTGGCTTAATATATACCATCCTAGGCCTTATATCTAACTACTCTCAATAGGAAAATAAGATACGAGCAAAAACATAAAAGTTATTAAACAATTTAGCTTATGCGCGTGTGAGCGCGCTTGTGTGTATTTTTTTTTTTTTTTTTTTTTTTTTTGATATTGAGGGTGGTTTAAAGCATTGGAAGCCTACTCGGCACCGTGGACTGGTGGCCGAAGTGTGGGACTTGCGCTAGCTCACCCACTAAAAATTCCACCCCCCTCCCGATTCCCGGCGGCACCACCGTTAGGTATTACTTCGCCGGGGGGAATGCCCAAGGCTCATCTAGGATTCTCTCCTTGTATTTAAACCATTGCGCTGTCTTTCAGCGCTGCGCAGTCGTTTGAGTATTACTGAGGCCATATTGCTTACCGCTGACCAATTTTGTTCTGACTCAAGCATGATGTCTACCAGGTTACAAACGGCTGGTAACCTCCCCACCCGAATGCTTAGGTCATTTCTTTCATTTGTGAACAACGGACAGACAAAGAATACATGTTCTGCGTCTTCTATTGCCCCTGTACTCGTTCAGTGAGTACAGAAAGGGCTGTCTTCGTTCTTGAATCTATGCAAATAGTATCTAAAGCACCCATGTCCCGTCAAAAGTTGCGTCAGGTAGTAGTCGATATGACCATGTCTTCTGTCCAGCCATCTTCTTAAGTCTGGAATCAGGCTAAAGGTCCAGCGTCCGTTTGTGGTATTTGTCCATCGGTTCTGCCAGTGCAGTAGGGTTCGTCTGCGCAGCTCGGCTCTATAGTCCGTAAATGGGCCAGAGGTTGATCGAGACCTGATCTCTGCTGCTTCCTGGGCCATGAGGTCTAGTGGAATGAAGCCAGCTATGATCAAAACTGCATCGAGGGAGACGGTGCAAAATGCGCAGCTTACTCGGAGTGCACATAGTCGCCTTACCGTGTTGTCAGAGCGGATGTACGTGCTATGTGCTGTTGCTTCTGCCCATATTGGCGCTGCGTATAGTAATGTGGAGCTTACTACGCTTGCCAGCAAGTTCCTCCTCGGTTGCTTTGGCCCTCTGGTGTTGGCCATAATTCGTGACAGTGATGCTGCTGTCCTGCTTGCCCTGCTGCTCGCATCTATGAGGTGCTGTTTAAAGCTAAGCCTATGATCAATAGTGACCCCTAGGTACCTCAGGTGTGGCCGTGAGGTTATGGTAGCGTCTCCAATTCGTATGGTTGCTGTCTCTACCTTCTTTCTACTGCTGATCAGCACCGCTTCAGTTTTGTGAGCCGCCAGTGCTAGTCCTGCTGTGTTAAGCCACTGGCTGACTATGTCCACCGCTAGATTGCAAGTCTGCTCAATATCCCCAAGTTGTTTGCCCACGACGGTTAAGGCGATATCGTCCGCAAAGCCAATGAGGTTCGCACCTTGTGGGAGTTGCAGTTTCAGTACACCATCGTACATGACGTTCCATAACAATGGCCCTAGTACGGATCCTTGTGGAACTCCTCCAGTTACTGCGTAAGTAACAGAGCCGAGGTCGGTATCATAAAGCAGCATCCGTTCATTAAAGTAGTCGGCTACTATTTTGTTGAGGTATGCTGGGACTCTGGCATTCTCAAGGGCACTCAGTATGCAGCTCCATTTAGCTGTGTTAAAAGCATTCTTTATATCGAGAGTCGCTACTAGGCAGTATTCTTTTGCGCCGTACAGCCAACGGTCTCCTTCAATTGCTTGGCTAGCCGTTTCGCACAGTTTGCTCACCGCATCTATGGTAGACCGTTTCTTCCGAAATCCAAATTGCATCGGGGACAAATAGCTCTCCACTGCAGCTTCGATTCGCGTGTGGATAATGCGCTCAAGAATCTTTCCAGTGGTGTCCAGCATGCAGAGCGGCCTGTAGGAGGCTGGCTCGTCTACCGGCTTATCTCCCTTCGGGATGAGCACCAGTCTCTGCGTCTTCCATCTTCTCGGGAAAGTGCCTTCTTTAAGGCATGTAGCGTATAGCATGGCAAAGGCATCTGGGTTTCTCTGTAGGGCTGCTTTGATGATTTTGTTGGGTATTCCATCAGGTCCGGGGGCCTTTGCTTTCTTCACCCGTTTGGCTGCAGCTAGCACCTCTTCCACCGTTACAGGAGGTGCTTCTGTTGGCGAATGCGGTACGGTTTGTCGCTGGATCAGATCTTGCTGAGGGAAGAGAGTCTCCACAATATTTCCCATTTGCTGTGGGCAAGTTGGTGGTGGTGGCCCAAATGCCTTTAGCTTCTTAGTAACGAGCTTGTACGCAAAGCCAAACGGATTTTCGTCAACGTCCTCGCAGATTTTTGCAAACCAATTTCGTTTGCTCTCTTTTATGAGCCGTTTAAGCACCCGTCTTTTTTCCCTAAATATTTGCTGGAGCATGGCGAACTCTGGTGTGCCCCGTGATCGCTGGTGGCTCCGTCTGGCTTGGTTGCATGCGGTCCTAGCTTCTCCTATACCTGTAGTCCACCAGTGGGTAGGGCTACGCCTGTATGGTGATTTTTCCTTCCTGACCATAGAGGCATTGCAGATTTCCTCGATGTGTTTCGCCATTTGATCCGCCATATCATTTGACCCTCCTTGTAGTGGGAGCTCCTCTAGTAGCATCGTCATCATTGCCTCGGCTTGTGTGTGTATGTGTGCGCTCGTATGTGTGCATGCGCTTGTGTATGAGAGTGTGTTTGCATGTGTGTCTCAATTGAACAGGGTATTTTGTAGTCGGGAAACTCGACTACAACGCTCTTACTTGTTTTTTTTTGGAGATGTGATAAATGTTGGTTTATTTTTATTATATACACGTTATAGTACAACACCTGAAGTATCTTTGACAAAAAAATTCAATTCAAAATATCAATAAATAAGTCCGTGACAGCGAGTCTCCGGAGGCGCCTCCAAAAAAAAGGTGTTGTGCGTTGAACATCCTAGCTCGTTGTCGGATTATCTGAAACAAAAAACTCAATATGCGTTTAAAAGGTGATATGTTTCCCGAGGTAACAACGAGGAGTTTTTTTTTATATTTCGATTTTTTTTTTTTATTTTTGGAAGCATTTTGAAGTGAAAAATGTGATTTTCGATAAAAAAAATTTTGGTTAATTTGCGATTAAAAAATTTTAAAAAATTATAAAAAAAACTATTTGTTGTTAGAAGATTCGCTGACACGGTCTTATTTATTGATATTTTTATACCCGTTACTCGTAGAGTAAAAGGGTATACTAAATTCGTGCAAATGTATGTAACAGGCAGAAGGAATCATTTCCGACCATATAAAGTATATATATTCCTGATCAGCATCAACAGCCGAGTCGATATAGCCATGTCCGTCTGTCCGTCCGTCCGTCTGTCTGTATGAACACCTAGATCTCAGAGACTAGAAGAGCTAGAGCAACCAATTTTGAAATGTAGACTCCTATTGTCTGTACGCAGATCAAGTTTATTTCAAATTTTTGCCACGCCCACCCACGCCCCCACAATAGAAAAAGTGGAATAACTCCCACAATTTTTGAGATATCGATCTCAAATTCAAAATGTAGATTTATATTCGCAACATCTATAAGCCCTCCAAGCCCTTTTCATCAAGATCGGATAATAAATAGCCGAGATAAAAAATGTTGCATACTTTTCGGCTGACCCACCTCAGGCATACAGGAAGGCTATAAACATTTGTTTCCATGAGTAACGGGTATATCGAAGTCGGTTAGAGCCGACTTTAACTTACGCTCTCGTTAATTGCATTTTTTTTCAAAGATACTTCAGATGTTATAGTATAACATGTTTATAATATAAATAAAACAACATTAATCAAATCTAAAAAAAAAACAATGAAAATATTACCTTTTTTTTCCTTTTTAAAACCTTACCCACCCCCTTAATAATAAAATATCTCTATGTATTATATTTTCATCAATATTGGCTCTTAAGGAAACTGTATATCTTCAGGTGTCATTTGTTAAAGTTTTACAAAAAATTAATTAACACAAAAACCAGAAGTGATATTAAGAAGCCGCAACTAAATCCAAATCCAAAAATGATAATTAAGAAAAAGCGAATCATTTTGATTTTGCTGTTCAGTGACGTACGTCGTAAGCTAACACATGCTGCTGCTTCGATTTACGGCACTGAACAAAATCATCAGCAAAATCAATATCATAAAGCGACGTCTGCTGCTTTTATTTTTCGCAATAATGGTTTTTTACTTTTGACTTTGCTGCAACTTCGGTTTTCATGAAAAGCAGAAGCAGAAGTAAGAGTTCATATTGATAAGATGAAAAAAGTCGAAGTCGTGACAATGAAAAAATTTGTAAATTTTGCTAATTCGATAGAAGCAACTGAAACACTGTTCAAGACCCTAATAAAACTTTTAAGCAAATAAAAAAAAATCGAAAACAAAAATTTCTGAATGTATTCAGTACACTTAAATCTAATAAAACAAATTTTAATGCGAAAATAGAGGAAAGCTTACTTCGGCTTGTCCGAAGATTATAGACCCTTGCAGCTCGTATAATTTATATAAATGAAGGTCTTAAATGAATTTAATTCAACAATTTAATTCTCACTTTGAACAATGCTAGCCGAGTGATTCCCAAACTAAGCAATAGAAGGCGCCATTACTTTGGCCATTTGGCTGAACAGTTTGTTATATGTCAGCTATACGATATATATATGCATCCGATTTGGTTCAAACTCGCCAAAATTGTGTTGGAACAGATCATATTCATAACTGGAAAGTAAAAAGACTATACCATTGAAAACACAAAATTTTTTCTTACTAGAACTACTTTTTCGACGGTTCTTTCCTATGGCAGCTATATGCTATAGTCATCCGATTTGGATCAAACTTGTCAGAATTATGTGGAAGCATATAATATTAATAAATATTAAGTCTGAGAGCGATAGCATTGGAAAAAAAGTTTTTCTTACTAAAAATTTTTTTCAGACCTCTCTTTTGAATGGCAGCTATACTGTATAGTTGTCCGATTCAAAAAAAAACTTGGTGAAATTATGAAAAAGCATAAAACACTTATAAACACAAGTTTTTGGGACTTTTGCATTAACAAAACAAAAAAAAAATTTTCTCAAAAGTTATGTGCTCGGTATGAAAATGCTCGTTCTACTGACACTTATGTGGCTGGAACTGCTAAAACGATTCGAGCTATTGCTTACGTTGATTTTCCTGATAAATATTCCAACATTTAAAAATACGGTTACCTTTTGGTAAACGCTTTACGCCATTAAGCACTTCGATGCAAGTAACAATCGATATTTTACTTTTCGATGGATTTGAATCCATGTTATTGAGTTGTTTCACAAGCATTTCCAACTCGTCTTTACTTATCGAGTTCAAAGAATTATAAGTTATGCTTTCAAAAATTCAATTTCAAATTTCTATTTTAAACCAACCTCAATTAAAGATAAAAAGTAATAAAAAGTAAACGTTTGAATATTAAATAAGTTGAGCCCCAACGGGTAACACAATCAAGACTTGGCTTATGCCTATTTTTGGTCTTTAGCAAATTTAATAAGGTTGCTTTTTTTAGTAGGGTCGGGTAAAGGTTATTAATTTTACTGAACATGTTCACTTGCTTGTTTTTTCAAAGTGAGTTAACTCACTCAGATTGCTCAATTGTTCAGTTGTTTAAGGCATTGTGATGAATAGCAATAATTCGAACCAATTGACGGTTTACTTGCTGGCTCCTTCAGGTGCAGGTGCTGACGCATAGACAAAGCTTGTAATCCTTTGTTGGCTGCTAAGTCCTCTCAAGGGCAGAGTTCTCGTTGTTCTTGGTACTGGTTCCACTACAGCCGGGTGCTTTCTTTTGAGTTTACGGCTAAGATTCCTTTGTGAGTTGCTAAATATAGTAACGCTGCAACATTTACATGTCGCCTTTTTATACGGGCCTGTTCCGGTTTTCAATTTCGACAAAAAATGTCGAAATCGAATGTATTTAATGTGCTGTTGCATAAAATTGATTGGGTGAATCAGATTATAACGTTTAAGTTTCAATCCGTCGGGTAAAGAGTAAGTAGAAACTAATGGTTTGGTACGGATTTCCTTGATTGTTTAATAGAAAAGAGAACATGTAAAAAATTCGAATTCACTTTTGTGAAAACCGCAACATGGCAGATAGTCTATTTCGGTGAAATAGTTCCAAATATCGCGGTGCTCTGATCAAAGACATTTTGAAAAAAAAAAATGGAAGTGATCCTCACACCAAAAGGTTGCTTAATACAGAGTTGTACAAACATAAACGCAAAGCCAATAACAGCGAAAAAGTCCCCTGATTACAATCACTGATTAGGTCACACTTAACAATTAACTGAACTAGTTACTGAACTAGATACTGAATAGCTCACAGAAAAACTTAAAGAGCAAGAGAGACAGAAGCACTGACTAAGCCATAGAGACTGAACATCTCACAGAACAACTCAGAGAGTAAGAGAGACTGAACAACTGAGCAAGATAGATCGAACGGCTCTTACTGAACAAAAATGTACAATTGAAGAAGAACATGTTCACTTGTTCAGTACAGTGAACAACTCAATTGTGTTCACTCACTCGTGAACAATCCAACACTAGTTATTAGTTTTTTTATACAACAACTCTTACTTTGCCACGTATTTTCGTTATATTTATACACTTGAAAAGTGTATTATAATTTTGCCCAGGAGTTTGCAACGCATACACTCAAAGAAAAAATAGAGAACTTCGCTCTTGAATCAAAAGTACGGTAAGAGTGAAAATTCTTGATCCAAGAGCGAAATTCTTGATTAAAGAGTGAATTTTTGATCCCGACATTCCTGATTCAAAAGTTTCTGCTCTTGATCCAAGTATGAATAATTTTTGGTTCAAGAGTTTCAGTACTTGATCCAAGAACGAATAATTCTCAAAATAAAAAAATTAAAAATAATATTTGGGGTGGGGGGTGGGAGAGACTCGACCGACCCGACCCGACCGACGTGGTCCGTATCGTCTCCCTCCCCCGTCCCACTCACCAATATCAACCACACCAACCCCAACCACCACCCACCAAACTTTGTTTTAAACTGTGATTGATTTTGAGATAACCACATAGATATTTTTTTTTTTTACTTTTCTGGGACTTGAACACGGTACCTCGAAAGACTGAATCACACACAGGCGACGTGCAGCTTAGCGGGCTCAGATATCTTCCGTAAGGTCAAAGACGCGACGAAATCACACTTATAAATAAACGCAGTTGCCTTTCGTACGCATCGCACAACAAACTGCGCATGCGCTCTCTATTCTCTCAAAGTTAAGTTGTCCTCACCCCCCTTGCCTATAAAAACCCAAATTGAGAACGTTTAGAACGAATTTATCTCGATTCCAAGAGCGAAATTCTTGAAAATTCAAGAACGACTAATTTTTTTTTCAAGCGCGTTCGTACTCAAATTATTCGTTCTAGTTTTTTCTTAGTGTAGAAGGAATCATCTCCGACCACATATAGTATATGAATTCTTGATCAGCTTGACGAGCTGAGTCGATTGAGCTTTGTCCGTCCGTCTGTTTCTACGAGAACTCAGTTTTGAAGCTATTCAGCTGAAATTTTGCACAGAGTCTTCTTTTAGCTGCTAATATGTCGGAAACGCCCGGATCAGATGCCATTGAAACGATCATTCGAAAAATGGCTTTTTGTGAGCAAAACTTTTTTGTTTTGAATGTTAGCGTTCATAAACTCAATCATTATTTAAATTAAATGTTTTCAGACTGATCTGCGAAGTTTGTTCGAAATCGCTAACCTTTGGAGCGAGCTTGAAAAAGCTTAAAACTTCGGCATAACGCAGCTTTCCTTTCTTGTTTTTATTATATTTTTAAGCAAATTGCTGAGATTTCGCTCACTATTCGCCAGTTACTCAATACCTTGCTGAACAGCACCGAACCGAACCACGTCGCCGCTAGTATTATTTAAAATATGTTTCACTTATAAATAATAAGAACGAAAATACGATTAAAACTCTGTCATACTTATCCACACAATTGAAAGGACCTGTGCGTCACTGGGTTTACAGCTAGTACTACATAAATGTGAATTAGATTATGGTACGACTTACGGAAGATTTTTCATCTTGTAGATAGCGCTATCTGTCACATAAACATTTAAAGTGGATCTAGTGGATGTGATATCGGATCTAAGTTTTGCTTTGGAGTAAAATATATAAAACCGAGAAATTGAGAATTAGATTATATCATCAGCTCAGAACAATCAAGCATACACCATTCAGTAATCTAATATTTTCTTTGCAGTTCCTAATGATGCATTCCCAAAACTTTCAAGAAATATTTGCAACGACAATTGACTTTTTGGTGGAAAGGATCTACAAAAATCAATCCCTGCAAGTAGTTGCCAATTCGTTCTTAGCGAATCCAACGACCTCTCCGCTTTTTGCCACTGTTTTGGTGGAGTTCCTGTTGGGAAAAATGGAAGAAATGGGATCTAACGTTGAACGATCTAATTTGTACCTGAGATTATTCAAACTTGTATTTGGAAGTGTCAGTCTTTTTCCAGTTGAAAATGAACAAATGTTGCGCCCGCATCTTCACAAGATAGTT
Source organism: Lordiphosa magnipectinata (assembly GCA_037044535.1). Lineage (NCBI taxonomy): Eukaryota > Metazoa > Arthropoda > Insecta > Diptera > Drosophilidae > Lordiphosa > Lordiphosa magnipectinata. The sequence goes on from JBAMBO010001355.1 coordinate 909,078, forward strand.
ATCCGTTCCATGGAACTGGCCCTAATTTCCGATGAACCATATAACTATTTCTTACTACTCAGAGCTCTATTTAGATCAATTGGAGGCGGTAGTCACGACCTATTATATCAAGAATTCCTGCCGCTTTTACCAAACCTGTTGGAAGGTTTAAATCGTCTGCAAAGTGGATTTCATAAACAACATATGCGTGATCTTTTCGTCGAACTTTGCTTGACGGTTCCAGTTCGTTTGTCATCCTTGTTGCCGTACCTTCCGATGCTTATGGATCCCCTAGTTTCTGCACTGAATGGGTCTCCTACTCTAATTAGTCAGGTAAGCGAGCTATATGTTATTTATTAAGGATACGAAATGGGAAGCACAGAACAGAACGCCAACTGATGAGGACAGAAGGGTGGAACTAGTTTTTGAATCACTATTAGACACTAGTTGTGCATTGACACAGTGCGATTCTTTTTCCCGAACTCATGTATAATCAAATGTGTCAGCCAAAATTTTGTCTGTAACATACTCTGTGCCTGCAGTAGTAGCGCTGCTGCTGCGCTGCCGTAGCAAACTCTCTTTTGGTCATAACTTGAGTATCGTTCAGCTGATTTTTATCTTTTCTAAGTTTCTATACATTTGCAGCTCGGTGTGTTTGCACATTATGCATGTACATACTTTGAGTCCTACTACCATCGTGCTAACTTGAACTTGACTCTTACATATATCTGTACTAAGAAAGAACAAATGGTCCCTTATACGCACATAAATTCCAATCCAATGATAGATAAAATATATAATTATGGAATGAACATTTGCAAGTGTATGAAAACGAAGTATACCTTGAATTTGATCTTTCATTGGTTTTCAATATGCGCCTATTTGCGTATAAGGGACAATTTGTTCTTAGTACAGATTAGAGACCTGAACGGGAAGCATAATAGTGAGCGAGTAATACTCGCCGATTAGGATTACCTAGCTGTAAATTTGGCACCGTGGCACCGCACCGTCGTAAAAAACAGCACAGCTTAAATTATTTTTACTCCTGTGCTATTTTTTTTACATTTATTTGATTTTGGTTTTGTTTCTGTTTTAAGTAACTGTTTGTTAGTACCGTAGTGTGTAGTGAATATAGTGTGCGACTACAGTGCGGGTGGCCCGGGCTCCAACACGCCTGCGGAACATCAAAACTGATTTTTCTTTTTATACATTTGTGGGAACCAACCTGATCGTATGACTATGGCATATAGCTGCCATAGGAACTTTCGGTCTAAAAAGTAGTTTTAGTTAGAAAAACTCTTAGCAGCGCACGCAGGTACCTGCTTGTATTTAATATTTTATTAATATTTCAACGCGCAACCAAAAAGTGAAGCACAAAACGTTATTTTGGTCGGTAGTTAAACGGCACAGAATATTTTAATGAAAAACAGAAAAAAGTCTATGACCTACTTCTTCACTACTTATATATTTTATTTCCTGTTTTTGGTATTGTAATATTAAATGTTTACTCCTTTGATGTGCCTTTAAATATTATATTTCTCTTATTTTAGGGACTCAGAACCTTGGAGCTTTGTGTAGATAACCTACAACCTGACTTCTTATACGATCACATACAGCCGGTGAGAGCAGCATTAATGCAGGCCCTTTGGAAAACATTAAGAAATCAGGATAATGCAGCTTTGGTTGCTTTTCGTGTTCTTGGGAAATTTGGAGGTGGTAATCGTAAAATGATGGTGGAACCTCAGACTTTACATTACGACCAAAACGAGAAGCCCATCATTTCAATTGTAACATATTTTCAAGAATATGAAACACCCATCGAATTTCCCGTTGATGAAGCAATTGAGTCTGCATTCAAGGCATTGAGCTCAAATACGACTGATCAGTTTTATAGACGACAAAGTTGGGAAGTAATCCGATGCTTTTTAGCTGCATTTATAAGTTTGGATGATGAAAAACATACCTTGTTGAAGCTATTTACTCACACAGACTTCGTTGAAAGTAATATAATGAATTGGTCAATATTTCAACATAAAATTGAGGATGTGAGTGTTCGAGGAACCCATCAGACAGCTCTTATTGGAATGTTGGTCGCTTCAGCAACAAAGGACCTGAGAGATTCCGTTTGCCCAGTAATGGCAGCTGTTGTTAGGCATTATACGATGGTAGCTATAGCTCAACAGGCAGGACCTTTCCCCCAGAAGGGCTACCATGCATCAAATGGAATTGATCCAATGGTACTGATTGATGCATTAGCTGCTTGCATGGGACATGAAGAAAAAGAACTATGCAAACCCGGAATTGCTTGTATGGGTATCATCCTTGACACAGCCACAAATATAATGGGCAACAAGGAAAGGGCGTGTAAATTACCCATTATCCAATATCTGGCGGAGAAAATGACCGCCTTATGCTATGATCGCCCTTGGTACTCAAAAGTTGGTGGTTGCCAAGCCATACAGTTTTTATGTAAGCACATGTCGCTACGTGCTCTATACCAGCATCTTTTCAACTTTTTAAAAGCTTTTATGTTTGTGCTAATGGACCTGGAAGGAGATGTGTCCAATGGGGCTATAGATATAACCAAAAGCTATATGAAGACCATGCTGGAAATTTGCCTGAGCCCAATCAGTGTAAATTACAAAAATGATGAACTTAAAGATTTGCAAACAAAAGCCACTTATGAAGTTATTCATGAGCTGGTGAGACATATAACAAGTCCAAACTGTATTGTGAGGGAGGAATCTATGATATTATTAAAACATATTGGAACTATTCAATCAAAATCGGTCTCTGAAGTGATGGACCCACATAAAGATGTTTTAGCAGACATTATACCACCAAAAAAGCATTTGCTGAGGCATCAGCCCGCTAATGCCCAAATCGGATTAATGGATGGCAATACATTTTGCACAACTTTAGAACCTCGTCTTTTTACGATTGGTAAGTAATTGTATATTGCTAAATATAAAAAAAATTGTCCGTAGTCAAGTTCGCGAACCCAAGAGACTTGCAGTCAATTTTACAAATGTGAAAATGTGTGATGATTCGAAACCGGTTCGATACTGGTCCTGATTCAGTAAAATATCCAACGGCTTATTACCAACCTACTGTCTAAATATCAAGTTCATAGCTTAAATAACTTCTGAGATATGAATGTGAACCATTTTTTAACCGGTTTGATACCGGCTCGATTTCGGTCATGATTCCGTACAATATCCAACTCCATCTTACCAACCTATTGACCAGATTTTAAGTTCATAGCTTGAATAAGTTCTAAGGTATAGCTCTGAAATAGCGTTGGGTTGTTCATGAGTATGTGAACAAAATTGAGTTGTTATTTAAAATGAACAATCTTCTTCAATTGTTCACTTTTTCCAGTGAGTCTTGTTGTTCTTATTGTTCTTGTTCACAACTGAACAAGAACAACTGAACAAGTGAACAACTGAACAAGAACAACTGAACAATTGAGCAATTTGAGCGTTGACTTAGAAAAAAAAATAACAAGTGAACATGTTTACTCTACCTACAGTCTAAATTTTAAGTTTACAGTTTAAATAAAATGGTTTTGAACTATTTTTAACCGGTTGGATTCCAGTCCTGATTCAGTTAATAATTGTACTCTATAAAAACACTCTTCAGACCAGATTTCAATTTCATAGCTTAAATAACTTCTGCGGTATGACTGTGAAACACTTTTTAACCGGTTCGAGACCAGTTCAATACCGGTTCGATACTGGTCCTGGTCCATAAAAATGTCCAACTCCATACTATCCTATTTGTTGATTAAAGGTTGTTCTTTTCACTGAACATGTTCGCTTGTTCTTTTTTTCTAAGTGAGTCAACTCACTCAAATTGCTCATTTGTTCAGTTGTTCTTGTTCGCCTGTTTTAGGTCTATCGGGGAAGGTTGTGTGAGCGCACGTATTTTTGTTTTGTTTTTCTGTCGCCGACGGCACTTCTAAGGGGTTGGTTTCGGTTGCACTGACCGCGTTGTTGTTTTTGTTTCAGAACTGCTTTTTTGTTGTAAAAAGCACGAAATTTGAGTGTATGTGTGTCTTTTACTCTCGCGCGAACTCTCCGGCTCTCTCTCGCGCGCTTAGTTCAAAATGTTGGCGCCATACTTGTTATAGTTGTACTTACAGCCAAAGACACTACATATAGTAGATACCGCAACTCATACAAATTTTTTAATTTTTCGTTTTTGGGATCCAATGTTAGCTCCCAAGAACAATCGATTTTGCGTCACATGCGTCATCTATAATAACTATAAATCTTTGGTACAACCCACAGAAAAACACTTAGAGCAAGACAGAGCAAGCTCACAAAGCGAGACACACAAAACAACTCACACAGCAAGAGAGACTGAGCAGCTCAAAGAACACAGAACAACACTTAAAGCAAGACAGAGCAAGCTCACAAAACGAGACAGACATAACAACTCTCTGAGCAAAAGAGACCGAACAGCTCTTAGAACAACTCAAAAACAACTCAGAACAAGATGGATTGAACAAGATAGACTGAGCAAAAATGAACGCTGCGTCGCCTTCAGTACAGTGAATTATGGAAAATTACATTTCAAATTATTTCGTATTCTATCCTTACAAACCGAGTTTCAAGTCAATCGGATGAAAAATAATTTTTTGCATGCAAAATTGTCCGACAATTGTCCTCCTGGGCGGATTTTCCAAATCGGCAAAACACGTGTCGAATTATTTCGCGTACGACGCTTACAAAACAAATTGCATTTCAATCGGATGTAAAACAAAATTTTTCCCATACAAACGCTTTTCCGGCTGTTCCGGTTGGAATTTTCCAAAACCCCGTCTTTGTACGCATTTTCACCACTAATGGAAACTCCTGTCCAAATTTCAGCCTTCTATCTCTTACCGTTTGCGCTCTGCGTTGATTGCCAATCAGTCAGTGAGCTATTTTCCTCCTGGGCGGATTTTCCAAAATCGGGAAAACACGTGTCGAATTATTTTCCACTTCCCCCCCACATCCCTCCTACATCATCTAACCACCAACTTCCCACCCACTTACCACCCAGCTCCCATCCACTCCCCACCCACAGATACACGCACAGTAAAAGAGCTCTTGTGTGTGTGTGTGGGTGTAAGCAAATTAGGCTGGTTTTTTGTTTGTTTTTTTTTAACAAACATTTAGAACAAACTACAAAGAGAGAGAGCGAGAGAAAGAAACACGCAACACACCTATGCATTCTGCACACAAACGAATTAACTGTTTTAATATTATTTATGTTCTTGATCTGCTGAAGTTTTTGTTTTTGTTTTTCAAGCTGGTTTTGTTGATGCTTTAGCTGCTCTTGTTGTTCTTCGGATTGTAGTTTTGGTTTGGCACTCTCCTGCACTCTCTCTCTCTTGCTCTCACTCTCTGTTTACAAATTTTTTAATTACGCGAACACAAATATGTGTGTGTGTGTCTCTTAGCAAACTCGCTCTTTCTCTCTGACACTTGAACAAAATGAAACCAAATATTGCCGATTTTTTAAGGAACACAAATGTACATATGTTTAACTATATTACTAACACTACTATTAACATAGATTAAACTTTTGTTGTAGTTGTTTCATTAATATTATTTTTATACCCGTTACTCGTAGAGTAAAAGGGTATACTAAAGTCGTGCAAATGTATGTAACAGGCAGAAGGAATCATTTCCGACCATATAAAGTATATATATTCTTGATCAGCATCAACAGCCGAGTCGATATAGCCATGTCCGTCTGTCCGTCTGACCGTCTGTCCGTCCGTCCGTCTGTCTGTATGAACACCTAGATCTCAGAGACTAGAAGAGCTAGAGCAACCAATTTTGAAATGTAGACTCCTATTGTCTGCACGCAGAACAAGTTTATTTCCAATTTTTGCAACGCCCACCCCCGCCCCCACAATAAAAAATGTTGAATATCTCCCACAATTTTTGAGATATCAATCTCAAATTTAAAACGTAACTATAAGCCCTGAAATTTTCATCAAGATCGGATGATAAATAGCCGAGCTAAAAAAATGTTGCATACTTTTCGGCTGACCCACCTCAGGCACTCAGGAAGGCTATTAAACATTTGTTTCCATGAGTAACGGGTATATCGAAGTCGGTTAGAGCCGACTTTAACTTACGCTCTAGTATAGATTTGTAATTTATTTGGCAGCCTTTCTATTGTTTAATTAGTGAGTTTAGCAGGCAGTTCCAAACTGATCTAAGCAATGATTGTATGGAGAGGCAGTTGGCAATCATGCTTTCTTCAGCGAAAAGCCTACTGAAGAGTCGTTAGGGATAACGATGAAACAGTTCTGTATAGGCAACCAGCTCTTTTTGGTGGTACAATGCATAAGTTGTTTACAGTTGTGAACAAACGCAACTTTTTCGGAAGCGTGGAACGCATAGAAGGAATAATTTCCGATTTTTGATCAGCATGTCGAGCTGAGTGGATTGAGCTTTGTCCTTCCTTCGAAAGTGAAACCCGGAACAAACCTGATAGAAACTTTGAAGATTCATTTTACTGATAGAGTAAAAATTGAATACAACTGATTATTGCACATTACTTAGTTCATATCAAAATCAGTTTAACCATACTAATAAACTATGTTATTATATTTTTAGATTTATCTAACACTTACCACAAGCTGTTTTTCCACGAGTTGCTGACTTTAAGTGAAGCTGAAGATTCTACATTGGCTAAATTGGATTGTTACAAAAACGTGTCAAATCTTATACCACTAAGAACTAGTGCTTTGCGAGCACTGGCAGCATGTCACTATATAAGCGACATGGCGTACAAAGAAAAAATTATAAATATAATTTTTAAAGTTATGGAAAATGATAAACCAGAATTGCAAGAGACCGCATATCTGTGTATGAAACAATTTATAACTGGCATAACACTGGAAAAAGAGAAGGTAAGATTATAAATACTTACATATATTTAAAGGAGTCATGTAAATCTCTCCGAATTTTTGGTTTGGTGTTTTTTTTTTAAATACAAAAAGCCTTGTTAAAAAGCTATACTTACTAATGAGTTATTTTGATATTTAATTTAAATGGGTAGAATTTTTTACGTGTATTATGATTTACTTTCATTTGAAGAAGAATTTATCAAAACATGTTTAATACAATACATCTTTTGAACCTGAGAAAACTGCAAACTTTCCTTATGTATTTTTATACTCTGTACCGAAGGTACATAGAGTATATTAAGTTTGTGCAAAAGTATGTAACAGGGAGAAGGAATCGTTTCCGACCCTATAAAGTATATATATTCTTGATCAGCATCAACAGCCGAGTCGATATAGCCATGCCCGTCTGTCTGTCTGTCTGTCTGTCCGTCCGTCTGTATGATCGCACAGATCTCGGAGATGGTAAGATCTAGAGGTTTGACATGTATGGGACATATATTTCAGATACTTGCAGGCAAATCAAATTTATTTTTAATTTGCCACACCCCCTCCCGCAATTTGGAAAAAACGTCGGAGATATGACGTCGGAGATATGACGTTTTTTCCAAATTGTATCGTTCATCCGATCTTTATCATTCCTTCAGCAAATCGATAAATAATTTTGATAACTATAGTAATCAAAAGATAAAGATCGGATGAACGATAGACAAGTTATGAGCAAAAAATGTATCCGACCCGCCGAGCGACTGCATTCAACTGAAATTCGCAACAAAATTTGCGCAAAAACTTGCAAATCATTGAGTTTTATCATCAAAATTCGTGATCTGTGAGAAATGCGATTCGCAAATTACGGTCATAATGTCGTCATAATGGACCCACCGTAAAGGCTTTTGAAGATATTGTGTCCAAATTTCGAACCAGCTTTACTTTATTGGACATAAAGAGTGTGTATACTTTCCAGTGTCAATGAAGATCGCGATACGTCAATTCGTCGCCGTTCTAAAAAATTGGGCTTGTGTTATTCGACCATCTGGAAGATTTTATGTAAGGGCCTCGGTATAAACCATACAAAATACAGCTGGTGCAAGAACTGAAGCCGGATGCCCTTCCACAACGTCGTTTGTTTGCTGAATGTGGGCCTGAATAAAATTGAATAAAGATACACTTTGCTATCGAAAAATTGCCTTTAGCGACTAAGCATCAATGGGTACGTCAACAAACTGAATTGCCCAATTCGGTCTGAAGAGCAGCCAGAGGCAGTTCAAGAATTGCCAATGCACCCTGGAAAATTCATGTGGGACGGCGGCATCATTGGACCGTACTTTTTGAAAAATAATGAATCGCAACGTTACAGTCAATGGAGCCAAGTACCTTGAGAAGATTACTGACTTTTTTTTGCCTAAGATAGAAGAATTGGACTTGGTTGACATTTGGTTTCAACAAGACGGTGCCACATGCCACACGGCACTCGAAACCATGGACCAATTGAGAAGGGAGTTTGGTGACCAATTACTCTCACTTTTTGGACCAGTCCCCAAACCCACTAGACCATTTTTGTGGAGCTACTGAAGTATCTCGTGTACAGGGACAAGCCAACCACAATTGCAGCCCTGAAAAACATTACAACTGTCATTGGTGAGATGCCGACCGAAATCAACCTTGTTGTCATGCCCCCTGCACTGGTAGATGAAATCAAGCAAGATGTAAATCGAAAGGTAATTGATTTACCAGTTATCGTGCAGAGAATTGTTTTCAGATCGGTTTAGTGATTCAAACTCAACGTACAAAATAATTTAAAAAAATTTTTTGATGTAAATCGTACGAATTTCTTTTTCAAACGCCCAAGAAAAATATTAAGAAATTCACAAGACTATTTATATTTGTTCCACTAAAGTATGACACTTCTACAAAAAAAAACGAGAGCGTAAGTTAAAGTCGGGTCTAACCGACTTCGATATACCCGTTACTCATGCATAGAAATGTTTAATAGCCATCCTGTGTGCCAGAGGTGAGACAGCCGAAAAGTATGCAACATTTTTTTAATTCTGCTGTTTATCATCCGATCTTGATGAAAATTGGAGGGCTTATAGATGTTGCAAATATAAACTTAAGTTTTAAATTTGATCGATATCTCAAAAATTGTGGGAGTAATTCAACATTTTTTATTGTGCGGGCGGGGGTGGGCGTGGCAAAAATTTGAAATAAACTTGATCTGCGTGCAGACAATAGGAGTCTACATTTCAAAATTGGTTGCTCTAGCTCTTCTAGTCTCTGAGATCTAGGTGTTCATACAGACAGACGGACAGACGGACAGACGGACATGGCTATATCGACTCGGCTGTTGATGCTGATCAAGAATATATATACTTTATATGGTCGGAAATGATTCCTTCTGCCTGTTACATACATTTGCACGACTTTAGTATACCCTTTTACTCTACGAGTAACGGGTATAATTATATATCGATGAATAAATTACATGAATAAGTACTGTATATGGATCCAATTGAGCGCAGAAACTAGCAGTCTTTTAGTGTTTTATGTGCTTAAGCCTATATGACTCGACATTAATTGCTGCATTAATTAAATGCGTGTGCAATACATGTTTTTGATTCGGGACTTCTATCGTATGTACACAAGGTCACACTTTTTATATTTGTGGTATTAAACAGTTGGGGAAAATGGCAAAAGCTAAGTTTAGCGAGGAAATTTTTTAGTACATTTAGTACATGTGGAATCACACAAGTGATTATCTATGATTTGTACCATTTATGTTGTCCTCCATTAAGAAATTGTGGACAACTTGTGCAGCATATTTTGGAGTTCTATGTATTGGTTGAAACAAAAGTTGAAGCAAATAGCCAATATTCCAAACGCGCTCTCCACTACCCTCCGATTTGGTGAAAGCATATAACTAAATTGTTGACGGCTTAACATTTGGTTTGTTTTGGTGTAAGGTTTCATCATGTATTCCGTGAGAGCAAAGGCTTTATCCGCTACGAATACATACGGAAGCGCAACAGATGATTCCTTTGTAATTGAAATAGATAGACCGGTCTTTGGACAACGCTCATATCTTGCAATGCTTGCCATCGAATGCTGTTTGGAAATCCCCATAATTCATAAAAATCTTTTCCCATTCCGTGCTTGAAGATGGAAATGCCAAGTACTTCTTGTTCATCACGGAATAAATAATAGGGATTGTCACCTTTAAAATTTGAAAATGGTCGAGTGGTGGATTCGAAAAGGCAATTGCAGCGACGTTTGACTTTCACCTGTAGCCAAATTACGTAATGGAACTTGTAGCTTTTCTGCAGGTCCAATACATACCGTATCCCAGTGTCCTGCTTTTGAATATATGGCCACTTAGAAGCAATCCAAATTAGAGAGGAGTCATGCGAAGCACAGTCTTATGTATTCTCGTGTCCTCGTCCATGATCTCCGACAGCAATGTATGAGTGAAGCCTTCTTGATCTCAATGCATCAGATCGTTCGAAAAATGGTTTTTTGTGAGAAAAACTTTTTAGTTTTCAATGTTAGCGTTCTTATACTCGGTCATTATTAAAATTAAATGTTTCCAAACTGATCTGCGAAGTTTGGTCGAAACCGCTAACCTTTGAAGCGAGCTTTTTCACATGTATTAAATCTTCGGCACAGACGAAGTTAGCTTTTCTTTCTCGTTTTTTATTGAAATGCTTGCCGCTTAAAATTTTAGACATGCTAAATATAAATATAATTTATACATAATAAATATAGCAGCAAATGGTTTCCAATACTGTCCTTTTTGATGGATACAAAACAAATCAATGATAAAATAATTAGTTTTGAAGTACTATAATATTTAATGCATTAATCTATCGGTCAATGACAATCGAAATCGGTATATTTTTTGACATTTTTTAGTACAGCTAAGTACTCAGACAATCCAAACCGTCCGCTAGCGGAATTGACAGCTAATAGCGTACGGTGCAGTGTGACTGCTCAACGCCAAATAACACCAAATGTGAAACGGTCACACTGCGCCGATTTGCTTGCATTTGAATTTTGTTAATTGGTTTTTAAATATTCAAGGATATTTGGAGGATATACGAAATGCAGAAGTCGTCGGCAATGCAAAATTTTACCGTTGGTTTCAAACTACTCTATTCGGTGATTTTTTTATCGAGCTTTTGCTGCTGACATTCCGACAGGTAGGTGTCGGAAAAATTACAAACTATTTTTCCTGGTTCTGAGGAATTGAATCAGGCGTGTGCCTGTCAAGTTAGCGGTGCATTCGCTTTCCGGCGCACAGGAACGGAATGTTAGTTTGTCTGAGTTCGACCGAGCGTGAGAGGCCTGTCGGAATTTTACGAAAGCTTTCCGATACCCTTTTTTATACCCGTTACTCGTAGAGTGAAAGGGTATACTAAAGTCGTGCAAATGTATGTAACAGGCAGAAGGAATCGTTTCCGACCATATAAAGTAGATATATTCTTCATCAGCATCAACAGCCGAGTCGATATATCCATGACCGTCCGTCCGTCTGTCCGTCTGTCTGTATGAACACGTAGATCTCAGAGACTAGAAAAGCTAGAGCAACCAAATTGGAAATGTAGACTCCTATTGTCTGCACGCAGATCAATTTTATTTCAAATTTTTGCCACGCCTACCCCCGCTACCACAATAAAAAATGTTGTCAAATTTAAAAAGTACATTTATATTTGCAATATCTATAAGCCCTGAAGTTTTCATCAAGATATGATGATAAATAGCCGAGCTACAAATATTGCATACTTTTCGGCTGTCCCACCTCAGGCACACAGGAATGTTATTAAACATTTCTTTCTATGAGAAACGGGTATATCGAAGTTGGTTAGAGCCGACTTTAACTTACGCTCTCGTCGGAGTACTAAGCTTAATCATTATTTTTTCTAGATAAATATTTATCCATAAGACGAACTTAATGCATTAAATCCATATAAATGCAGATTACTCTAGTTTACAGTCAAAAAGGCCCATTTCTACTGAAACTAATTTTAAGTGCAGTTTGGATTGGTGATCTCAAAAATCGATTTCAAAAAGTTTTTCATCTCATTTTTTCCATTTTTTCGGCAGGTTCACTTACATTTTATGCCATATCTTAATTAATAATGTTTAGATGGTGTCGAGCAAGATATGAATCGAAAGGTAGTTGAATGGTCAATAATCGCACAAAACACTATTTTCAAATCGGTTAGGTAGTTTGAATACAATAACAAAAAATAATTTTAAAAAAAATCGATTTTTTGCTCGAAAACGCAATAAATTTCATTTCCAAAAGACTGGGAAAAATAATAAAAATTCAAAATAACTATTTTTACTTTTTCTACTTAAGAACCGCACTTCTTTGAAGAAAATAAGATATCGATGAACAAATCTATAAATAAGTAGAGGAGCTGTGAGCAATTGAGTTCTGAAAAAAGTGGTGTTTTTGCGATTTTAAAAAAATAAATTTTCATTTGCTTCGACTTTTGTTCTGTTCTGGAATTTTTTTTCTGATCTGGCTGTTCGCCCACTTCTAATATTGATAAAAAAACAAAGAAAATAGAACAAAAAATTTTCACCACTTAAAATACTCAAATTTGACAGTTAGTTCCTTCACTCAAATTGATCCAGCTTCAATATTTATTCATAGATTTTCTTCATTAATACCTTATTATCTTAGTATCTTGTAGAAGTGCGATTCTTAAGTCAAAAGAATAAAAATATTTTTTTTTTGGATTTTTTAATATTTTTCTTAGGCGATTAAAAATGAAATTGCTTGCATTTTCGAGCAAAAAATCGATTTTTTCGAAATATTTTTGGTCATGGTATTCAAACTTCTAAGCCGATTTGAAAACAATGCTCTACGCTATTATTGACAATTTAATGACCCTGCGATTCATACCTTGGTTGACACCATCTGACGATGATTAATTGAGATATGGCATAAAATGTAAGTGCACCGAAAAAATGATAAAAATTCATATTTAAAAAACGCCATGAAAAAATTTTTGAAATCGATTTTTGAGATCACCAATCCAAACTACACTTAAAAATAGTTTCAGTACAAATGGGTCATTTAATTTTTTTTTTTTGTGAACTAGTGTTATTATTATCATATAGCTGTCTCTCTTACATCTACGAAAATACAATGTCAGCTGGAATTAGTTCATTATTAATACGTTCAATTAATTTCGTGTCATATAGGCTTTACTATTTTTTTGTTTTTCTTCGTCTTTTGTCAATATAAGAAGTGAGCGTAATGCCAGTTCTTAAAATCAGAGAAAATAATCAAGAACACATCAAAAGCCGAAACAAATAAAAATTTTTTTTGCATAAAAATCTTAAAAATACCATATTTTTGTTGCTAGTACCTGCACTCAATGGGTCCCAGCTACTTCAAATGCGCTGTTTATGAGATATTTTAGAGTTATTTTACGAAGAAATTATTATCAGTAAACAGATAAATCTTTTAGTTTCTCCACTCAACTTGGTCCAGTTACGGTATTTAGACATAGATTTTCTTCACCAATACCTTATTTTCTTCGTAGAAGTGCGATTTCTAAGTAGCAAAAATAAAAATGATTTTTTTCCAGTCCAGTTGAAAAAGATAATCTTTCAATGTCCTTAAATTTTCACGTCGATTTGCGCGGGCAGGAATTCATTGTAGACCCATGCATCCATGCTTGATCACGTTTTCTTGGAATTTTCTTTAGAGCCCTCCTAATATAGACTTATGCCTGATAGGAGTGAAAAAATGTGTATTCTTTATTTTGTACTTTCTACATTTTCCTTTGTTTTTCTAAATGAAACACGTTTTTTTTTTTAACAAATTTAGGGCAGAATTTACATCTTCCACATAGAGAGATAATTGTAAGTTTATCTGACACATAGCAGCTGTCTTCAAGAAGAAAAATCGATCCTTAATCATTAAAAAAAAATAAATACTAAGGTTAACAAAAACGGATAAATATGGCTGGTGTTTTGCTTAAAATTAAGAAAAAAAATTAAGAGAAAAGTAGTTGCAATTCTTTTGGTTGAACACACTCGTTCTCGAGAACCTTTGACCGCATCCACTCCAACTTGACGGCTATTTGACAATTTTCATTTATGCTATATTACTGCATCAAAAGTTTTTGGCGTCAGTTGTTTGCAATCATGGAATGCGGCTCGCTCGAAAATCATGTTGTTGAAATTGGCCTGCATAAATGCGGTCACGAAAAAGGTTGAATCTTTCGGATGTTGCTCCCACTGAAAATTAGCCGAAACTTTGTCTATCGTACCGCGAAGTTGTTTGAGGATACTGATGGAATAAAAGACCGCGCGAAATCCGGCAGTCCGCCCACTGTCATCACTGTCATCAAAGCCGTGAAAGATCAGATTCTCTCGAGAGATGAATATCAGCAAGGAAAGCATGTCGCGCATCATAAAACGTGACTTGGGACAGTGCATACAAAACAAACACCGGCCACTTGCCCACAACAGCATTGGAATAAAAACACAAGACAAAATCGAAAGCATTGCGTCGCCAGTGCGCGAACAATGTCCACAGACGAATTCTGTTTACTGACGAGATAATTTACACCAAAGAGGAATCGTTCAACAAACAGAACGATAGAGTGTGTGCTGTGTCATCAAAACAAGTGCCCGAACTCATTCGGAGAGTTTAGAGAGGTTAGCATGGTTTTGGAGGGGAATCGCCTAGGAAAAAGGAGTCAAAACTTTGGCGAAAAGATCGGATTGATCCGACGTTTTCGAAAATGTTGTGAAGCCTCTCAACACGTCATTGTTTGCAAACAAGCCGTGGACCTTTCAACAAGACTCTGCTCCAGCTCACAAGGTAAAAACGAGTCAAACATGGCTAAAAAACCATGTACCGAACTTCATTTCTACTGATGATTGGCCTGCTGCTAGCCCAGACCTGAATCCATTGGACTACTAACTGTAGTCCGTTCTCGAAGCATGATGTGCGCATTGCGATCGATGAGTAACCAGAGAGACGTCGGCGTTGCTGGAAGGCACAAGGCGACCATTTCGAATAAGTTGCGCTACGATTTGTAGCCATTGAGTGACCGAATAAAAAGAAGAAAAAAGTTTTGAAAAATACTCTCGTTTTCATTTAGTGACCAAAAAAAAAAATGTGTACCAAAACCATTGCGATTACTAGGTATATACTTTATGTGGTCGAAGACGATTCTTTTTATGCGTTGCAAACTTCTGATCAAAATTATAATACACTTTTCAAGTGTATAAAAAATGTTTATCTATTTTATAGACTGATTCCACTGACAGATAGATACATATATGTTCACTTTTTGACAAGGCCTACAATTTGAAAATATTTTGTTATTCGCCCCCCCCCCCCCCAACACTATGAGTATTTTTCCTAAACGAACTGGGACTTTCTTTTGAGAATGTACATTTCCAGTGGAATCACCAAATTTGAAAATGTACATTAGACCGATGCAAAGCAAAGCAAAGCATTATTATTTTTGTAAAGAACAGGCGAGATTCACTTACATATGAGAACTCAGACATTAAAGACTTATTAAATTGATGATTTAACTTTGCCCATTGGGGATGCAAACCTACTGGTATCTCCATAGCGGGAAAATGGAAAAAATAGTTCTCAGAAGAGACTATGACTTTAAAAATTTCATACTCGGGAGGTCGAATCTCATGTAAACACTATTGGTGACAAAAAATCGATGTTCAAGGCATCGATTTTTTATTACCATTTTTGGAAAAACATCGATTATAATTAGACATAGGATTTTATGCACTTTTTAAAAGAAGGAAGATTGAGGTAATAATCTGGATTTATACTAATTAAATAACCAACTTATCATTGAAAATTTCATATTCAATCTATGATAATTTTGCATATTTTGCAAATGCAAAAAGATTTGATAGACAGCAAGAGTTCACAGGTAAATAAAGAATGTGAGGAACAAATGGTCCAAAAAATCTCGAAATTTCAAATTCTCATTTGAGTTTAGATTATCATAAAGAAGGTCAATCAAATTAAGAAAATCGCGAAATTTCAAAATTGTCAAATGACATAAAATAATTATGACGATTGGATAGATGGCAATTGAAGACGCATATATAAGAGGTGCAGACCAAAAATCGTGACATTTTCAAAATTTTCATTTTGCGCGCAGGCGAACAGTTCAAAGATTATTATGAAGATTTGATGGATTTGATCTTGAAAATTTTTCATATGCCCAAAGATTATTATAAAGACTTAATACGCGGCAATAGTCGGACGGGTAAATATAGGAAGTGTAAACCAAACAGTCCCAAAAATCGAGAAATTTCCAAAATTATTATTTGAGCATAGAATTTTTGCGAAATATGCAAAATTTTATGATTTTTGGGAATCATTAAGATTTGATAGATGGCAATTGTAGACGACTGGTTAGATCCAAAGGTAAAAAAAGTCGCGAGATTTTCAAAATTTTTGTATGAATTAGACGTGTAAATTGACGGTTCCAGATTAGTGGTCCAAAAAATGCGGATATATACAAAATTTCATTATTAGTTAAGATTAATCATGAAGATGTATATGAGTTTAGATTGACACGAAGACGGGTAAATCGACGGATAAATAGGAAGTGTAGATCATACGGATCAAAAAAAATTTTAATGAGTTTAGATTATCATAAAGATTGTCTATTAAGTTTCACTTCTTCGTTTTGTGTTTAAAATTATAAAGGCGGCGTAGCAACGCACGCCGGGCACCTGCACCTGCTATGTAAATATATATTCCAAAACAGTTTGATGGAACATTTTTATACATTTTTAAATCAAATGTCTTTTTTGATCACTCATTTTCGCCATTTTAATCGATTACAAGTTGAATTGATGAAGATGATTTACACGTTGAAACAGATTTGCAATAAAATCAGAAAATGGTGACCGCAGAATCACAAACAGAACACATTAACACTGGCCTACTAGGATAATAATTTATCTGAAATATGTATTTTCATAAAAAAAAATAGTTTTGCATATTAATATATGCAATTTATGCAAAATTGTTTTTAGTGGCCTTAAATCATTTTTCAATAAAAATAAGTCATGCGGTTCAAAATATGCAAATATGCTAAATCCGCTGTCTAATCGATTAAAATCTTTTTTTTTTAATTTTACTGTATTAATCGACTAAGATTATAAATTTTTTTCACAATAAAATTCAAATATATTTTTTGAGTTTAACAAGGGGCACATCAGCGTTGCTTGGTTTTAGAAAAATATTTATCTTCGATTTAAATCGATTGCCAAAAATTATTTCGATGTTTCTCAAAAATGGGAAATGACCAGCTCTAGTACACAGAGCAATTTAAAATTGATTTTTGTAGGCTTTTCTGGGTTATTCCACATCCGAAGTTGTTGAGGGTTCCGGGTGATCCAATTAATACACATATGCGTAGAATAGTTTACACCGAACTTTTCTCGTTACGATCTTCAACATGTGAAGTTCTTTGACAACATGGCTAAAAAAATCAGTATATTTTTTAGAGAATATTTTAAGGTTTTATGGCCTCGACAAGGCCTTAAAAGTTAAAATTTCCTCTTAATTTATCTTTAAACAATTTACCAATTACAATTTAACATTGATTCAATCAAAACAAAAAAGAGATTTTTCACATACATACATTATATTACACGTCTGCTCCGTTCGGCGTGGAGTTGGATACTGATCTATTATTTGTCAGTAAGTGTCTGTATAGGTGAGCAGTTTTCCGTGTCCGTCTTGTAGTTAAGTCTCTTGTCTGTTGGTTGTGTCAATTATATGTAGCATCTCAATAGTGAAGCGTTTGCTGTAGTGGTTTTTTTTTACAATTTAGAAAGGTCGCTAACTACCAACTTTCAATTTATATAATAAAAATCAAAAATAATTATTTCATTTCAATTTTTATATAAAAATTAAACCATAAGTCTTATTTTCAATTTTTATTTTAAAAATTGAAAAATAATAATTACTCTTCAATTTTTATAATATAAATTGAAAATAAAAATTGAACTCAAATATCTTTTGAACTGAATTAGCCTGATCATATATCGACCCATATATATGATCGTCGCAATACTACCTTTCAGTTGATATATAATATGTTATTGAAAAAATTGCAAAAAAAGGGATTTTTCCCCCCTTTTTTCCATTTTTTTTGTTTATGCCGATTTTTGAAATTGTTTATAAAATTAACAAAAAACTTTTCTGCAAAACCGCAAATTACGTTTTGGTGGGCATGTCGAGATTTAATTTCGGATATTTTTTCAATTAAATCAAAAATGGCTAGTTTTAAAACCGTTCGGTCTGTAAAAGAATGACCCGTATGTACATATTGTATTATATATCAACTGAAAGGTATTATTGCGTAGATCATATATATATCGATATGTCGATATATGATCAGGCCCCTTCGGTTCAAAAGATATTTGAATTCAATTTTTATTTTCAATTTATATTATAAAAATTGACGAGTAATTATTTTTCAATTTTTAAAATAAAAATTGAAAATAAAACTTATGGCTTAATTTATATATAAAAATTGAAATGTAATAATTATTTTTGATTTTTATTATTTAAATTAATTTTAATAATTAAAAAACAATTTTTTTTTTTAAATTAACAAATAATTTTTATTTCTTAATTTTTTTAACAAAAAATTGTAATCGTTCTCCATCAACCGTCCGGCAGCCATTTATGAGTAACCATCGGTCAGGCCGATCGGCACAACAATACCAGAGATTATACATGAAATGTCAACCATCCGCCTGGCAATTTCGGAACAGCCTGCGGACAGCACATTTTCTAGGGGTAACCATCGGACTGCCCGATCCGCACAGCACTACCAGAGAGACTATATGCTTGAAATGTCAGCCATCCGCCAGGCGATTTGAGCCAACCGTCGTAATGGGCATTTGCGTTAACCATCCGGTAGTCTGTTAAGGATAACCATAAGCCCGCCCGATGCGTACAGCAATACCAGAGTGTAGACATAAAATGTAAGACCGGTTGCGTAAAAGTTTTTAAAGAAAAAAACTTTTAGTAGAGGCGGGATCGAACCCACGACCTCCCGCACAGAAAGCAAACACACTTCCCTTTGCAACAGAACCGGCCACATATTTTTTAACCATTCGGCAATAGTTTAAGTTCGCACATGATATGTCGGCGATAGCTAAAGTTCGCACATGATACATATGTCGGAACTGTGCAATGGCAATAAATGTACCAAAATATTACCCTTCCCTTTAGTGATCCGCGAAGATAGAAATGAAGACCTTAACCGATTTGGAAAAGTTTTATATTAGAAATGGCAGAAGGAAAAAGGTTTTGTTCAAAAAGGTCACCTTTTAAATTTGGCGGGATGCTATTTATTTGTTATGTTGGTACACCTGCTCTCAACATACATATGTTGACATGATCAGCCAATTTGTACTGTTCGATTCTTTTGGGCAGATGGTAACTTTAAAGCTGTTTTCGTGACTTTGGCGGTTTATTTTATTTAATAGGGTTATAGCTGGTGAAGAAGCATATGACGTGACGCCAAGGAGGAAGCCTAATCATCTCAATCCAAGCCGACAGATCCTAGTGCGGTCAATAATGAATATTTCTTGAGGTTATGTGCAGTTTTCGTTAAGTAGTCGGGCGTTCACACATTGCTGTTTTTATCCGCCGACAATCGTCTACCCGACTCAGCAGACTGCAAATTAGCAGACGCGTCAGTTCGTCGAAACGAAGTATTATTTTTAAAATGCGAACGCGAAATATTTCCGTTACGGATAAATGAAAAGATAACGCAATTTGTTTTATGGTAAGAAATATTTAAGTAGGAACTTTTTAAAGTATTTCAAAAATATATAGTTCATTTAGTTCGCCTTCTGATCTTAGCAGCACTGGCATTGAGCTAGAGCATTCGGCTGAGAAGCAAACAGTCCCGAGTTCAAAACCCAGTAAAGGTATGATAATAAAAAAAAAAAAATTGCAAAATATGTACAACACATAAAAAAGGAAAAACGTGAAAATAATATTGTTGCGGTGGTGTAAAATGTAATGTTGTATAGAATCAATTATAATAAGTGTTATATGAAATAGAAAAACCAAAAATTTATTTTTCTTTTGGTCTGTTGGTTGATACAACCGTCTGGCCGATGTATGGTCTTTACCGCCTTCATTAAGGCTTGCCCAAACAACCTGCCGGTCGGTTGGACACTTTTGTTTGACGTGTGGCAGTAGCTTCCGGATTTGATGACATCCCATATAAAATCTGGTATGAGAGCTCGTATGGTGGCCGGCAGCCGTAGTCAGAATTAGGCTGACATTCTTCAGCCGTACGGCGACCGTCCGAACGACAGGGTACATATAATATCTATGATATATAATATATATAAATCTTTAGTAGAATCGTAAAACATTTTTTTTTATTTTTAATCTACAAGTGAATAATAGAATATGCAATTAATTTTTTTCCTTTACTTATTTGTGTAGTTTGCCTTATATGCTTTTCATGTACGGAGGTCTCAAGACTAATGCAAACCTCCACGAGGCCATCAAATCTTAAAATATACGATTTTTGATTTTTCTTAAATTCTTTATAAAGGGCTAAGGGTTTTTTTTCATTAAAAAATTTTTGGTGGGCATCTTAAGGGTAAACTGCTATTTTCAACGAAAAATTTTGCCATTTTGTGAGTGGGAAACCCCCTTAATAAAAAAATTCAATTTTAACTAAACGTTGGGGGGAGTTATTTTATATGTAGAAAATTTGTACCAAGTTTGAAATGAATCGGTCAAGTAGTTTTTAAATGGCACTGAACACGGACTTTGAAAAAGTAGTTTTGAGAAAAATGCGTTTAAAAGTTTATGAGCCCGCAAGTTTTGGAGCTATAATCTTAAAGGACAGGAGACTAATTGGACAATAACTTCAAGAGTTTTGATTAGATCGACTTAAAATGTTGGGAATATATTCTTTAAATGTTTAACAAATCGATTTTTCGAGAGTGCGAACCCTTACCCCCCCCTTAAACTTCTGTGATACCGAGAGTATATTTTGGGATAGAATTCGTTTGAAAGGAATTTCCGAAACTCTTCTGATTTTATTTATTTGATTATTCTATAATTTACCATTGTTCTATTTTTCAGATTCAATCTGCAATGAGGCCACTGCTGCTAAAATTGGGCGACCACAGGAATTTGTCTATTCCAGCAATAAAGCGATTGTCATATTTTACGCAACTATTTCCGCAAATGTTTAATGAGAAGCTTAGTGAGCAGATATTAGAACATTGTGCAAAAATTTCAGAAATATTTGTTGGTCATTATAAGTGTACGAACCAGGGCACGAATTTCTTTGCATCATCGAAGGGAGGAGAGTATGAACAAAAAATTGTTACTCTGATCGAGATGTTTTATCATATATCGGCATCACCAAAATATATAGAAAAGTTATGCCAACTTGTGCTGCAAACAGAAAATAACTTAATGATCGAGGCTTCCAGTCCATATCGGGAAGCGCTTCTTAAATTTCTTCAAAGATTCCCCTCGGAAACTGTTGATCTGTTCTTAATAGATTCTATTATGATGGATGCCCAATGGAATCGATTCTTCATTTTTATTTTAAAGCACGATAGTGGTCAACCTTTTCGTTTGGCTATAAAGAACAACAAATATACCAAATTACTGACGTACCTAAATTGCACAACGGATATAAACCAAGTGCACAAATATGAAGTTCAACATCAAGCAGTCCTCATTATTTTTACATTGATGGAATTGGATGATCAGTGGATTCCAACACGGCAGGATATTGTGGATGCTTTGAAACTCATGTGGCAAAACAATTTGTACTCAACTTGTGTTGAAAATGTGGCGTGTGACTTATGGCATTTGATTGGAAGGATATTGTTGCTCTATTTTTCAAATAACACAAATGACATTGATTTGCTCTTTCAATTATTGAGAGCTTTATGCCTACACTTTATTCCTGAGGTTTATTTCCTTCGAGACTTTCTGCAAAATACGGTTGCCCAGAGTTTTACTGTGAACTGGAAACGTAACGCGTTTTTCCATTTTGTCGAAAATTTCAACAATAATACGATTTCCGAAGAGCTTAAGGCTAAGATTATTACAGCTGTTTTGATTCCGTGTTTCACTGTAAGCTTTGACAAGGGCGAAGGAAACAAATTGATTGGAGCGCCACCAACGCCCTACCAGGAAGATGAGAAAAACATTGTTTCCGTATTCATCAACAAGGTTTTTTATCCCGAAAAACAATATGACGACGCAGTAAGAATTGCTCTATTGCAGCTTGCTTGTTTGCTTGTGGAACGCGCCTCCCAACATATACACGATGGCGATGCCAATAATAAGAGGCAAGGCAATAAGCTCAGACGCCTAATGACGTTTGCGTGGCCCTGCTTGTTGAGTAAGAACTCTGTTGATCCTACTGCGCGGTATCATGGACATCTGTTACTTGCGCATATAATCGCCAGACTGGCCATTCATAAGAAAATTGTATTGCAAGTATTTCATTCACTGCTAAAGGGACATGCCCTGGAGGCCAGGCCTATCGTAAAGCAGGCGTTGGATGTGCTGACGCCAGCAATGCCATTGCGAATGGAAGACGGCAACACAATGTTAACCCACTGGACAAAAAAAATTATTGTCGAAGAAGGTCACGCAATGCAACAATTATTTCACATATTGCAACTAATAATTCGCCACTATAAGGTAACTAATATCCGAATGTTACTTTAGCTGCCTTTACACTTGTGATATATCTCTAAATAGTCTGGAATAAAAGTTTTCTAAAGAGAAAGTTTTATCAAATAGAATCTTTACTTTCTTTTTCTTTTACATATTAAATATATATTTATATATTATATATATTTATGTATAGTGTGTTACACCAATTATATCTCAAGAACGGACGGATTTTTAAAATCTTTGATATATTACATTTGTTTCCGCCCCGAATAGCAATTAAAAATCAGTAAGCCGATTGGTCCAAAGAAATCCAAAAAATTTGCAAAATTGTATAATAAGTTTACATTTATCGACGGGTAAATAGGACGCTTATTCCTATATTATTATTATCTGTAACAAAAAATCGCGAAATTTGCTGAATCTATATGTATATAACAAAGTTAAGGCAGCTATTCGATAAATTCATCCGATTGTGAACAAACTCGAAAACCAAAATTATGTGGAAACTGATAATATTCATAACTAGAAGGTATATAAAGTACGCTAACCATTGAAAACAAAAAAGTTTTCCGATTTGGATCAAACTTGGCAGAATTGTGTCGTAGCATATAATATTGATCAGTAACAAGTATTGGACCGATAGCATTGAAAACAAAAAGTTTTTCCCACTAAAACTTTTTTCAGACCTATCTTTTGTATGGCAGCTATATAATTGTCCGACTTTCATCCTACTTGGTGGAATTATGTATGTGAAAGCATAGAAAACTGATAAATACGATGTTTGGGTGCATTTGCATTGAAAACTTAAAAAGTTTTTCTCACTAAAACTAGTTTTTCGAACGATGGTTCATATGGCAGCTATATGCTATAGTCATCCGATCCAGCCGGTTCCGACAACCGTATTTGTACAAAAGTTTGGTTAATATAGCTTTAGAACTGACGGAGGAGATAGCATAGAAACAGACGGACGGACAGACGGACTATATCAACTCAGCTCGTCATGTGGTCGGAGATGCTTCCTTCTATGCATTACAAACATCTGGACAATTTTAATATACCCTCTACAAGGGTATTAAAAAAACCGAAAATTTGCCAACATTATTAATAAGTTTTAAATTATCATGAAGATTTAATAGTTAACAATTGTCGACGGTTAAATAGGAGGTGTAGGCCAATTAATCCAAAAAAAATCGCGAAATTTGCAAAATGTTATGACTTTAGATTATCATGAAGACGTATTCGGTAAATAAAAGTTGTACATCGAGTGGTAATAAAAATCTCTAAATTTGCAAATTTCATATATAAGTTTAGATTGTCATAAAGACGGTTAAATAGACGTGTAAATAGACGGATAAATAACCGGGGGAATAGACGGGTAATTAGATGGGTAAATACGAGGTGTAGATCAAATGGTTTACAAATTCGCGAAATTTAGCTAATTTTATTATGAGTTTAGATTATTATGAAGATTTAATAGTTGGCAATTGTCGGGTAAGTAGGAGGTGTAGGTTAATCAATCCAAAAAAATCGCGAAATTTGTAAAATGTTATGAGTTTAGATTGTCATGAATACTTGTAAGCAGAGCTCGAAAATAACCCTCAACAATTTGTTCAGTGCGATCAGCCCACTGACAAAACAGAAAAAAACAAAGCCGACTCGGTCTCTCACTGAGCAAAACATTTTTTTTTCCCTCATGTGTTTTCAGTTGAGCATTTTCGGTTGATCAAAACAAACGAGACGGTCTGTCAATAACAACTGAGAGGGACACTTGTGAGTGAGCGCTCACGAAAAACTGTCTTCAAATGAGCAAAACACAAAAATGGTCAGCAAGAAGTGTTATTTGTTTTGTTCGTGTGGTAGACGGTGTGGTCTTTTGTGCTATATGTACAATGTACATAATTAAATAAATAAGTTTTTTAGGCGTTAAGCAATTACAAAAACTAATATGTTCTACATTTCATTTGAATTACCCTATCAATAATAAATTTCTCAATACTACACGTATGTACAAAGATCGTTGACTGAGACAGACACACTCACACACACGTACACCCAGGTATCCCAGTCACAAACACGCTTTCGTTTGTAGAAGACACTTTGGAAGTCGGCTCTCGGCAAAACGGTCAGTGAAAGACATGAGCAAAACAGAAAAGAAAAAAGGGCTCTGTGGTTGAGCGAAAACAGCTATTGAGCAAAACCGAATTGAAAGTGTCTTTTCGCAACCTCTTTTTCTTATGTTTGTAACACAAGTTTTTTGGAGACACGCTGATAGTGTTAACAGATTTTGTGAGCTCTGCTTGTAAGTGTTCGGGAAAATAGAAGATGTACATCGAACGGTCCAAATGGTAGATAGATAGATAGATGGTAAAGATCAAACGGTAAACAAAATCCCACAATTTGCTAAATTTTAAATTGAGTTTTGATGTATGTAATGTAAATTGTATTGTAATTGTAATGTAAGCTTCACTTTGTCGTTTTGTGTTTAAAATACTAAAGAAAGCTAGTTTTATCATAAAAGGCAACATTTTCCAAATATTTAAAGATAGCTATTTGTCTATTACACCATCTATAGAAAAGTTCTTTAGAGATATATAATATAATACAAGTGTAAAGGCAGCTTCATAAATATTGTACTTAAATTTATAGATGATAAGCAGCCGTAAGAGCTACAAATTCATAAAATTTTGTTGCGATACTTCATTATATTTGTAAACGAATCTAAAAAAAGTTTTAAGAAACATCGATTTTAAATGCTTGCGCATTCAAACTTAAAGAGCAGTTTTTAAGCTCGCTCGAAAGCTTCAAGCTTTCTCACTTAGAAACTTCAGTCTCAAAGCTTATGCATTGCACCAAGAAGATGACTGCAATATTGCTATATTTTCTATTTTTGCTTTCATTAGGTTTTGCATTTCGCCAGCTGCTTAAAATGATGATTCCAAGGAGAGACAATTGGCAAATATGTAGTTCCTAGTGAAAAACCTACTGAAGATAGAACCGGTAGGTTCTTGAAACAGTGCTGTATAGGCAACAAGCTCTCTTTGGTGGACAATGCATTAGTTGTTAATAATTGTAAACAAACTCAACTTTTTGGACCCTTAGCCAGCTAATTCGCTAATTATATATAAAATACTCATACTAATAATTTTTTATATCGTAGGTGTATTTTCCTGTTAGACATCAACTGGTCCAGCATCTAATAAACTACATGCAGCGTCTAGGATTTCCTCCAACTGCATCAATCGAGCATAAAAAGTTGGCTGTAGACTTAGCAGAAGTTATTATAAAATGGGAACTTCATCGCATCAAGGAGGATGAGAGGGAAGCCAAAATTGATGGAAGTGAAGATGATTTAGTAAGGGAGAATCAGTCAAACCCGAATAAGAGATCTGGCACAGAAGGATTAGAATGCCGAAAGAAATCAGTTGAGAACATAAGAGACTTTTCAGCCCAAGGAAAGTATAATTAAATTTAATATTGATATTCATGGTATATAACCTGATCTCGCTAGAATTAATAAAAGTTTAAATTGACAGGTGTTGGACCGTATACTAAGTCTGAGGACGTACTTCGATCTATAGATAAATCGTACTGCGATACTGTGCTTAACTTTTTAGTGCGCTTAGCCTGTCAAGTTAATGATCCTCAACCAGGAATTATTTCCCCAGGAGAGGGATTATCGAGGAGGTAACTATTCAATTAATTGTTAATCATAAAATTGTTTTTTTTTCATATTCGATACTTATTGCAATCAAATTCGGAATGGAAAAATTCAACAACTCTAATGAAACAATTACATTTTAGATGTGTCATGCTGTTAAAGATGGCAATGCGCCCCGAAATTTGGCCTCAGCCCTTCGACATTAAGCTCAACTGGCTTGACAAAGTACTCACCACCGTGGAAACACCCCATCACAATTTAAACAATATATGCACTGGAATTGATTTCTTAACTTTTCTGACGACAATTTTAGGTCCTGAACAATTAGTGACTATTGTGCGACCTGTGCAACGTGGTCTGTCATTGTGCATAATTCATCAAAATACTCGAATTGTTCGGTTGATGCACATATTCTTAACTCGACTAATGGCAATATTTCCACCAGACGCGCAACATAAACATGACGATCTGGATGTCTTGTATAGCGCTATTAGCAAAATGATAACGGACAATCTAACATTTTACGAAAAAAGTCCACAACCAAATGCATCGTCTCTCTTCGGAACCCTAATGATCCTAAAAGCCTGCACCACCAATAATCCGAGCTATATCGACCGCATACTAGTTCAGTTTATTCGAGTCTTAAATCGCTTGACCAAAGATCACATTAACACCAGTACCAACACTGCAGCGAACACCCAGCCTGCGGACTCGAACTCTTTAGCCTTAGAGCTCTTGGTATTATCATTGGAGTTAATCAAAAACAGAATTTTCATAATGAGTGTGGAAATCAGAAAACTTTTCATCGGTACCATTTTGGTGAGCCTTATAGAAAAGAGCACCGAAGTTAAAATTATCAAATGCATCATAAAAATGCTTGATGATTGGGTAAAAACCAAAGAGCCAAATATTATGACTCAAGTGCCTTCTATTAGGGAAAAGTCTGCATTGTTGGTGAAACTAATGCAAAATGTTGAAAAAAAATTTTCCGATGAGATTGAACTGAATGTTCAGTTTTTGGAAATCATAAATTTTATATACAGGGACGAAGTGTTAAAACAGACTGAGCTCACTAGCAAACTGGAAGGCGCTTTTCTGAACGGTCTTCGCTTTCAAAATCCACATATTCGAGCAAAGTTCTTTGAAATTTTAGACGCTTCTATGCGACGCAGACTTCACGACAGACTGTTGTACATCATATGCTCACAAGCATGGGACACGATTGGTTCTCATTACTGGATAAAGCAATGTATCGAGCTCCTCATATTAACCGCCAATACCTTAACCCAAATCCAATGTGCGAATGAAGCTTTTAAAATCCCCAGTATAACCTCAGTAATTCCAACTAACTCGGCCGACTCTCAAGAAAACTCATTTGTGTCCTTTTTATCGTCGCAGTCAGAATCATTTGAGAATGTTCAAAGTGTTGATGATAAAGATGATGTGTTTGACATTGATTTAAAACTGGAATTTACCGCCGTTCGGAAAGAAGACTGTCAGCAAATACTGCCAACCAGACGGGATACTTTAATTGAATTGATTTATAAGCAAGCCGAGTTCCTAGAGGCCAATCGAAATATTCGAACTGAGCAAATGCTTGTCGCAACATCACAGCTATGCCACGTAGACACACAACTAGCCGAAAGCGTGTGGTTGTCTATATTTCCTCGCATATGGAATGTATTTTCTGAAGACCAAAGATATAATATAACAAAGGAGTTGATACCCTTTCTTTCATCTGGAACCAATGTTAACCAAAAAGATTGTTGTCCGAGCACCCTTAATACCTTTGTCGAGAGTTTGACAAAATGCAGCCCGTCGATTTACATTCCGCCCAACTTGCTAACGTACTTGGGGAAATCCCATAATCTGTGGCACAGGGCTATTTTAGTCTTGGAAGACTTGGCACTGACGCACTCTATGCGAAATGAAGGCAATATTGATGATATGGAAACAAGTCAACCTGAGTTGGATTTGCAACAATTAAATAACATTTATGACTCCCTCTCAAAAATGTACTCCGCCCTGCACGAGGAGGATCTGTGGGCAGGGCTGTGGCTTAAATTTGCGCATTATCCGGAAACAAACGTGGCAGTTTCATATGAACAAATGGGATTTTTCGAAGAAGCGCAAGGTGCGTACGATTTAGCAATGACGAAATTTAAGCAAGACTTAAACAGCGGATTGGTTAATACTGATATCAATAGTGAATTACTGTTGTGGGAAAAACATTGGATGCGATGCGCTAAAGAACTCAATCAGTGGGATATTCTATTAGATTATGCTCAAACTAACAAGGAAAAGAACATGTTCCTAATACTTGAAAGTTCTTGGCGAGTACCAGACTGGAATTTAATGAAAACCGCTTTGGCGAAAACAGAACAGTGCTATTCTAAACACTACGGATTTAAGCTGAATCTGTATAAAGGATATTTATCTATACTTCATCAAGAGGAAAGACAAACAGCCAGTGTGGAGAAATATGTTGAGATCGCTTCCAGTTTATGCATAAGAGAATGGCGACGTTTACCCAGCATTGTATCACATATACATTTGCCATATCTGCAAGCCTCACAACAAATTATGGAATTACATGAAGCAAGTCAAATTCATCAAGGTCTAACGCAGTCGCGAAATTCATCACTGCATGACATGAAAGCTATTGTGAAGACATGGCGCAATCGCTTACCAATCATTTCAGATGATCTCTCTCATTGGAGTGACATTTTTACTTGGCGTCAACATCACTATCAGATTATAACACAACACTTGGAGCAGCAATCAGATCAAGGAAGTACAATGTTGGGAGTTCATGCTTCGGCACAAGCTATTATTTCTTTTGGAAAAATAGCAAGAAAGCATAATCTTACCGGAGTTTGTCAAGAGACATTATCCAGAATATACACGATACCTTCTGTTCCCATTGTCGACTGTTTTCAGGTAACTATTAATCACAAATTCCTCTTTAAATCCCCTTTAGATGTTATCGAACGTTCTTGGACCCAAATCCAATGTTCGAATGAAGCGTTTTTATTTATTGTTGTTTAAAGTTTAACAAAGTTCAGTCAAACTATTTACAATTATGAATTTAGATTAGACAATAGACTATTCCTTACATCAAACAATGGGGAGTTTGCTGAGAACAGATGATAGTACTTGTTGTAATTTAGACAGAGATTAAGAAAATTGTTTATGATGAGCAAAGTTCGTGAGGCAAGGATTTAAATAAATCGGGACATAATTTCTCGTGCCAGAACCGCAAAGCTTACAAGGCTAAGCAGAGCGCTTGAGTCAACCTCACCTGACAGTAGCTTATGAAGTAAAAGCACACTAAGGTAGATCCTCCGATTATTCAGCGATGGAAAGTGGATTGAAAATTGATCTATTTATATTTTTTATAAAATGAAAAATCTTACAAAATTACAAATAAAATAATAACGACTCCGACACGGTAGTTTCAATACAATCTGATGAAAACTAGTTTTTTCCCTACACCTTTTTTTTGAGAATTTTCCCACTCATCATAAATTATTTCGCGTACCATTCTTACAAACGGAGTTTCAAGTCAATCGGAAACTATCCCAAACGATTCCACGAATCTTTTAGTGAAAATATACCATTTAAAATCAACAAAAATCCAGACGTGATGGACCATTTCCCAAAACAGATTCCACATTTCAGAACTGACAATTAGATGGCGTCACTACTGTAACCATTTTTAAACTGACTTTTGATTGGAATTGACTTTTGGTCATAGCTTGAGTATCGTTCATCCGATCTTTATCATTTTTCGAATCGATAAAGAATGCTAATTACTAACTATATCAAGAAGGTACTAATCAACTAACTTCAAAACTGTGGGAGATACGACATTTTTTTCAAATTGCGGGGCGGGAGGGGGCTTGGCAAAAATTGAAAATAAACTTGATCTGCCTGCAAGTAAACGAAGTTTTACTCTCAGGAGTTTTTGTAAATAATTTCTCCCCACGTATATGTTTTGAAATGTTTAGATAATAATATGATATGTTCAAATGCAATTCCAAAAGAAATCCCTACTTTAAGTAAAAGAGGCTAAATTGATTGATTGAAGGGATCGTACGTGACACGTATTTTCCCGATTTAGGAAAATCCGCCCACGAGGAAAATGGCCGGAAAATTCAGCATGCAAATAACTTTTTTCCTCCGATTGTCTTGAAACTCCGTTTGAAGGATAGAAAACGAAATAATTTGAAATGTTATTGTTACAACGGGTTCGAACCCCCGGACCGAACCTTATTATAAAGACGGTTTAATACTTGACTTGTAAACAGACGGGTAAAAATGAGGTGTCGGAAATGATTCTTTCTCCCTGTTACATACTTTTGCAAAAACTTAATATACTCTAAGCACCTTTGGTACAGAGTCTTGTTCAAAACACCGATGAAAACAGTTCGGTGTTTATCCATAGATTTTCTTTACCAATACATTTCTTCAAAAAACAAATTTATCTTTCTTTCATCAAGTCTTTATAAGCTAATGCTACAGGTATTTTTGCACTTACCTAAAGCAGGCCTGCCAACTGGTTTTGAACCGAACCGGTTCGAACCCGGATTTCCGCCTTTTTTCTAACTGTAAACCAAACCCTGAACCAAACCACGAGGACGAAATTAGATGAACCCGAACCCGTTCCGAACCCAAGCATTTGGTTCGGTTAAAAAAAAAATCAAAAATCTTTCACATATACATACTCACAGAGGGCGGACTGAAGATTTATACACTAGCAATGAAGGAAGTCCATATCCAGCACACGAGCGCCAATCTCACGTCAATTATCGCCGACGTCTTACAGTCTTACAATGTATTTATGCGTCAGGTGTATATGTACCTATTGTATAGTAATTATTCCCGTTACTCGTAGAGTAAAAGGGTATACTAAAGTCGTGCAAATGTATGTAGCAGGCAGAAGGAATCATTTCCGACCATATAAACTATAAACATTCTTGATCAGCATCAACAGCCGAGTCGATACAGCCATGTCCGACTATCCGTCTGTCTGTATGAACACCTAGATCTCCGAGACTAGAAGAGCTAAAGCAACCAAATTTGAAATGTAGACTCCTATTGTCTGCACGCAGATCAAGTTTATTTCAAATTTTTGCTACGCCCACCCGCGCCCTCACAATAAAATATGTTGAATAACTTCCACAATTTCTAAGATATCGATCTCAAATTTAAAACTTGCATTTATATTCGCAATATCTATAGCACTGAAATTTTCATCAAGATAGGCTGAACCAAGGTTCGAACCAAAACCAAAGCCGAAAAACCTCGAACCTCAAATTTCCGAACCTTAACCGTTGGTAAATTTGGGTTCGACCCCGCAAACCGGAGGTTCCAAAATTTTTTGTGGATTTTGCAGCCCTGACTTAAACTGTTATTTCACATATCTGAGTTTCCTGAAAACACCACAGGTAGCTGTGAATGGATTAAAAAAAACTCATATGAGAGCTCAGACAGGCTACATCATGGTGGAATTAGCTAGATGAAGCCGTCAGTATTTGCTGAGGGCCAGTAGATGTATGCCTGTCAAAAACAAATTAGTGGCTTGCTTTGTTTTGTGTTTAATTTTGTATGTTATATTTTGGGAGCTGGAACGTATTATAATTTTTTGTTAAAAAAATTGTGAAATAAAAATTATTTGTTTAATTTTTAAAAAAAAATTGTTTTTTAACTATTAAAATTAATGTAAATAATAAAAATCCAAAATAATTACTATATAATATTTCAATTTTTATATAAAAATTAAACCATAATAATTACTTGTAAATTTTTATACCCGTTACTCGTAGAGTAAAAGGGTATACTAAAGTCGTGCAAATTTTTGCCACGCCCACCCCCGCCCCACAATAAAAAATGTTGAATAACTCCCACAATTTTTAAGAAATTTAAAACGTACATTCATATTCGCAGTATCTATAAGCCCATAAATTTTCATCAAGATCGGATGATAAATAGCCAAGTTAAAAAAATGTTGCATACTTTTCGGCTGACCCACCTCAGGCACACAGGAAGGCTATTAATCATTTGTTTCCATGAGTAACGGGTATATCGAAGTCGGTTAGAGCCGACTTTAACTTACGCTCTCGTTATACAACAAATTGAAAATAAAAATTGAATTCAAATATCTTTTGAACCGAAGGAGCCTGATCATATATCGATCTATCGATCTACGTAATACCTTTTTGTTGATATATAATATGTATATGAAGAAATGGATAAAGGGGTTTTTCCCGATTTTTTTCCATTTTTTCGTTTTTGCCGATTTTGTGCACAACCGAATATTACGTTTTGATGGGCATGCCGAGATTTAATTTTGGATTTTTTTTTATTTAAATCAAAAATTGTGAGTTTTAAAACCGTTCGGGTTGCAAAAGAATGACCCATATGTACATGCATATGTACATACATATTATTGAATAAACAAAAGTAATAATTATTATTTTATTTGAGTGCAGGCCATTAATTTAAAGAGTAAGAGTGCGTTCACACACACTGGCAGGTTGGTAGCTTTTTGTATGCCAGTTATCTGGCAGACTTTACAGACCAAGGTGAATTTACTATTAAGGTGACGTACTCAACGCAGCTGCTCTCTTTAAAGGGGCCTTATTTGTTTGCTATCTCTTTCTGGCATATGTCTCTCAGAGCTGCTGTCATCTGTAGTAAATTCACCTTGGTACAGACTAAGGGCCAATTTCTCTTCTTCCAGATAGTTACAAATAGCTCTATGTAGAAGATGTGAAATCGAAACCCTAAGTATAATTATTGGAAATTGTGACAGATTTCTCTAAACATATATAGCAACGGTCAACTGGCAATGCTGTGGCAGGCAGGTGCTTATATGTGCATGGAAGGCCAGTTGCTTCCAAAAATATGGCAGCCTGCCATTGTGTGAACTCACGCTAACTGATAAAACACACATTAAATAAAGATGGCAAAAACACATATCAGATGTGTTTTGCTCCAGGTTAAGACAATTACTATATCGACAAACATAAGACCAACATAAACATACACAGAAAAAGACCAACGATATCACATGACACTTACTTACCAACAAATTAAATATCCATTTGCGTTAAATTATATGCTAATGTACTTATTTGCATATCTAACAAAATAATTTGCATACATTTTACCAATTGTAAACAAATATTTTTATTGTTTTTTTCAATTCCTAGAAAATTCGTCAACAAGTAAAATGCTACTTGCAAATGCCATCCACATCAGGAAGAAATGAAATCAATGAAGCATTAGAAGTAATTGAGTCAACCAATTTAAAGTATTTCACTGGTGAAATGAATGCGGAATTTTACGCATTAAAGGGGCTCTTGCTGGCTCAAATCGGTCGTACCGAGGAAGCAGGGAAATCCTTTAGTGCTGCAGCACAACTTCACGATGGTCTAACTAAAGCTTGGGCTATGTGGGGAGATTACATGGAACAGATTTATCTAAAGGAAAAGCAAATTCCACTAGCGACCAACGCATTAATCTGTTATCTACATGCATGCCGAAATCAAAACGAAAGCAAAACTAGAAAATATATTGCAAAAGTTTTGTGGTTTTTGTCCTATGATAACTCAGCCAACACCCTAATAAGCACATTGGAGAAATATGTATCCGGGATTCCTCCATCCTACTGGCTACCATGGATACCTCAACTCCTCTGTTGTTTGGAGCAATTTGACGGCGATGTAATATTAAATCTCCTAAGTCAAGTAAGTATTTACAGCATTAATTCGCTTTTCATTTGCAACAGTTATAATTCAACTGTATATTGAAAATTACATGAGAAATATTCAATTATTTATTAAAATTTTTGGTAAAACGAGTAGGAAGCAAAGTAACAGCGCTGTAGTCGAGTGACCCGACTATAAAATACGCTGTACAATTGAGAAACACATACAAACACACATACATACACAAACGCACACAAACATATGCACACATACACAAACGCACACACACACACGCGCCCTAGCTGCCTGCAGTAGCTGCCCCCCTGCTCCCACAAGCAAAATTGTTTCGTGCATAACTTTGGTGTTTTTGCTCGGATCTTACTGTGCTTTTGAGAATAGATAGATATAAGGCCTAGGATAATATACACACCTGATCATATTAATAGGTACACACCGGAATTTTTTAATTATAGATGGTTTTTTCTTACTTTTAGTGTTGACAACTTTTTAATTTTTGGTTTTTTGTTGTTGTCAATGTCTGGCCACACTGTGACAAAGAGTTGAAAGAGGGGCTGCCCCGTATATCAAAGCTTTTCTATAAATTGCGAGTCCACCACACATTTCGCCTGATCATAATAATAGGTACAGTCTCCGTTTCTCACAAGTATCAAGTGAATAATTTTGTAATCAGTGATCTTTTGGTAACTAAAGGTAAATTAAGTATAGCTCCTGTCAATACAGAGAATTAAATATTTATTTTGTTTAGAAAAAATGGGTCGAAATTCTCATTGTACTAAAGAAGAAGCTCGATTGGTTCTTAGTCTGAGAAAAGAAGGCAAATCTTTACGAGCCATCGCCAAATTAATGAACAGGTCTCATAATTTTGTTAAAAATGCATTAGAAAGAAAACCAAGACAGGAAACCCGTAGAAGGCCACAAAAAACAACAGAAACCCTTTACCACTACATAGCAACTTTGAGCAAAAAGGACCCATTTAGGTCATCGAAGGCTATTGCAGACGAAATTGGGAATTCAGTTAGTGCTCGAACTATCCGAAGACGACTACAAGATGCCAACCTACCAGGAAGAATTACCAGAAAAGGTCCCACTTATGCGCAAAAAAAATATCACCATGAGGCAAACTTTTGCAAGGGACCACAAAGACTGGGTAGGATGCACCGGGGAGAAAAAATGGAGAAACATATTATGAAGCGATGAAACCAAGATTAATTTTTTTGGGAATGACTGTGAAAGGAATGTTCGACGCCCTAATGGAAAGGAATTCCATCCACGGTTTACAAAAAAAACAGTCAAACATGGAGGTGGCAATATAATGGTATGGGGTTGCTTCTCCTGGTACGGCGTAGGTCCAATTTATCAGACTACGAACAAAATGAATGCTGAAGAGTACAAATCCATATTGGAAACAGTTATGGTACCGCATGCTGAGGAAAATATGCCATTACGTTGGGTATTTCAGCAAGAAAATGATCCTAAACACACATCAAGGCTGTTATCTAAATTTTTCGAGTACCAAAAAGTTGACGTTCTGAAGTGGCCAAGCCAATCCCCCGACCTTAACCCCATTGAAAACTTGTGGGGAGACTTAAAAAAGAAATTGGCAAAGCATTCATTCATCAAATAAACAAAAATTATGGGAAGGTGTCCAAAAACTGTGGTATGAGACACCAGTAGAGACCTGCCAGGCTCTTATTGAATGTATGCCAAAAAGAATAGCAGTAGTGGCCAAAAATAGAGGTGGATACACTTGATACCAAGTTAGGAAATACTAATTTACCTAAAAAAAGAAGACAAAATGGAAATACAAATTTTTTTTCTTACCAACACATGAAGTGTACCTATTATTATGATCACACTAAAAACGTATCTGAAACACAAAATGATCTCTTTTATGTTATATTATTATTCTATGTTGCAATTAAGTTTATTTTATTAAAAACAAATAGTTTTAGAACCAATGAGAACAAATTTTAAGTTTGAAACAATGAATAAAACTGTTTTCTGTTACCTTGTCAGAGTTGATGTGTGTACCTATTAATATAATCAGGTGTGTATATATATATAGCCAAGAGGCTCTTATTTTAAAATTGTGGCTCTGACAGTTTTTAGGTTTTAGGGAGGAGGGGGGAATATTTCCAAATCTGAAACAGACTGGATCTGGGTACGGTATACACCTAACTATATGCAACAATTTGTGGATCTATCTCTTTTAGTCTCCGAGATCGACGCGTTCATACAAACAGACGGACAGACAGACATGGCTATATCGACTCGACTGTTGACGCTGATCAAGAATATACTTGATCAGGGTCAGAAATGTTTTCTTCTAACTGTTACATACATGATCCGCTTCTACCCATTTTCAATGAATACAGGGTATAAAAATAGAGGACAGCTAACTTCGGCTAGATAGAAACAAAGGTTTTTCACGATTTTTATAGAAATATTTAATTTTCGCTTTGAACAATGATATAGCACATTCACACTGGGCACAGCATTGCCCAAGCTGCGAAAACCTGCAGCCTGCTTTCACACCACATAAGTAGCTTCAAAAACAGATGTCAGCTACTACTACTTAGTATGGTTGCAAAGTATCGCCAAAAGCACTCGGAGACGATTACCATAGACGAGTTATATGGTTACACCAATGCACAGCTTGTGCTGGAGCATACATTTTGCGACGTTTGAGTGACCACCAAGCCTACGTATTTCTTATGAAAACAAATGCTCGCAGCTTATTTTTTTACAGTTTTTTCCAAGCTGCGGCTTGTGTAAAATAGACTATTAGTAGAGTGATGTTCCAAGCTCAACAATAGGTGGCACCGCATTCGTGTGTCAAGTTGTTTATATGGCAGCTATTAGATATATTCATTCGAATTTGATCAAAAACGTAAAAATTGTGCTGAAGCAGAAAATATACATAGCTGAAAAGCTCAAATACGCACCATTGAAAACAAAACAGTTTTTCCTCACTAGAACTACTTTTTCGCCTGATTGTTCCTATGGCCTGATTGTATTTGTACCAAAAGATTCGTGCAAAGTTTGGATAAGATAGCATTAAAACTGACGGAGGAGATATCATAGAAATAGACGAACAGACTGTTACGTAAATTTTACGAGAATATGCTGATTAAATTTCTGCACAAAGTATCACAGCGGTGTCGCAACGGCTGTCGGTTTTTGTTTTCTTCTCCATATTTGAGTATTTTCCTGCAAAAGCATGACAACCATATTAACCATATGACCAACATACTAAATGTGACCGAAAATCCTTAAAATCCCAAAAGTGTTGAGATTGTGAAATACAACAATTGATTTCGATACTTGGCTGCGAAAAAAAAACACTTTCGAAAAGTACCTAGTAAACAACCTATTGAGTAGGTAAATGAAAATTAGAACCTTGCTAATGTAAAAGCTACTCGAATTTGAAAATACCGAGGTAAGATAAAAGATACACAAAATATATATATAATATAGGTATGTATTTACCTGGGTATTTGTACCTAGGTGACCTCTCTGAACTCTCGGAATGAGTTCGGACGCTTGTTTTGATGACACACTCTATGGTGAAAGTTTTCTCGTCAGTAAACAGAATTCGTCTGTGGGCATTGTTAGCGCACTGTCGATTCAATGCTTTCGATTTTGTGAGCAAGTGGCCGGTGTGTTTCTTGTATGCACTGAGTCCCAAGTCACGTTCTATGATGTGCGACATGCTGTCCTTGCTGATATTCATCTCACGAGACATGAGTTTCTGCTTGCGCAGTGGATTTCGACGAATTCGATCTTTCAAGGCTTTGAAGGAATATGGCGTCCGCACAATGGGCGGACGGCCGGATTTCGCGCGGTCTTTTATTCCATCAGTATCCTCAAACAACTTCACGGTACGATAGACAAAGTTTCGGCTAATTTCCAGTGGGCGCAACACCCGAAAGATTTAAACTTTTTCGAAGTCGCATTTATGCAGGCCAATTACGACAACATGAGTGAGCCGCATTCCATGAATGCAAACAGTTGACGCCAAAAACTTTTGATGCTTTAATATAGCATAAATGTCACTTGTCAAATAGCCGTCAAGTTGGAATGGATGCGTTCAATGCTTCTCTAGAACAAGTGTGTTCAATACGTGTGCCAAAACAATTGCAACTACCAGGTATATAATAAACAGCATTATTAATCGATCCACCAAAAAGATTGGTAAAGATCGGACGAGCAAAAGAAAGTTCGGTGCTGCAGCAGCCATGGGAACGATCAGTCGGAAAATGGGTCTTAGTAAAAGAAACTTTTTTGTTTTCAATGTAAGCGCTATTAAACTCGGTCATTATTTATATTAATGTTTGTTTTTGAAGGTAGCGTGCTCAAAATTAGAAGCATTTAGATTCTGAATTCACTAGCCGTCCAATCGAGCTTTTTAAAGTGTTTTAAAACTTCAGCACAGATGAAGTTGGCTTTGCTAATCTCGGGGACTGTTTATTTTATATGCATTCAAACCGATTCGCAAATTTTGGTTGAAATCGGATGACAATCGGTCGGAAAGTGGGCTTAAGTAAAAAAGTCGAGAAAGCAAAGCTGAATTAGTCTGTGTTACAGCCAGGGAGTCAAACCGAATACTGTTTCGGTTCCGGGTTTAATTCTGTTCCGTACCAAAACTTATGTTTCGGTAAAAGGTTCTGATTTGGTTCTAACATTATTCCGGTATTCGGTTCCGTATCGGAACCTGGATTATTTTTTCGGTATACCGGTACTTACCGGTATGTACCGTTATTAAGAAAGATCGGACTTTGGATTTGCGTCCATCCAATTTCTTAGTGAAGACATACAATTACACCCCGGAAAATTAACGTTCTTCGCTTACCTACCCTTCTCAAAGCATACATACAATTGTGAATATTGTCGAGTTTCCTGACCAGCAGTTAAGTACATCTTCTTAATTTTGGTAACGTTCTAAGCTCAGAAATGGATAATGATTGATCCCAGTAAATTGTTTTGTGAAAATACTTTTTTCTTTTCATACAAATACTTGAATTAGTTTTGACACTCATTCCAATGAATTTGAATGAATGTGAATGCTGGTAGAGTGACAAGTTTACAACATTCAATCGATGAGGTGAGCCCGAATCAAATTGAATTGAGTATAGAGTGGGGGTCGAATATATTTAGTTAATAAGTCGTCATTGTCAAGGTGAAAAAATGGAAAGGGAACAAATTACGAAAGCGAGAAATTAAATTTATTCTGTAGCAAAATTCAATGAATCAGTTTTAAAAAACTATTTTGTTTTTATAATTAATATTGAAATGAAGAATAGAAGTGGTAGCAATTGAACTCTGTTTTTCGGTTATTAAATTTCTTGCATCTGAAAATTGTCTTTCAGAATCCGTGCTGGTTGCAGGTATACAAATAATTTTGCAAGACTTTTACGTAAATCAATTATGAGAAACTTTGCCCCACTTGTGGTATCTGGAAGACGAAGGTAGAAAATATACAGTTCATTATAGTTCATTGAAATCTGAATAATTGGATCACTTTATCACGCTAAACAGAAGTATTTGATTGTATTTGTAGCCAAATAAAGTGTCACTTATTTTGCGCATAGATGGAAAATGTTTCTTCGGTAATGGGTACCACACACAATCGCAGGTTAATTGGACGATATATGACAAGAAAGTCTTGCGGTATTTCCGCAAGCTTGTCTTTGCAAGCGCGTAGTTCTAGTTGTATTCGTCGCATCGGTTCACGCTAGAGCTTTTTGACTCTTTTTTGCCAATAGGGAAGCGAGCTTCTATAAGAGGGGCATTATGAAGTTGGCATCTCGTTGGGAACTCGTCATCGAACAAAACGGCGCATATTTGACTTAAATCGCATTATTATAACCAATTTTATGAACAATTGAAAATTCAATAAAAATACCGCAAGACTTTTTTGACAGCCTTATATAAGAAGATATATAATTAAGAATTATGTGATATGATTAAAATATTTTTAATTCATAATGATAAAAAATTTTAGAAAGGTTTTTGGACATGAAATTAAATTTGCCTCCACTTTTAGCTCAAGGATTTGTGTCAGAGCTGCATTATTCATTACGTTTTACTTGAACAGAAATGGATAACACAGGTACTTTTCTATTCAAAGATCATTATGACATTATAATCAGGTTCTAAGAATATAGGATGCCAAATTTTTTTAGAGACTGATCTCGCGATTTTTATTTTTACAAGTATAGTTGTCACACTCAGAACCAAAACTGTACCGGTACAATGTTAAGGTTCTTTTCGGTTCCAAAAATACCGGTACTCGGATACCGGTTCTGAGTTTTAATTGGTTATTTTCGGTATATGATTCTTGTTCCGGTTTGATTCCCTTGTTAAAGCACATAATAGTGATAATGGCCGAGCTTTCTTGGCAATATATCGGATATCGAGTATTTTTTGGTGATTTTTTTATACCCTTTACTCTTAGAGTAAAAAGGGTATGCTAAAGCCGTGCAAATGTATGTAACAGGAAGAAGTCAATATTTGCGACCATGTAAAGTATATTTATTCCTGATCAGCATCAACAGCTGTCCGTCTGTTTGTCCGTCCGTCCGTCTTTCTGTTTGAACACCTAGATCTCAGAGACTAGAAGAGCAACCAAATTTGAAATTTCGTCTCCTATTATATTCACACAGAAAAAATTTGTTTTAAATTTTTGCCACGCCCACTCCCGCCCCCACAATAAAAAATTTTAAATTGCTCCCACAATTTTTAATATATTAATTTTAGTCAAAGTTTTTGCTTTTTATTTTCAGTGTATTAAAATTTGCAATTTGTCAGCCGATTCTGAGTCACCCTGTCGACCTACAATGATGAGCTCAAGCTCATTTTAAAGCTACTGAAATTCTCTACCACCTTCCCTTTGGAAGGTATTTTTCATAT
Source organism: Lordiphosa magnipectinata (assembly GCA_037044535.1). Taxonomy (NCBI): domain Eukaryota; kingdom Metazoa; phylum Arthropoda; class Insecta; order Diptera; family Drosophilidae; genus Lordiphosa; species Lordiphosa magnipectinata. The sequence continues at coordinate 949,988 of JBAMBO010001355.1, forward strand.
ATCTCTTTCCGTTCAAAAGTTACGATTTTTGCAACGCGAATCCGGCCCGCCGCTCTTCCACCAGCAAAGTTGCTTTGATTTCATTTGAATACATAGATTATTCATGCATATTGATAAGTAAAAGTCGCTCATACACGTAAAGAGCAAAATTGCGCAAGCCTGTATTTTTATATTTTATTTAGAAATCTGTATTTTAAACAAAAATTTCACTCTAGAGTCTAGAACATAAGAGTCTAGAATATAAAACTATACTAAATGCACCTTTTATGGCCCATCAAAGTTGGAAAATATGGCACAAGTAGTAGTTCAGTAAAACAACAATAACTCAACTAATTTTCAAAATAAAATATTAAATTTTTAAATTCATTTTTCTTTAAAATTGATGCATCTTTCTACAAAAAAAAAAAAACCAAATTCCAATTTCCGTTTGGTTTTTATACGTTCCCCAACTTGACATTTAAAACAAAAAAAAACAAAAACTTATCAGTTTGAAAAATTGTTAAAATTCAATAGACCAAATTTTTTCAGGCTATCTGGGGATACCTTTATTAAATTAAATTAATGCGGTCAACAAAAATTGGCCATCAATTTTTGATTTTTGCAACGGCAAATCGGCAAAACCGGCAACTGTGTGTCGGCGAAATCTCTAGAGAGCCATTTTCTATTCATTAAAAAATTCCAGTTTTTTATTTGGTTAAAGCTGGCATGTATACATATATACCATACACTCACTCAGAATAATTTGATAGATCTTGAAAATGCAAGCCGTTACTTTCAAAATTCCGCGAATTTTTTAAAATTTTTAAATTTTTCCCGAACGTCCTGTTTCCATTTGCACATTTACAGCGATATCACCGTATTACTGTACGGATCTTAAATGGAAGTGGAAGAATCGCTTGAACTGGATTTTGCGTTGAAATATTGCCAAGTGAAGTCAACAATCTTGTAGTTCAAGAATATTTTTCCAATCTAGTAAATAATCGAATCTACTTTTTTTTGCAGACCACGCTTTCCAATTTTAAGAACTCGACTCTAGCTCCAGGCCGGCCAACAACGCCGTGAATGGTGTCGGGAAGAAAGCTTAGCTCGTCGATAGTACAGATCACTACTTAAGCTCCCCTCTACCATTTGATGCCATTAAATACAGCTAGGAAAATATGTTTTCTCCTTTTCATGGCATCGTGAATGTGCCTGCATTATGACTCCGCCGAGGACTAGCAACTTCTCGTTTGAATTGGTCGATAATGGCCACCTGAAGTTCCGGCTTCGAGCTGGTCAGTAGATGTTGTTCCAACCGGTCGCTACTTTTGGCCGATGTAGGCTCTATCTACTTCAGTGGCTCATCGTTGACAGGCATGCAAGCACAGTTCTACTGTCATTGACAGGGCCGGTGAATCTGAATTACCCATTTTCGACTTCTGGTTCCACATCTTGAAGATAAGTTAACCTTCACTGAGTATAACTTCATTAATATATGAATAACTACCTGAACACACCGCGACACCCTCCGCGTCCAAGATTTTAAGAAATTGTGAAAATAGTGTGTTAGATATTAATATGATTGGCTTCATTTTATCTTGTAGCTTCAGTAGAACACCTTAGCGTTCACAGCTGGTAAAAATAAATCAATAATTTACGTGGTAAATGCAGTGGCCTGTACACATGTTAAATTTTATCCCATTGCGTACTAAGGGACCCAACCAAATTTTATAGGCGCTCGGAAACTCCAGAATTATAGATTAGTCGTGTCAAGTAAATGCTGAAAATATACCTCTCCCGCACAACTACATTGTGAACTCTGGGTTTAGCGATACTTCGTTCCGGCGCCCATTTCTAGTAGAGAATTGTGCATTTCACAGCAGCATTAGCACTGCTTGTCCATTACTGTATAGCATTCTAAATCTTTCCCGAAATTTAAAGTTACAATATTTTTATACCCGTTACTGGTAGAGTAAAAGGGTATACTAAAGTCGTGCAAATGTATGTAACAGGCAGAAGGAATCCTTTCCGACCATATAAAGAATATATATTCTTGATCAGCATCAACCGCCGAGTCGATATAGCCATGTCCGTCTATCCGTCTGTCTGTATAAACAACTAGATCTCAGAGACTAGAAGAGCTAGAGCAACCAAATTTTAAATGTAGACTCATATTGTCAGCACGCAGATCAAGTTTATTTCAAATTTTTGCCACGCCCACCCCCGCCCCCAAAATAAAAAAATGTTGAATAACTCCCACAATTTTTGAGATATCGATCGCAAATTTTAAACATACATTTATGTTCGCAACATCTATAAGCCCTTTCATCAAGATCGGATGATAAATAGCCGAGTTAAAAAAATGTTGCATACTTTTCGGCTGTCCCATTTTAGGCACACAGGAAGGCTATTCAACATTTCTATTCATGAGTAACGGGTATATCGAAGTCTGTTAGAGCCAACTTTAACTTACGCTCTCGTTTGATAAAACTTCGACAAAAGTCCCGTCTCGTTGAACCAATCAATGCGAACTAAAGATCAAAACTAAAAAGAGTGGGTGTCATGGAACGCACTGAACTCACAACTTGACTTAATGGCAGCTATTCTTTAAAAAAAGATGCAATAAATATACAAAATATGTAAATGTATAAAAATGGGAAAACTTTCAAAAATTCTCATTTGAGCTTAGATTATTATAATAGATGGCAATATAGTTGGACAATATAGACAGTTAAATGAACGTTGTAGAAACGATCAAAAAATGGCGAAAGTTGATCATTTTTCATATATGTATGCTTATAATGGTCCAAAAACCGCGAAATTTGCCAATTTTTCATTTGAGTATTTAAAAAAGCGCAGGTGTTGGCAAATGAAATGTGTACATTGAACGTTCTAAAATATTTGTAAATTTATTAATTTTGTAAAAGACCTAAGATTATTATGAAGATTTGATAGACGGCAATAGTACACGGGTAAATAAAGGAGGTGTGGAACAAATGGTCAAAAAAATCGCGAAATTTCAGTGATTCAGGGTAGGTAAATTAGAGGAGTAGATCAAATTTTCAAGAAAATCGGGAAATTTGCAAATTTTTCAAAGCACCTAAAATAATTATGAAGATTGGATAGATGGCAATTGAAGACGCGTATATAAGATACTAGCGTAAAACCCGTCGCGCTTCGCTGCGCCACCATCAGTAAGGTATGGAACCAATATCCCATATCTACACATACGACCTCTTACCACCCACATCCCACCCACATCTCACCCACATCCCACACACTTCCCTCCCACTTACCACCCACATCCCACCCACTAACCACCCACTTCCCATCCAGTTCCCATCCACTTCCCACCCACTTGCCAAACAATTCCCGCCCTCTTCTAACCCACTTTCCATCCACTTCGCACCCACTTCCCATCCCACTTCCCACTCACATCCCATCCCACTTCCCACTCACATCCCACCCACTTCCCACCCACATCCCTCCCACTAATCACCCAGTTCCCATCCACTTGTCACCCACATTCCACCCACTAACCACCCACTTACCATCCACATCCCACCCACTTACCACCCACATCCTACCCACATACCATCCACATCCCACCCTGATCCCATCCACTTACCCACATCCCACACACTTCCCTCCCACTAATCATCCAGTTCCCATCCACTTGCCACACCGAGTCATATAGCCACGTCCGTATGTCCGTCCGTCTGTGTGAACACCTAGATCTCCGAGACTAGGAGAGCTAGAGCAAACCCAATTTGAAATGTAGACTCCTATTGTCTGCATGCAGATGAAGTTTATTTCAAATTTATGCCACGCCCACCCCCGCCCCACAATAAAACATTTTGAAGAACTCACACAATTTTTAAGATATCGCTCTCAAATTTAAAACTTACATTTATATTCGCAATATCTATAAGCCCTTAAAGCCGATTCATCAAAATCGGATGATAAACAGCCGAGTTAAAAAAATGTTGCAGACTTTTCGGCTGTCCCACCTCATGCACACAGGAAGGTTATTTAACATTTATTTCCATGAGTAACGGGTATATTGAAGTCGGTTAGAGCCCACTTTAACTTACGCTCTCGTTTTATGGAGAAAATGTTGTTGAAAATGTTGCTTCTTATTGTTTTAAGACTGTTCGGTAGCTGATTCCAAAGCCTAACAACCTGCATAAAGAAGTGCTTATCTGAACATGCCAATCGATTTTTAATAATTTTAATAGTATCTGTTCGCCGTGAAACAGCAAAGTCAATCTTATCATTTAAGTATGCTGGCTCGGCAGTCATTATAATTCTGTGAAATTGTGTTAAGACTCTAAGTTTGACCCAAGATTGCATAGACATTCCAAAGATGTTATCTGCATGTTCACTGATGTGGCCGAATCTACTTATTTTGAACACATATCTAGCGATGCTATTAAAAGCGACCTTTGACCTCTCTTGACTTGCTGCGCTGCAGTTAATAACGGACAACTTACTATTTGAAACGTTGACGCACTCAGTAATATTAAATAGAGGACAACTTACACAGATTTGGCTACATATACATACTTGTCATTTGGACAAAACATTTGAAAGGTCATTTAGGTACAACGAGAACAACATCGGTCTGAGAACAGATCCTTGCGGGACCCCGCGTGCCAGAAATTCAAAGGAAGATCTCTGAGAGTTATTCACAATTGCCTGACTTCGTCCACATAGGTAAGAGCTCATAAGGTTAAGGGCAGACCATGTGAAATTGTACAATGTGCTTAGTTTTGTGCAGAGGATTTGATGGTTGACTGAGTCAAAAGCCTAGCTAAAGTCCAGCGTTTTCTGTTGCTTCAGGTACTTGGATTTGGGTAAATTTTTTGTAAAGGTCATCAATGTTGGCATTGATTTGCTTAGATTCACATGCTTGCCTATCCCTAGTCGACGGAACTCGTTCTATTTTCGTTTAGAATGTAGCACAATTTTTCTTGATAGTGCGAATTTTTGGCAGTTTGTATCTTTAGCACTACATGATTACGCAACGCCTCATATTGCTCCTTGTACCTTTTCCATTTAGCAAATGCGTTATTGCGTTCAGATATTGCACATCTAATTTGTTGGCTTAACCAAAGCTTTGGAGTAGACTTTAACATCTTCTGGCGAACTGGTACGCACTTGTTAAAAAGGTAGATGTTTGAATTTAGATGTTCTAACTGCAGATCAGCAGTCAGAAGAAAGTATGTGAAGTCCCAGTCACATCTAGAAAATTCATTTTCAGAAGGGCGTAGTCGATGTTTCTAAAATCTCTTTATTCAATGAAATGTTCAGTATAGTACCATCATTATATCATGTCATAAATATGAGATCATGTTTAGAGAATACTGGTGCGGAGACCTGGTCAAAGAACACAGCTCTAGTTAAATCGCTAACAAAGAATACGTCTAGAAGTGAGTCGTTTGTGCTTGTATAATGGGCAGGTACCAGTTAGTTTACTAAACTTAGTCCAAGAGCTCCAAAAGAGTCTGGTAGTTGTCTGATAGAAAGCATGTTTTTGCTTAGGTCACCTACTATAACAACGTGAACATAATCTAGGGTCAAAGTAGAGAGTAAAATAGTTATTTCAGTATAGTCAATATTCCTATTTGGCCGATAGACACATCCTATCAACATCTTGTCAGATAATCCGGTTCCAATCTCGACAAAAGTAAACTCCATTGCGCATCCTGAAGGTTGTTTGCATACTATTTTAGATTTGAGTTTCTTATTCACAAAAATTGACACTCCTTCACCGTGGCCCTCCCGGTCGGAAATTTACACACAAAAACCATCACAATCAATTAACGCATTACAAAAGCACAAATAACATCTACATCGGAGTTGGCAAACAACCATCTGAGTTCGTCTACTTTCTTGGTCAAACTTTGTTCATTTATATGACAGATATGCAACCCTGTATGTTGCTTGGCAAATATTTTAAGAGCGGCATGGCTGTTAGCTTTGGATTTACTCAGACTACTTGAATAAGAGTGCGTTTATGATTACGAGTTGAAAGAGAGATAGATTATAATTAGACATCGGATTTTGCATATGTGCATATTTTGAACCGCATGTCTGACTTAAGTTCTGATCGCACACGTCTTATTTTTATTGATCAATAATCTAAGTCCGCTAAAACAACTTTTCATAAATTACATATTTGCATAAAAAATACCCGTCTTCGTGTCAATCTAAACTCAGTTAAGAATTTTAAAATTTCGTTATACCTATTGACTGAATAGGATGTCTATTTACACGTCTTTAAATGCCAACTATTAAATCTTCATGACAATCTGAACTAATCATAAAATTTTGTATATATCCGGATTTTTGGACCGCTTAATCTTGACCCGTCTGCATTATAGTCTAACTCATACAAAAACTTTTTGGATCGTTGGATTTATGCGTCTACAATTGCCATCTATCAAATCTTAATGATTCCCAAAACTCCTAAAATTTTGAAAATTTCGAGAAAAATCTAAGCTCAAATAATAATAGTGTAAATTTCGCGATTTTTTGACAGTTCGGTATACACTTCCAATATTTACCCGTCTACTATAGCCGTCTATTAAGACTTCATAATAATCATTGGTCATATGAAAAATTGACAAATTTCGCGATGCCTTTAACCGTTCGATCTACACCTATTTCACCGTCCACATTGCCATAAATGGTCTCTAACTTTTGCTTGCAAGATGATATCGAAAAACTGAAAATGTGGTAAATTAGAGGAGACAAAGGACTACCAACTGTTATAATCTGACATTTTTAATATCAGCAATAAATATTTCAGAATTAAATAAACCTGGAAAAAAATCGATTTGATCAAAAAATATCCATATTTTCCATATTAAAATCAATAAATTGGTATCTTATGAACATATTCAAAAATGTGTTTGAGTTTTCTGTAAAGTTTTTCAATTCAGCTTACTTTAAAACTAATTTGTTATGAAAAGGTTACTTAATGTAGCCACAGGACCTACAAATGTAATCAAACCTCACTCAACACACGTTTATGCAAATATCTCGTAAACCTGACGTGCTGGGAGAAAACGTAGAATTGATTTGAGTTCAGCGGCCAAAAATGAATAAGTTGGCATTCTTTTGTAAACCTCAAAAATCAACAGTTTTTTAATTAATTATTTAGACATTTTCTATAAATACAGTGCTGAAATAGGAATAAAAATTGAAAATTTCGAAAATGTTTAACCTTTTAATGTTATTTTTTGTTTTTAGATTGGCCGACTCTATCCTCAAGCGGTGTACTTTCCAATCCGCACTTTGTATTTAACTTTAAAAATTGAACAACGGGAGAAACACAAATCAGCGGAACAAGCAGTGTTTGCTGGAAAATTTTCAACTTCGGTAAGTTCTTTCCACAGTAATGCATACGGCAGCGACATCAGTTGTGTGCAGACACATTAAAAACGTAAAAATAAAATAAGATATATTGAAGAATACTCATCTACAGGCTTGCCCATATTTAGTTTATATACCCTTGCTGCTTGTATAATTTATATAAATTAGTAGCCTGATTCCACCGACACAAATATGTACATTTGGCCAAATGTACATATTTTTGACAAGGCCTCCTATATACATTTTCTACACCCAATTTCTATGGCAGCTATACCATATAGTTGTCCTATCAAACTTGGTGGAATTATGTAAAAGCATAGAAAACTTAGAAATACGAGTATTGCGGACGTTTGCGTTGAAGACAAAAAAGTTTTTCTCACTAAAAAAAACATTTTCGACCGAGTCATCCGATCTGGCCGGTTCCGACAAATGCAGCGTATTTGTACCAAAAGACTTCGTGCAAAGTTTGGTTAAGTTAGCTTTAAAACTGACGGAGGAGATAGCATAGAAACAGACAGACAGACGGACGGACAGACGGACATGGCTATATCAACTCAGCTCGTCATGCTGATCAAGAATATATATACTTTATGTGGTCGGAGATGCTTCCTTCTATGCGTTACAAACATCTGGACAATTTTAATATACCCTCTACAAGGGTATAAAACGCAATCTTTATACCCTTGCAAAGGGTATTACAATTTTGCCAGAAGTTTCCAACGCATAGAAATATTCATTTCCGACCCCATTATCCATATATATTCTTGATCAGGGCGACGAGCTGAGTCGATTGAGCTTTGTCCGTCCGTCTGTCTGTCCGTTCGTCCGTCTTTCCGTCTGTCTGTTTCTACGCAAACTATTCCCTCAGTTTTTAAGCTATCGAGCTGAAATTTTGCACAGAGTCTTCTTTTGGCTGCACGCCAGGATCGGATCACTACTTCTTGTATGTAAAATGGAGAAGATCGTTCGAAAAATGGGTTTTTGTGAGAAGAACTTGTTTGTTTTCAATGTTAGCGTTCTTAAACTCGGTCGTTATTAAAATTAAATGTTTTCAAACTGATCTGCGGAGTTTGGTCGAAACCGCTAACCTTTGGAGCGAGCTTTTTCAAGTGTATTAAAATTTCGGCACAGACGAAGTTTGCTTTCCTTTCTCGTTTTTTATTAATTTAGAAATACAATACAATAATGACATGATATTAGACTTAGATGTAATCTTAAGCTGGGCTTAATCCCGAATCGAATTTCGGTTCCGGTACTTACCGAAATGAATGCTTCGGTTAAAGGTTCTGTTTCGGTTTTCAATTAATTTCTAGTTTCGGTTTCGATTCGATACCCGTATTTTTATTTCGGTATAACGGTACGTACCGGTATAAGTACTACTTTTTTTAAGATTGGAAAAATTAAGTTCTGAGATAATTTTAAATCATTTTACTCCAGTGTAATATAACGAAACAAAATTCAACTCAAAATGGATGGTTTTACATTTAAAATAAAATTACATTTATTACATTATTATTTACATTATTTCATATTTTGTATTTGCGTTACTCGTAGAGTAAAAGGGTATACTAAAGTCGTGCAAATGTATGTAACAAGGAGAAGGAATCATTTTCATTTCCGACCATGGAAAGTATACATATTCTTGATCAACATCAACAGCCGAGTCGATATAGCCATGTCCGTCTGTCCGTCTGTCCGTCCGTCCGTCCGTCCGTCCGTCCGTCCGTCTGTCTGTATGAACACAATAGATGTAAATGTATTGTCTGCACGCAGAATAAGTTTAAGTCATGCCCACTTGCGCGTGCTCACACGCGGCCTGCAACTTTTTTGTCTTCAACGCAAACGTCCCCAAACCTCGTATTTATAAGTTTTCTATGCTTTCACATAGGTAGGTAGGTAGGTAGTTCCGGCTGGCCCTTTGTAGGGGCCACACATAGACCTTACGGTCCTTAGTGAGGCCGGGTGGTTTTTTCTGGGTTCCATTAGAAATACAAGAGGATGTTTGACGTTTTAGCAAATGCCAATAGTTGTTTGGGAGACTTCCTTGCCGCCTCTTCAAGACATGTGAGTCATGGGGAGTGCAGATGTCTTAATCTTGTCTTAGCGATCGCTGGGCAGCTGCAGATGAGGTGTTCCAGAGTTTCGACGACTCCAGGTTCCTTACATTTCCTGCAGATGTCCGTTGTCGTGATTCCTAGCTTTTTCGCGTGAGCAGCTGCTAGGCAGTGACCAGTTAGTATGCCTATAAGCAGTCTACAGTCTCTTCTTTGGAGCTTTAGCATATAGTGCGTGAGTTTTTTGTCTCTTGTCTTGCACATGATTTTTGAGATTCTGCAGCCGGTTGTGTTCTTCCACTTTTCCTCTGCTTCTTTCTCCGCTATCTCCTCCATCTTGCTGTGTACCGTCTGTACGGAGATAGATATGTTTAGTGTTTCTTCTTGGCTTAGTGCGGTTCCGGCATTTGCAAGACTGTCAGCCATTTCGTTTCCATCAATGCCCCGGTGGCTGGGAATCCAGTAGATTTGCACCTTTCTAGAGATGCTGGGGGAATCTATTGCCTTCCTGCTTGCCAGAACATTTTTGGAGTGAATGGTGTGTCTCTGCATTGCTTTGATTGCCGTTTGGCTGTCAACGTATATGTTTATTTGGTTGTTTCGTGCGTATTGTTCTGCCAATTCCGCTGCTTTCCTTATTGCGAAGACTTCCACCTGGAATATGGTGCAGTGGTCTGGCAGTTAATGGGAGAGCCTCAATTCCGGCTCATCGCAGTATACAGCGGCTCCGACTCCTGAGGCCATTTTGGAGCCGTCTGTGAATAGGTGCATTGCTTCCTGGGCCAGTCCTGTACGCCAGTCTTCTAGTCCCAGTAATGCTGATGCACCTGTGAAGTTGGTTTTTGGGATCATGTAGTCCGTGCTACTGTTGATCACTCTACCCACCGTGCTGTGTCCATAGCTTTGTAGCGCCATGGTGCCTGCCGCACAAAGACGTTGGGCCGTCTTTTGTGCAAGGAGGCGTGCTTGGATGTCCAGGGGGTTGACTCCTAGGATGTGTTCGAGTGCTTTTGTTGGAGTGGACCTCAGCGCCCCTGTTATGCAGACTAATGCCTGCCGCTGGGCCTTTTCCATCAGCTTTAGATATGTGGACTTCTCCGTGGCTTGCCACCATACCAATATGCCATGTAGTAGTATCGGTCGTATTATTGAGATGAAGAGCCTGTGTGTTAGACTTGGTGATAGGCCCCCAAGTGCTGCTTAGCATCTTCTGGGATGCCTTTGCCTTTGGTTGCCTTTAGCTGTATTCCATTTATCGTAGGTGGAGTCCATTGCGGTACCTTGTATCTCTTGGTTAAGAGAATGAGGTCCGTCTTCTCCGCATTGATACTGAGTCCGGCTTCTGAGGCCCACTTTAGTATCTCTTTCAGAGTAGAGTCCTTGATTGAGCTGAGAGTCGATGGATATTTCCCCATGATAATTATGCTTATGTCGTCAGAATATGCGGTTATCTTGGGTGCTTTCCTGAGGAATTTTCGTAATAGTTCGTTGACCACAAGGTTCCATGGAAGGGGCGACAGGAAACCGCCCTGAGGCGTTCCTCCATGTGCCTCATTCGTCATGGTAGTGGTACACCACTCTGCTTGTACTCTTCTGCAGCTCAGCAGGTTGTATATCCAGGAGTTCAATGCCTTGTGTATTGCTAGTGCCCTTAGGCTTCGCTTCTGTGGTGACGTTGTTAAATGCACCAGATATATCTAGGAATGCTCCCAGGGCAAATTCCTGATGGTACAGTGCCTTCTCGATAGTGGCTACTAGGGAGTGTAGCGCCGTTTCTACCGATTTCCCTTTCGTGTAGGCGTGCTGATTATTCTCCAAGGTCAGGTTCAAGCCTTCTCTTATGTGGAGATCAAGCAGTTTGTCCATTGCTTTGAGCAGGAATGATGTGAGGGTTATGGGTCTGTAGTCCTTTGGTTGCACGTGACTGCATTTTCCCGCTTTTGGGAAAAATACAACGTGGTCCTCCAGACCACAGGTACATAGCTCCATCTCAAACAAGCTTCAAAAATGTATTGCAGCCATGGGACGATTGCGCATTTGATCGTCTTTAGCATGGCTGGGAATATTCCATCCAGTCCTGGGGATGTGTAACTCGCGAACGAGTCGATCGCCCAATGGATTTTCTCTGCAGTAATGATGTTATTTGGGATGTTGATTTGTTGCGTGTGTAGGTCATGAGGCTTATCTGACTCAGTGACTACAGTGCAGCCTGGGAAGTGCGCATCAAGAAGAGCGCATGTCGCTTCCCTGCTGCTTTCCGTCCAGTGGCCGTCGTTCGTTTTCAACTGACTCTGCCGACTCTGGCTGCTTTGACAGCAGTTTCCTGAGTCTAGCTGTTTCGGAGACCTTCTCTATGTTGGAGCAGAAGGTTCTCCACGCGTTTTGCTTTGCCTTTCGTACTTTTTTTTTGAAGAAGCGAAGTCTTATCTTGTATTCTTCCCAAATTATTTGCTCATCCGCTTCTTGCACGTCCTTCCTCTGCTCTTTCAGCGCTGGGGTGCTCCAGGGGGGTCTGGTTCTCCTTTTGATAACTGTGAGTTTGCATGAGGATTTGTATGCTTCGGTTAGGTTGGACGTGAGCGTCTTCACGGACATCTCAATATCGTCTACCGAGCAGATGTTCGCTGGCGTAGGTAGTTTTGATTCTACCGTTTTAACGTACTTCGCCCAGTTGGTGTTCGGGGGGTTCCGTGGTTCTGATGCCTGAGTGTACTGTTCCCTAAGGTCAGAGTTAGGTCTAGGACGTTGGCCGATGCTGGTCCCACATATGTGGGCACATCTCCAACGTTTTCTACTTTTATGTTAGTTTGTAGTATAAAGCTTAGGAGAGACTCACCTCTGTCGTTTATATCTGGACTGCCCCACACTGTATGGTGTGCGTTGCCGTCCGTTCCGATGACAAGTGGATGGCTTTTCCTACTAGGTCGTCCGTGCTGTAATTTGACATAAGGTAAGCATAGATGCCTTTTCTTACCAGAATGGCTGTCCGTGCCTTACTTACCGCGGTGGGATGGAAAGTATTGTAATTTGGTGGCCTTAGCCCTGAGACCTTGTTCCCTGCCGCAATCCAAGGTTCCTAAACCAAGGCCACATCGGCGGGCCCTTCATCAAGAGTTATCAGGAGCTCCGCCGACGCGAGCTTGCTTTTATGCAAGTTGAGCTGGAGACCTTCAACTGCATGATCGTTGTCGGCGTCCCCCGGCCCGGATGGGTCAACTACCATGGTTGAATCGTCATCCTCGTCGTTCTCCAGGCTAGATGGGTCAGCTACCATGGCTGAGGCACCATCCCATTCGCTCTCAACAGAGCGCACTGCCTCTGTAATGTCGAGGCTGCTGGCTCTTTCGACCATCTCGTCAATGCCAAGGTACTTCTCGACCTCCCCTGCCTCCAGCGTGTGCTCATTCTTGTCTTCTGGGTGGCGCTTTTTGAGTCGTAGGTGCGTGCTGCCTACTCCCCACGCCATCTTCCCGAACCTTGGGTAGAGCAAATCGTCGGCCTCCTTGTTGATCTGGAGGACCATGTGCTGCCCGTTCTTGTCGGGCTTAGCAACATATAGAACCTTCCAGTCGCTTGTTGGCACGTACTACCTTTGGGAAGAGCACTTTTGCCTTCGGAACTGACGGAATACGTGTTCTGTCAACAACCTCCAGCTGTGCACCCTCCCATGGGCTTCCCATGTCTGCAACGACGCTTTTGACCCACTTGAGGGTGAGATCGTCCATACATTTGAGGATCTTGACTCTAAACAGTCAGCCTGCTTTTTGTGTTTGGGGTGGAGCTTGGTAAAGCATGGCTCCGCGGTCTTGGGCATGGCCGTTTGGTGACTGGGGCCTCTACCTTTGCTTGCTCGGATGAGCGCTGCCGCTTCATTACCACGCTCTCCTCCACCCTGTTAACGTATGCGGCGGAGGTGGCTTTCATCGCCGGTCACTCCGCAAATTGCTTGCGACTCTCCTTGATCTTTTGCTCGGCCCATGCCAGCTTGTTGCTCTCTTCTGGGGAGAGCTTACCGCTGCCATCGAACCGCGCTTTGATCTTGAGCGCCGCCTTGTATTGGGCCTTCGCTCGCATGCCCTCCTTAGTCTTTTTGGGCCTTACCTTACTTGAGGTACTAGAACCCGCCTGGACTGTGGAGGGCAGCAGCTTTTCCTCGGCCTCAGAGTTCATTGAGCCGCCGTGCGACTCGCAGTCCGAGTCTGCATGGACTGCGTTACCACGCCACACTTTGTCTTTAGTGTTTGTCGTATTGGCAGTAGCTGTATAACTGTCTTGGCCTGCTCCAACCGCAACTGAGGTGTGACCGCTGGCGACACGAAGAGAGGACTTCTCCTCACCGTGCCCGCCGGTGGTAGCAGTCACGCCTTCCACCGACGTTTGGGCTAATATCCCAGCCCGAGTTTGGTCTTGTATTTTGTTCATTAATGGACCCATATTGGTTACTTTTTGTTCTTGGGAACCACCCCATAGCATTTTATGCCTGCTACCAGGCACCTCTTAACCATGGCTCCGGCTCCACTCTACCCAACTAAAGCTGGATAGTGCTGGCCTTCGCCTTAGCTAGACACTGCATTTCCTGGGTGTAAGACGCGCAAGTGACACTAGGTATAGCTCGCTTTTAGCCGAGGTGCATACAGTGTCCATTGCCCAACCGACACCCTCGGGGAGGGTTCAGTTAGAGGATCTCCGTCAGCCATGCTTTCACATAATTCCACCACGTTTAATAAGACAACTATATAGTATAGCTGGCATAGAAATTGGGTGTAGAAAATTTATATAGGAGGCCTTGTCAAAAATGTGTACATTTGGTCGAATGTACATATTTGTGTCAGTGGAATCAGGCTACTAATTTATATAAATCATACAAGCTACAAGGGTATAAAAACTTCGGTCGAGCCGAAGTTAGCTTTCCTCTTTTTTTTTCCTTTTGAAAGTTGTTAGATATAAGGCCTAGTATAGTATATATTAAACCACGGCGTTCTAACTTTAAAATTGTGGCTGTGACAGTTTTTTGCGTTTTAAGGGGGAAGGGGGGATATTTTCAAAATCTGAAACAAACTTGATCTGGGTACGGTATACACCTATGTGCATGCAAAAATTTGTATCTCTTATAGTCTCTGAGATCGACGCGTTCATACAGACAGACGGACAGACAGACAGACGGAAATGGCTATATCGACTCGGCTGTTGATGCTGATCAAGAATATATATATACTTAACTCTGGCTGTTACATACATTTGCAGAACTTCATGATCCCCTTTTCCCATTTTTAATGGGTATAAAAAAAGACTCGTATTCCACCACTTTACATCTACACCAAGATACCTTAATTTTCGGAGTAGAAAAATTGCATATATAAGGTAAAAAAAGAATATACTCATATGCTTTTTAGAATATTTTTTGGAAATATACTCATTCTTTTTAGCATATATATCCGGGCTCTAGTTATGACTAAAACAGGGAAATTTTGTACAGCTATGGGATGCCATTTCATATTTGTTGTAATTATGTACAACGTATAGAGAATAAATCTTTCTGATTCTATTGTAATAGCCCTAGATGTAATTAAATCGAACTCGCCTTAGTTCTCTTTATCATCTCTTCACTTAGTTGTACTCTTGCATACATATAAATCAGAGCCGGCCAGCCATAGCTACCAGGAATCGAAGTCAGTCGTAATTTTACGCAAACGCGAGCCGAACTCATAATGGTGTGAATCGGTGAACACTGAATTGCAAGTAAAACGGCTGTAGTGTGGAGATATCTCTCTTGCTCACCAACACAAGCACACTTTTTTGTCCTCTCCATTTGTCCGGCACTGATGTGCAGTGCACATTGTGCACACACATATATAAATATATGTAGGCTTAAGCAAAGTATGCTAAAATTTGAAGCTTAATCGAAATTATGCCATAGAGTAAGCGTTAACACACGGCAGAGATTAGGTTTACTATCTCATTAATTTGTGGCATAAGCAAACCACTTTTCTCTACAGACTTAGCTCCTTGTCACTTTTATCTCTCTCCAAATTTAAAGAAATGGCCATAAAGAATGTCATTTTTAGCGGTGTCACAGAAATCTCTTCCAACCAAATTCTAACCCAAAACCGATTCTCGGTGTCACAGAAATCTCTTACGGTTGGTTTCAAATCTCTTATGTTATGTTAGGAGATTTATCAAAATTCACCAGCCAAAAAATTTTGACAAGTAAAATTAGTTTTGGAAGTGTAAACAACATTATTTTTCTTGATATGTTGCATCAAATTAATAAATTATTTAATAAGTTTAAACATTGAAATTTGGGTGTTAATTATTATTCGCAAAACCAACCAAAGTCTTTCATATTAGTCAAAAGCAACCAACTCACGTGGCGCCATCCACAGGTTGCGACGCCCTCTATGTGACAGGCAGCTGACTAAGGGCTGGCAAGTTATACTTCATGAGTGCGCGAACACATTTTAAAATTTCGCATTTTATTTTTGGAGAATATGAAAGGAACATATATAAATTGAATTATAATTTAAATATGGATAATAAAACATATAAACCAATCAATAAAAATCACTTGAACATCAAATTACCCCTTAACTAAAATAAGGGAAATTTTTTTGCGAGAGATGCAGCCCTGTTTTTAGAGATGATACTTCAATTGGAACAGCTTCTGTTCTAACAAGATTTTCAAATAAAAAAATGAAATCTCTTGAAGTTCTGTGACACCGACGAATTTTTCGAGTGATTTGCAAACCAACCGAAGATGAAATCTCTAGAGATTTCTGTGACACCGTTGTTTGACTTTTTCACGCTTAAATTACCTTTCACAAGAAGAACGATCAGGATATGATTGTAATTTTTAATAGAAGCTTTATTTAAAATTACGATCTGGGCTTCTATTTATATCTCATTACGATCGCATCAAGTTGGTTTTCCCAAAGCACACGCACTTGCAGTATGATTTAATCTTTGTCTATATTGTTTAAAAATGTACTTTATTATTATTCAACTTTTTCGTTTCAGAATTTAGAAAACATATCTTCGAGCTGTGGAAGAAGCAGCCAAATAACTGCCCAATCGGTCAACCCAATAAAAGCAACTCCCCCCATGTGGCGATGTTCGAAAGTTATGCAATTGCAGCGCGAGGTGCATCCCACAATCTTAAGTTCTTTGGAGGGGATTGTAGACCAAATGGTTTGGTTTAGAGAGAGTTGGACTGAAGAGGTGCTTCGACAGTTGCGCCAAGGCTTAATAAAATGCTATGCCATAGCTTTTGAGAATAGGAACACCGTTGTGAATGCCACTATAACTCCGCATACATTACACTTCGTCAAGAAGCTGGGATCTACTTTTGGAATTGGTATCGAAAATGTGCCAGGATCCGTCACATCATCCATATCGAACTCCGCCGCTTCGGAATCTCTTGCACGCCGGGCTCAAGTTACTTTTCAAGACCCAGTATTTCAGAAAATGAAAGAGCAGTTTACAAGTGATTTTGATTTTTCCAAGCCAGGAGCTATGAAATTGCACAATCTGATTTCAAAATTAAAAACCTGGATTAAGGTATTGGAAACTAAAGTTAAGAAACTACCAACATCCTTCTTAATAGAAGACAAATGCAGGTTTCTATCGAACTTTAGTCAAAAAACGGCTGAAGTTGAGCTTCCCGGGGAGTTGCTAATTCCTTCATCGTCGCATTATTATGTTCGCATTGCTCGATTTATGCCACGAGTTGAAATTGTTCAGAAAAATAATACTGCTGCGCGAAGGCTTTACATAAGAGGCACAAATGGCAAAATATATCCATATTTAGTTGTTCTCGACTCTGGACTTGGAGATGCCCGTCGCGAAGAACGGGTTCTTCAATTAAAGCGCATGTTGAACTATTACTTGGAGAAGCAAAAGGAAACAAGCCGTCGTTTCTTAAATATTACTGTTCCACGAGTGGTGCCAATTTCCCCACAAATGCGATTGGCAGAGGACAATCCAAACAGCGTATCCTTGCTCAAAATATTTAAAAAATGTTGTCATAAAAATAAGATTGACTATGACATGCCAATTGTCAAATATTATGAACGCCTTTCTGAAGCTCAAGCGAGAGGAACACAGACATCACATACAATTTTAAGAGAAATATTCTCTGAAGTTCAATGGACTATGGTCCCAAAAACACTCTTGAAAAATTGGGCTTTGAAGACATTCGCTGCAGCTACGGACTTCTGGCAATTTAGAAAAATGGTAAGCCAAGTTGAACGAATCTTCGGCGCACCGAAGTACATGTTATAATCAATAAGTATTTTTGTTTTCTCAGTTGCCACTGGCAGTTTCTGTGCTCCTTTTGTAGATGCACTAAATGACACGAAGCGTTGGAAGTATCTTTACCTTCAAACGATTTAAGTCTTACATAAACCTCTAGAGCCACCCCAAAAAGTTGCGCTTACTTTAAAACATACCTTACATCACTTCGTATAGGTTCAGTAAGGTTTCAATGATCGAAGTGGGAGAATCATAAAGGCGATAAAGTTTGCTCGAACATATATTAAATCAACTTGATCGTCAAAGAAATCAGTAGCAATGCTTACCTACAATTTTATTTCTGATAAATTTGTTTATTAATATGTATTTTCCTTTTTTTTTAGCTAACCCTGCAACTGGCTTTGGCCTATCTATGTGAGCACGCCCTGAATTTGACACGTCTTAATGCTGATATGATGTACCTTCATCAGGACTCTGGTTTGATGAACATTTCATATTTCAAATTTGATGTAAACGATGAAAAAAGCCAACTTAATCAACATAGACCAGTTCCGTTTCGGCTAACTCCAAATATTGGAGAGTTTATTACAAACATTGGTATCTCAGGACCACTGTCTGCGGCGATTGTGGCTACAGCTCGCTGCTTCATTCAACCCAACTATAAACTAAGCTCCATTTTGCAAACAATTCTAAGAGATGAGATAATAACTTTGCAAAAGAAAGGCTTCAGAGAATGTAAATTACTAGAGGGAACCGAAGAGCGCTGTTTCGATAACTCGATGGAGCATACAGTTACTGTGGTTAATTCAGCTGTCGATATAATAATGATGCGATTTAATAAGATTTCATATTTTGACAGCATCGAAGTAAAGAAAGTCTCTATGCTTATACAGTCCGCTACAAATATTGATAATTTGTGCCGAATGGATCCTGCTTGGCATCCTTGGTTGTAAATTACTATAAGATCAATCTTAAAATTATATTTTTAGTAAGTAACTATAAATAAATAAATGTAAGACGTTTGCAAGCGCAAGTCTGACTTACTTTTTTTTTGTACATTTCGATAAGATCGTGCGAAACCGGAATTAACAGCGGTGTCACAGAAATCTCTAGAGATTTCATCTTCGGTTGGTGTGCAAATCGCTCGAAAAATTCGTCGGTGTCACAGAACTTCAAGAGATTTCATTTCCTTATTTGAAAATCTAGTTAAAACAGAAGCTGTTCCAATTGAAATATTATCTCTAAAAACAGGGCTGCATCTCTCGCAAAAAAATTTCCCTTATTTTAGTTAAGGGGTAATTTGATGTTCAAGTGATTTTTATTGATTGGTTTATATGTTTTATTATCCATATTTAAATTATAATTCAATTTATATATGTTCCTTTCATATTCTCCAAAAATAAAATGCGAAATTTTAAAATGTGTTCGCGCACTCATGAAGTATAACTTGCCAGCCCTTAGTCAGCTGCCTGTCACATAGAGGGCGTCGCAACCTGTGGATGGCGCCACGTGAGTTGGTTGCTTTTGACTAATATGAAAGACTTTGGTTGGTTTTGCGAATAATAATTAAAACCCAAATTTCAATGTTTCAACTTATTAAATAATTTATTAATTTGATGCAACATATCCAGAAAAATAATGTTGTTTACATATCCAAAACTAATTTTACTTGTCAAAATTTTTTGGAAGGTGAATTTTGCTAAATCTCCTAACAGAACATGAAAGATTTGAAACCAACCGTAAGAGATTTCTGTGACACCGAGAATTGGTTTTGGGTTGGAATTTGGTTGGAAGAGATTTCTGTGACACCGCTGTAAGTAATTATCCCATTTTAAAAACCTTATTAAGTTATCCCGGGGGTGTGCGATGTTGGCGGGTTTTTTGAGAGATAACACAGTGTTACACAAAAACGAGAGCGTAAGTTAAAGTCGGCTCTAACCGACTTCGATATACCCGTTACTCATCGAAATAAATGTTTAATAGCCTCCTTGTATGCCTGAGGTGGGTCAGCCGAAATGTATGCAAAATTTTTTTAACTCGGCTATTTATTATCCGATCTTGATGATCGTGTTACACAAAACGAGAGCGTAAGTTAAAGTCGGCTCTAACCGACTTCGATATACCCGTTACTCATCGAAATAAATGTTTAATAGCCTTCCTGTATGTCTGAGGTGGGTCAGCCGAAATGTATGCAACATTTTTTTAACTCGGCTATTTATTATCCGATCTTGATGAAAATTTCAGGGCTGATAGATGTTGCGAATATAAATCGTTTTTTTGAATTTCGTACGTTTTGAATTTGAGATCGATATCTCAAAAATTGTGGGAGTTATTCAACATTTTCTATTGTGGGGGCGGGCGTGGGCGTGGCAAAAATTTGAAATAAACTTGATCTGCGTGCAGACAATAGGAGTCTACATTTCAAAATTGGTTGCTCTAGCTCTTCTAGTCTCTGAGATCTAGGTGTTCATACAGACAGACGGACGGACGGACAGACGGACATGGCTATATCGACTCGGCTGTTGATGCTGATCAAGAATATATATACTTTATATGGTCGGAAATGATTCCTTCTGCCTGTTACATACATTTGCACGAATATGAATGTACGTTTTAAATTTCAGATCGATATCTTAAAAATTGTGGGAGCTATTCAACATTTTTTATTGTGGGGGCGGGGGTGGGCGTGGCAAAAAATTGAAAATAAACTTGATCTGCGTGCAGAAAATAGGAGTCTAGATTTCAAATTTGGTTGCTCTAGCTCTTCTAGTCTCTGAGATCTAGGTGTTCATACAGACAGACGGACGGACGGACAGACGGACATGGCTATATCGACTCGGCTGTTGATGCTGATCAAGAATATATATACTTTATATGGTCGGAAATGATTCCTTCTGCCTGTTACATACATTTGCACGAGTTTAGTATACCCTTTTACTCTACGAGTAACGGGCATAAAAATTCTGCAAATACTTTTCACGAGATCAAGTACATATTGTTGGGCTAGTCGAGTATAGCATTTACTCATACTTGGTTTTTTAATAGCACCCGCAAAATCTGAAGTTATGGCCCAAAAACCGCTTTTTGCTTTTTTACCTCAATTTAATTGATATAATTGTTTATAACCTTGTCAATTCCGATAGCGACGAGAGCAATCTAATATATTTTATTCAAAGGTTTGACTGATTTAACGCGATGGCTGAGAAATTCGGCTTACAGATCTGGCATTTTCATCTTTTTTTTTTTAAATTTCTACTTTGGCCACCACTGTTTTAACTATGTTATTCTATGCGATTTTTCCTTAAAGTTTATTATGAGGAGCCATTTAATGTTGTCCCAATGAATTTGGATACCGTTTGACGAAGCTATTCGCGTATTTCTGAGTGCATATCGAAAATCTACTCTATATATAAAACAGTTTGTCCTGATTCACTGATTCACTGACTGACTGATTCACTGATTGGCAATCAACGCAGAGCGCAAACGGTAAGAGATAGAAGGCTGAAATTTGGACAGGAGTTTCCTTTAGTGGTGAAAGTGCGTACTAAGACGGGGAATTTTGGAAAATTCCAACCGGAAAAGTCGGAAAAGCGTCGGAAAAGTTTGTATGGGAAAAATTTTGTTTTTCATCCGATTGACATGAAATTTGGTTTGTAAGCATAGTACGCGAAATAATTCGACACGAGTGTTCCCGATTTTGGAAAATCAGCCCAGGAGGAAAATGGCCGGAAAAATCAGCATGCAAAAAACTATTTTTCATCCGATTGAGTTGAAACTCGGTTTTTAAGGATAGAATACGAAATAATTTGAAATGTGATTTTCCAATGTCGGAAAATCCGCCCCCCAGGCGTGAAAATTTCCGGAAAATTCTGTAGGCAAGAAATTAGTTTTCATCAGATTGGCTTGAAACTCGGTTTGTAAGGATAGAATACGAAATAAAGTGAAATGGGGCGGTAGCGATAACGATCACGATAACGATAACAACGATGACGATAACTCTACTGATGGCGACGAAGCGAAGCGCGACAGGTTATATGCTGGTATAGTATATTTTTAAGTGTGTTTACATTTTTGTTTCAGCCTTAAGATAAGTGCCCTTTGGGTATGCTCCGTTTTGTTTGGCGCCAGATTCAAATAATCTTTTTTAAATATTAAAAATGCAAATATATGTAAAGTGTTGTTTATTCAAGAAACAGTACTTATGTGATTAATTAAATGATTAACCTGAGTTACATATTGTTGTGAAATTATGAAATCTCAATTGGTTCCGACTCGCTCCGTTCTGCCGACTGTTAACATAAAAGAACTAGCAGCGGTGTGCTGTTAAGGCGCGCATCCATGACCGGCTTACATATATATAAACTTCAATTTTTCACGATTTCTCGGCCACGAATAACGTTCTCCGAATACTGTTACAAAAAAAGATAAGTAAAGCTTTAGCGCAGCGGGGAGCACGAATATTGAGTTTGAGGGCAGTTCAACAACAGCAACAGAAAAAGCAGCTCTTATCAGCGAGACTCGGTAGCCCACAACGACATGCACGGATTTTGTTGTTTTCGCTCACTTTGAAGCGAGGCAATTGCACTTGCTGCGCCGTCTGCTTGTGCAGGCTGACGCCTATTCGCATGGATTTTGTTGTAACGCAGCTCGAAGCGAGCCAATTGCACTTGTTGCGACGACTGCTTCATAGATTTTCTGGACCTAATGGGTTGGGGGGCTTGGTACACACTACCGTCAAAAAAACTCCACCAATGAAAACTGCGACAACAATGCCTCTTGTCTCGAAGTGAGGCAATTCCTTATGCGCTAAGTCCACCGAGCATTTTATTGCGCATTGCTTTATAGACAGATTAACGGGCCGGGTGTCGAGGGCCAAGCGGGCAAGGCATTGCCAATAGCTGCTTAATTGTTCGTCCCTCTCATTATAGGGGTTTCTATATTCTTCATCATCGGTCATCCATGGAATTTTATCGCGGTTCAGTATTATGACAATCATGGTTATGCAGATATCATTGGGCCTTATATGTGCGGTAATATAGAACAGCTAAATTCTATGCATTAGACTAGATATGGCGTTGCCTGGCCCGCAGGGGCCGAAAACATTTCGCTATTCATACCGACAAGAGACGAACGCTTGCCAAGGCTTGCAACCGTGCCTGCCTGTGTACGGTTATTGCTGTGGTACTCACTATAGGTAACAGTATTCGGAGACCGTTAATATTTGCCCAGAAATTGTGAGTAAACTTCCAATATATATTTGCATTTTAAGTATTTTAAAAGGATTATTTGAATATGGCGCCAAACAAAACAGAGCATACTTAAAGGGGCACTTATGTTAAGCCCTATACGGACATCCGACGTTCGTAATTTAGCTAACTTCGTCATATGTTTCGTCACCGTGGAACGTAAGAGTAGTGTGACCAGAATTAAGAAAAAATTACGCCGAAAATGTAAGTTTGTGATATTTTTAGTTTAACTGGCGGCGGGTCACACTGCTCGATCAACTGTATTTTGATTTCATGCCAAGATGATTTGTTGTAAAAGCTCGTACACTTCTCCCAAAGTCTTGTTCACAAAATTAAAGTCCGAATGCTTGGGGTGGTAAAGATCCCATGGCCCCCAATTGGGCCTGCCCAGAATGCAGCAGCTGCTACAACAACACCTGTATGCTGCCTATCCCAGTGATGCCACGGATTCACCCAGGTCAGAATGCCGTCCACCACCACCTAAGGCGACATCAAATGAACACCAGCTGCGGCACAACACGGCCCCCGCCCACCTGACGGCCATCGCCTTCGCCTCGGCCCCAGTGCGGGCGCTGAATCCTGCCCAGGAACCGGCTTGCAGTCCATCCACAGAAACCCTCTAAAGCACACCCATGAAGGATGCCTACCCAGATGTCATCATAAAAACTCAGGAAAATTACTTTTTATAATTTTTAAAATTTCATTTTCCCATTATCCGCCGGAAACTTTCTAGCCTACCAACTAGCCTAAATTCACATACTACAATGCGCATAGTATTTGCCCGGTGCCTCCACAGCGTGGTTGTCCATCTAGTACTAAGTTAGTCTTATTATGTTTATTTATTTATTTATTTATTTATTTATTTATTTATTCAGAGGTAAGTTTAACAATGTTCAGTTAAACACTAATTAAAAATTAATCCAAATTAAAATCCAGCTAATAGCAAACTCTGACCCGGTGGGACTAATTTATTGGCCAATGCCAGCTATGGTCCAACTCACAGCATAAGTGGTCAGAGTGCGCACTAGCCGTGGAATGAATGTTTTAGTTGAGGAATGACATTAAAGAGTTCTTAACGTCTATAATAGAGCCATCTATAGAAAATAGGTGATAGTACTCGTTGTAAGCAAGGCACAGGCAACGGAAGGGGTCTCGCTGAGCATAGTTCGTCAGGCGGGGCGGAAGGTAGATTGGTGTGTAGTGTCAAGATGCTCTAAGTGGCACTGACAAATTAATTAGAGATAAAAGAGCAATGGAGTCAATCTCGCCAGCCAAAAGCTTGTGGATGAAAATAACAGAATGACAGATTCTTCTGGATTTAAGTGACGGGAGGTCAATTAGGCGCAATCTCTGTTCATAGGGGGGTAGATGGATGGTGGTGTCCCAGTTTAGGCCACGAAGGGCAAAAATCAGAAACTGTTTCTGAACTGATTCGATTTGATCCTGGTAAGTCAGGTAATGCGCTGACCAGAGGCATGAACAATATTCCAGGTTTGGTCGGACCAGTGATGAGTAAAGGAGTTTGGTGGTGTAGGGATCATTAAATTCCTTTGACCATCTCTTGATAAATTCAAGGACGCTTTTTGCCTTGTTGCAAATCACGGAAATATGACTGTTAAAACTCAGATTGGGTTCGAAAAATATACCCAAATCATTGACCTTGTATATGCGAACTAGTGGTTCACTATTAATGGTGTATCCGTAGAGATACGGCTTAGTTCTGTGAAAAGTCATAATATTGCACTTTGCAATATTAAGGGGAAGACGATTCAGGTGGCACCAAGCACTCAGAGCATTTAAGTTACTTTGTAGTAGAAGTGGAGAAACTGGATCGTCAAATGACGCGCAAAGCTTGAGATCATCAGCGCGCATAAGGGCAGTTGAATAGGAAAGAACTTGCGGGATGTCGTTAATGAATAGGTTGAATAACAATGGACCAAGATGACTGCCCTGTGGAACTCCAGAAGTGACGTGAACGATTTCGGATACAGCAGACTTAAAACGCACACGTTGAAACCGATTGGAAAGGTATGATCTGATCCAGCGGAGAAAGTTGAATGGAAGACCTACTAAACAAAATTTATGTGGAAGTAAATTATGATTCACTGAATCAAAGGCTTTGCTAAAATCCGTGTAGACGACATCAATTTGTTTACGATGAAGAAATCCCTGATTTACTATTCAAGAAAATTCGAGTAGGTTAGTGGAAACTGAGCGTCGGCGTATAAAACCGTGCTGGGATGGACTCAGAATGGGTTGGCAAAAATGTTGTAATTGGGAAGTAATTATATGCTCGAATAGTTTAGGAATTGCAGAAAGCTTACAGATTCCTCTGTAATTGGCTATATCGGACCTGGACCCTTTTTTATGAATTGGAATAATAAACGATTCCTTCCATAATAGGGGGAAATCACCAAGCTCAAGGGATAGATTAAACAGCTTTAGAAGGGGATCGCAAAGGAAGTCAGCGCAATATTTAAGGACGCAGCTAGGGACATTGTCTGGTCCAGGTGAAAATGACGGCTTAAGTGCCTTTAAATTAGATAGAATACAACTATGATCCATTATAGGAGGGTGAATGCAGTTAGAGCGACTAATATGGTGAGGGTAAATTGGAGAAACATCGTAGTTCGTATCCGGACGAGCATAGCAAAGCTGGAAAAAAGAGGCAAATAGGCTGGCTATGTCACAATCATTCTCAGCATTGGCATTATTGAAATGAAGTGAAGGGGGAATTGTGAGGAGTTACGTTTAGAGCGGACAAAATCATAGAACTTTTTGGGGTCATTATGAAAGTCCTGCTTACACCTGAGTAGGTAATTGCGATAACAATCCTCATTATGCTGTTCAAATTCAGAACGAGCCACCTCATATTTGGCGAAGTCAGTCTGCGATCCAGAGCGCTTAAATTTTTTAAACAGTCAAGACTTTTTATTTTTTAAGCTAGTCAATTGACGAGTGAACCATAAAGGAGAGCGAGAAGAAGTAGGAGGATTAGCGCAAGGAACGCAGATTTTAAAAACTTCAAAAAGAGCGTCATAAAAAGCACAAGAAGCACTGTCTACGTCCCTAAAATGGTCAAGAAAGGACCAGTCGTACTGAGAGAGTGAGAGATTTAGAACAGAGAAGTCTGCTTTTTGAAAGCAGAATGCGAGGTGAGGTGGGGACGTTAATAAAGCAGTGGCGGGCTTAGACACTTCCAAATCAATTAGAAGGGTAGTATGATATGAGTCTTCGGGAACAGATAATGGAACGGATTTACTGACTGTTGAGCAAGATGGATCAGAGGTAAAAACTAGATCCAGAACTTTGTTCTTACAGTTTAGTACAGAGTTGATCTGACCAAGCAATAATTCAGCCATGCAGTCCACGAACTCATTACTTTCCAGAGGGTACAGAGTATTTGGATCATCAGAAATGGTCCAAGATATGTTAGGGAGATTAAAGTCCCCTAGCACCATTAAACGATCCCGGTCACCCAGAAGGGATGACACGTGCTGAATATATGAAGCATGGAGCAGATAAATGGAAGAGTCAGATGCTGGAGGAATATAGGAACAGGAGATATACACTTGATAGGCGTGTAGAGAAACCTTTACGGCTATAAATTCGGCATCACTGCCAGCATTACAGTCGATTAATATAGAGGGCCAATCAGATTTTACAGCAATTAATACACCCCCACCACGACGGCCAAGGCGATCCTTTCTGTAAATTGTGAAACTATCAGTGAGAATTTCACTATTGCAAATATCGGGGCTGAGCCAGGTCTCGCAAAGTGCAATAATGTCGACATCACAAGACACACTTTTAGTATAGAGTAAGGCCAGCTTACTTCGAAGCCCGCGAACGTTCTGGTAAAGGAGGGAAAAGGTCGTATTTAGTTTTTTGAGGCTGACGAAATAGGCAAATTGTTCAAACGAGATCTACGACTAGGCCTATTTACAAATTCGTGAACCACGGAATGTTCAGGCCAGAAAGATTGCTCGAGTACTCTATCAAAGTACGCCTCAGGTACTAGAATCTTAAACGAGGTAATATCACGTATAGTTTTAGAGTTAGTTATTGAGACCACTAGACCAGGTGAGACATTAATGTTAAGCCTTGAACAGATATGGGTCATGACGAGATCTTCCGTTGCCGATGGCACAAGGCGCGAGACAAAAATATATCTTCGAGGAGAAACGGCAGCTAGAGCGTTTGATCCTACTGCAGATAAAACTGTAGGCGGAGCTGCTTACACTATATTAGGCATATGGGAGGAAGGCAAGGTGGTTGGGGGACCATTGTTAGGCACTTGAGGAGGAGCTGGACAAGTATCCGCGGAAAAAACAGCATATATATTATAGCATATATATTATATTTTATTGACAATAAATGTCAATCCTGCGTCTTTCCCCCCTGCGCAAGCCCAGTGTCCCGATGGCTGCCCAGGGGGCGAAAACTCGCAACTGCCATGGTTTTTATATTATTTTTTAAAAAATGACTTTTACTAAAAGCACTTCATCTGATCGATGCAGGTAGAAACAGAGTGACAACATGGTGCATTCTCAATGCTGCGCATACGCTGTTTACACTGCGGTCGTAGGACCTTTTTTGGTATTTTTTGCCTGAGACTGGTCGTCCGGCCATACAAAATTATGACAGTTGACTTTGAATTTGGGACCGTCGCAGACTCCACGACCGAAAAATATCAGTGATGGCAGACTCCTATTTACCTTAAAAATGTGTCAGCCTTGTGCAATTTTTATCGATAGTTATCGGAATATGCAATGGTCAGCAATGGAGGTCCAATTTTCTTGAAAAAGGCTGTTGTGCGCATTCAAGAAATTGTGCAAAACACAGAAGCACTTAATAATTGGGTTTGCGTGCTTCATTGAGTTATCCATGCCCTTCCCAAGGCGACGAAATCTTCCTTTAAGGTGCCCAAAAGCATTTTCCAGTACGCGTCTAGCTTTTGAGAGATGATAATTGAATACCTTTTGATCCTACGGTGCTTCTGTGGAAAATGGGTAGGGCTTCATCAAAGTTTGCGAGAATCTAAATGCCAAATCGCCAAAGAGCATTACGGGAACTTGCGTGCTACCAGTGCATTTAGCATTGGCTTGAAATATATTGCCCGCTTCAGCTGGGACCTCTCATATATTTGCGAGTCGTTACATCGACCAGGAGCGCCAACATTACTGTAATGAAATTGGTATCGATGGTTTTCCAGAGCAAAAAGTACTACGGAGTACCACCCTTTATAGTTATAAAAGTCCGTGGCGTCTTGCTTTGGTGGCATCACTTCAATGTGGCAGCCGTCGATCGCACCAAAACATTGAGGGAATCCCAGTTGCTCAAACCCTTTCACGCATTCTTCCACTTTCTCCTGAGTGAGAATATCTGATCCCAGATATTCAGGTGCAAGTGTTTTCCATTAGTCCAAGCAAAATTCATTTAAAATATTGCATACACTTGATTTGGACACACCAAACATTCGCCAATTGTTCTATATTCCGCGGAACAGCTCAATGGAATGGCTAGGCGAAAAATTCTATCTTTCCGTGTGAGCTGGGCCAATTTGCTGACCAGTTCGTAAAACAAGTTTTTTTCCATTATGAAAAATTCTTTAAATTGGGCAGGAGTTGCCTTGGGCACGTCAGCCTCCCAAAAGCACCCGAAACGATTAGTTAATAAATCAAACAAGCGGTAAATATTGTCGTTACAAGCATCCACAAAGCTCTTGGAAATGGCTCAGATTCAATGGCGTTTATAATTCCCATTCCCTTTAAATGGCGATTAAGCAGATTTTCCAAAAGCATTTCATCCTCTCTAGCCACATTTTCAATTATATCCACGACCATCTGCATCTCCGTAATCACGTAAAGAATGTTTTTTCCATTTTGTGGACAAAACTTCAAAATTTAACACCAATATTCAAATTAAATTAAAGGTAAACAAAAAACAGCTGATTGACGTTCGGGACTATTTGCGACTGTTCGCTCAATGTAAACACCTAAAAGGTCGTAGCCCCAAAAAAAGTCGTACGACCGCAGTGTAAATTCGAATCAGCTGCTTAAAGCACAATGAGGCCCACAGCCAATTTACATAGTCTCCACAAATGTGCTGTTAAGCGTAACATTGACTGTTAAGGGTGACATTCAAATTCTTATCTCCGTACTTGCAAAAAGTTCAAGTGGCGAAGTTGTAATTTCTGTTTCTTCTTCCCTCAATTTTTGTATGAAACTTCTCGCTGCTTCGGATGTCCGTATGGGGCTTTAAGGATGAAACAATGTAATGTAACAACAATGTAACAATGTAATGTAACAATGAAATATGTAAACACACTAAAAACGAGAAAGGAAAGCTAGCTTTGTCTGTGCCGAAATTTTAATACACTTGAAAAAGCTCGCTCCAAAGGTTAGCGATTTCGACCAAACTTGGCAGATCAGTTTGAAAACATTTTATTTTAATAATGACCGAGTTTAAGAAAGCCAACATTCAAAACAAAAAAGTTTTTCTCACAAAAACCCATTTTTCGAACGATCGTTTCTATGGCAGCTACAAAAAGCAGTCATCCGATCCGGGCGGTTCCGACATATTAGCAGCGTGCAGCTAAAAGAGACACTGCAAAATTTCAGCTCGAAACGGACAGACGGACGGACAAAGCTCAATCGACTCAGCATGCTGATTTTATCTATATACTTTATGTGGTCGGAGATGATTCCTTCTATGCGTTGCAAACTCCTGGTCAAAAATAACATACTTTTTTCAAGTGTATGATAATACTAGATTTTCGATGTGCACTCAGAAATACGCGAATAACTTCGTCAAACGGTATCCAAATTCATTGGGACAACATTTGTTCAACGAAGAATTAAATGGGTCCTCATAATAAACTTTAAGGAAAAATCGCATAGAATAAAATAGTTAGTCGGAATTGACAAGGCTATAAACAATCAGACGGTCCATGCGCGTTATATCAATTTAATCGAGATAAAATAGCAAAAAGCTGTTTTTGGGCCATAACTTTCGATTTTGGGGGTGTTAAGAAAATCCAAGTATGAGGAAATGATATACTCGACCTGCTCTACAGCGTATGCTTAGTCATTTCGAAAGTATATTTTCGCTGTAACACTGTTATTATTTTATTTCAGACAATATTTCTGAAGGAAACTTTAATCTTAAAGAAATGCTGATGTGCTGCCACTGCTAGAGACGCCGACTCAATGCTTATTCTTCAATGTCGTCTCTTTTTTCATTCAGTGGGAAATAATAACCTTCATCCAGAAATTTCTAGTCATAGATTTTCTGGACCTAATGGGGCGTATGTAGTGAGGTAAAGCTGTTGACCGGTTCAACTTGGCGAACCCAGCGCGATCCTGGCTTACTGCGTCTCAAGTCGACTCACACCTCCTCGCTGATGACCACCGGTAACAGAACGCTTTGCATCCGCAAAGCTTCCTCCTTACAGGGTTCAATATATAGGGTTTGCTGCGTCGGGCTTGGTACCCACTACCGTCAAAAAACTCCACCAATGAAAACTGGACGACCCACGCAAACGTTTTAATGTCCACGATTTGAGGATATGCACCTGGAATGTTCGCACCCTCAACAGAGAGGGTGCTGATATCCAGTTGGTAAATGTCCTCGAGAAATATTCTTCGGACGTTACCGTACTTCAGGAAATGCAATGGATTGGACAGGGGCGCGAGGTGAGAACAACATCAACAAAACCCAATGCACCATGGGAGATCTACTACAGCGGACATGCTTCCAAGCACCAGTTTGATTGCGGCTTTGTAGTCAGTGCAAGACTTCGTCGCTCTGTCATCAGTTTCACACCAGTTGACATGCGCCTAGCCGCACTCAGACTTAAGGCTAAATATTTTAATTTTAGTCTTATCTGAGCACACGCCCCAATAGAAGACATGGAAGCCTCAACAATAAACGAATTCTATGAGAGCCTGGAACAACGGTATGAACTCTGCCCCGATCACGAGACAAGTGAGTTTTTGGCTCGACAGTCAGCTGATTTAGTTTATGTTCATGAAACAATATAATGGAGAGAGGCTAATAGGTTTTGCCGCGGGCAGGAACATGGTCATAAGAAGTTCCAGATTCTAACATCGCGACATCCATAAGGCGACCTGGAAGTCCTGATCAATTAACGCGAAACCAGATTGATCATGTTGTGATCGACGGAAGGCACTCATCAAGTGTTTTAGACGTGCGTGCGATCAGAGGTGCCAACATAGACTCGGATCACCACCTTGTTGCAGTCAAAGTACGCACGCGGCTCTGAGTGGCACATGCCTCACGTTCTAGCACACGTCGAAAGATACCATCGAAGTGATACCGAGAGAAAAGGAGAGAGGAGAAGCGACTTTTTTTAAGAAAAAGGAATAAGCGAGAATTTATCACAAGGTTAAGCAATTAGCTGAAGGTTTCAAGTCCAGAGTTACACAATGCAAGGACAAACACGGGAATCTGGTTACAGATCCGCAAGTGGCACTAGATAAATGGAAAACCTACTTTTTCAACCTCCTGGGAGGCGAGGACGAACACAATGCCGTCTCTAGAGAAGTAGCGATGCCATTAATCGACAACACAGAAAGAGACCCACCGGACCATCACGAAGTCTGTTTAGCCATAAAAATTGGTAACGAACAACAAATCAGGTGGCGCTGATGACCTGCCAGCTGAATTGTTCAAGGCTGGAGGCGAGGAATTGGTAAGGTGTATGCACCAACTCCTTTGCCGAATATGGTCCGACAAGATAATGCCCGACGATTGGAATCTAAGTGTACTTTGCCCAATTTTTAAAAAAGGAGAAATTGCCATTATCTGCAAAAACGAACGGGCGGTAAGCAGGGCGTTTTCAGAGATAGAGTTCGTGTACCTCGGAACGGTGATAACCAGCGACAACAACATCAGCCTGGAAATCCGAAGAAGAATCACTCTAGCAAACCAATGCTACTTCGGGCTCAGTAAAGAGTTCAAGAGTAGAGCCCACTCTCGAAAAACGAAAATAGCGCTATAAAAGTCGCTTATCATTCCAGTCCTGCAATACGGCGCAGAAGCATGGATATTAACAGCAGCGGATGAGGCGGCGATTGGGGTTTTCGAGCGAAAGATTCTTCGGAGGATTTATGGAGCTTTAAAAATTGGCAATGAATTTCGCATCCGAAAGAAATGCGAACTGTATGAGCTCTATGGGGACACCAGTCTAGCCAAGCGCATAATACAACTGCGGTTGCGCTGGATAGGACATTTTACCCGTATGGATGAACAGGCTCCTGCAGGAGTGGTGTACAATTTTAAGAAGAAGGACATTGTGAGAACAGGCAAGAGGGGAGGACAGAAACTGAGATGAGAAGACCAGCTAGGTGTGAACAACTGGAACCAGCTCGTACGAAACAGTGGCGACTGGCAGGCATTGATAGTTGAGACCGTTGAGCGGTTGTAATTTAAATATCGGGCCATAGAAAAAGAAGAATAACCTTCAAATAAAAGTGGGACCCTCTGGTTCTCTAGCTCGTGCGGGATGGGGTGGGTTTTCCTTGACCTCCCACTTCTTTACATAAATTGTATTTAAGGATCCCAGTGGAAACTTACAAAAGGGCGAAGCCTTTATAAAAATAAACAACAAGGAAGGGTACCGACCATTGCCAATACAAAAGTTAAAGCAAAGACGCCGTAGTAAAATTGATTTGTCAATTTGTGCGGGGTCAAAGATGTAATTTGACCCACGCATTCTTAACCCGCACTACAAATGCCTTTCATATAGTTATTTTAGTTCAGGGTTCCCCAAGCAGAGAGCACGAAAATGTGACTGTGTCTCTCTTTAACACACAGTGGTGCATGACTTCTGCAAGCATTCGGTGTGAATTGGCGTGTGTTCGTGCCCCAGGTGCTATCGCTAGGGAACTCTGTTTTAGTTGAAGAAACCATAAACTATGAGATATTGCTACCCCTCTATGTCCCCATGTCACAAGGAAAGATGATTAATTTATAAGGAGTTCATTATAATGTTATATTCATATCAATACATACCAATAAACCACATTTTTGATATAATTTTAAAATAGGCCGAATGGCCGAATTAATCGCAATGAAGAGAAATAAGAGAGAGTGCAACCGAACACACGTATTATAGCGAAGGTCTAGAATAATCAGCTTTCCCTGAAGAACCTGTGAACAAACTGGGTTAAAGTCTACAGATGCATAAGTGGCTTACCTAGCACAGGAGAATGCTGGAGCAGACCGGCAGTGCGGCGTCTCGTCAGTATTTAAATAAAATCATTATTTAGCACAGAGTGAGTCGGCAAATTTTATCCCGCCCCCCACTCGTTTTTGAGAAAGAACGAAAGTCGTGGAATGCCGCGAAATCAAGGAACACCAACAGATTACCTATCGCTGGAGCATACACATAATCTGCTGATAAGGTTACGTGAATGCACAAAGTGTATACTTTTAGGCTGACATAAGAGCGCGAAATTGGCCCACATGGTCAGAACGCCGCCATCGATTGCTACCGCCACACCATTGACATATAACGGCGCGACAAACCACAACACGGCGACCCCAACCGGCTTGCATAACATAAAGAGAAATCGTTGAAGAAAATCATTGTTCTTGCAGTCCTTATGGCAGCCATCCAAAGTGTAGGAGACAAAATGGACGCAAACATGAACAGTCTGAACAAGAAAGGGGCCACCAAGGAAGACATGGGGATATTAAGCAACAGATGTAAGCGTATCCCAGAAAATTTAAAACTTAGAGTTGGAGAATATGGACTCGTGTCTCTGACAGAGAAATTACACTGAACACTTTTTTGCCCGGTGCCCCATACTGAACGAACACTCGGAAGCAATTGGCACTCCCTTACTTCCTACTTACAGGAGAGCCTGCAATCTCGCCGAAGCTTCCTTATGGACTACGGTGATTTGTGATCTGGAAACCAGGATAGCATCGAGTTTCATTTGTTAAGCTAACGGCTAACTGCCACAGCCTGCAGTTGATTGTCTTTTCAAAATTAAATTCTCATCTATTCCAAAAAATTAAAATAGAAAATAAATCATACTACTTCTACTTAATATCAGGGACCGTGAATAATAATTATTTATATAGTTTAAAAAAATTGAAGCCCTAAAAAGGCTTATGCGGTAAATTCGAAAACAGAATATAATTTTATTTTCAATTTTTATTATAAAAATCGACAAGTAATTATTATTTTCAATTTAAATAATAAAAATTGATAATAATTATTATATTTCAATTTTTTTTTACCACCGTGTGCCGGTAGCAATCGTTGGCGGCGTTCTGACCATGTGGGCCAATTTCGCGCTCTTAGGTTAGGTTAGGTTGAGATGGAAGACTGTCCCTACACTTAGGCCAAGATAGGCCCATTGCGATACCATATAATTCCCAATTTAAGCCAGGGGCGGTTCCTCCCGACTGACCCATTGGGACAACGTTAAGAATTTCATTAGAAACGGAATCTCCATCTCGGACACTTCCGAGAGATTGAGTAGAAAGGGGTGGCCAAGAGTTTTGAGCCTCCTTCTACTAAGTGCTGGGCAATGGCAAAGAAGATGCAGTAATGTCTCCTCCTCTTCCTCACACTTGCAGCTTCTACAGAAGTCGTTGTGAGCGATGCCCACGCGTGCTGCATGCCTGCCGATTAGGCAGTTACCCGTTAGCGCCCCAACCAGAAGTGAGATATTTTCCCTACTTTGGCGCAAAAGACTATTGGTTCGCTTCAGGTTAAACGAGGGCCACGTGACCCTAGCTACAGCGCAAACCGGAAATTTATTCCATCGTTCCGTAGCCAGGCGCCAGGTTTCATTAGCTTGTATGAGGCTAAGGGCATCCCTATCAAGCTTTTCTCCGGGAGGAGCTGAATGGTGGTACACTGTGTTGCCAGTTTGTTGGCTCACTCGTTACCCTCAATGTTACGGTGTCCAGGTACCCAGATGAGGTGGATACGGAGATGCTGAGCGATCGAATTTAAGGATCTATGGCATTCCGTGAGCGTCTTGGCGTTATTGGTGTAGGAGTCAAGAGCCCTTAGAGCGGCTTGACTATCTGAAAAAATGTATATGTTCCCTTCTTCGATCATGAGTGTGCTAAGGTATTTGGCGGCCTCCTGGATGGCCACCAATTCTGCTTGGTACACACTGCAATGATCAGGGAGACGGAAAGCGATTTCCATATTTAAGTCGGTGGAGAAAACTCCCCCTCCTACTTTATCATCGAGCTTAGATCCATCAGTGTAGATATTGATGGCATTTGCTCTACTGATGGGCAAGTTGTCCCAGTCGCGTCTTCTAGGGATACTGACGTCAAAAAGTTTCTGGAATGACGTTGTGGGTATACAATAGTTTGTAATGGCGGGAACCGCGTTTTGACGGGTTAGTATAGTTGAGTGTCCTGAGTTACCCGCGTTCCAGGCTTCAGACTCTCTGAGATTACTCAAGGCTGAAATGCCCACTAACTGTTTAGACATCAAGTCTGCCAGAGTAGTTTTCTGTCCAGTACGGCGCTTAGGTGGTCGGGCGTGGCGTACCAGTGGTATGTGTGGCTGCTGGTGCGGGGGTTTGATCCCGCTTCGGACCATCTAATAGAAAAAGTTTTTTCTTTCTTTAGAAAAAAGCTTTTACACACCCGATCACCTTCACCAGATACTGGCGCCAGCTTTGAAGTAACTAGCCATGAAAAAGCAAAAATTCTCTAACTATTGCCGTTCGGATTCGGCGTTAAACTGTAGGTCCCTTTCTCTTGTGCGAAAAATTATGAGCACACACGCCAAGAGATTGAGTGAAGCTTGGCCTTGGCCCTCCTAGAGGTGCTGTTTGAGCCAATTTTACTTTTTTATTTTTACGACGCTTAGGTACTTGGAAGTGTTTTTGAATTCCAAACTTATATTTAGTTTGGGAGAGATAAGATCTGGGACTTTGTATCTCCGTGTGAAGAGAACTAGTTCCGTCTTTTTCGGATTAACATCCAGGCCGCAAGAAGACACCCACTCAGAAAGTGTCGCCAGCGCGGTC
Source organism: Lordiphosa magnipectinata (assembly GCA_037044535.1). Taxonomy (NCBI): domain Eukaryota; kingdom Metazoa; phylum Arthropoda; class Insecta; order Diptera; family Drosophilidae; genus Lordiphosa; species Lordiphosa magnipectinata. Next base: position 985,931 of record JBAMBO010001355.1, read on the forward strand.
TGCATGAGGTCACATAAGGTTTGTGGAAAACTTCCGCATTTGAATGTAGCAATGTCATCTGCATAAGCCACCACCACGTGTCCCTCCGCCTCCATGAGGCGCAGCAATTTGTTGACTGCTACGACCCAGAGAAGCGGGGAAAGAACACCCCCCTTCGGGGTGCCTAGGTGTACGAATCTACGAGCAGTCGCACCACTAAGATTTGAGTTCACTGCTCTACTAGAGCATTAGGTTGATGAATCCAATCAGTGGCGCATCCACTCCCACATCCTCCAAGGCTGTAGTGTAGAGGTAAGACATTGTTGAAGGCACCCTTTATGTCCAAAAATGCTATCAGAGAGTATTCTTTTATTTCAAGCGATTTTTCAATCCTTTAAACTAGGGAATGCAAGACAGTTTCTGTGGATCTGCCTTTGCAGTATGCGTGTTGCGTATTTGCTAAGAGAGAAGGGTTAATAGTCTGCCTTAGGTGGGCGTCAATTAGTTCAAGAGTTTTGAGATGAAATGAGGATAGGCTTATTGGCCTATAGTCGCTGGGCTTAGCATGTGAGGCTTTGCCAGCTTTGGGTATAAATACCACTTTTGATTCCCTCCATTTTGTAGGGATATAGCTAACCTTAAGGCAGCTTGTAAAAATTAGGTGTATCCACGCCATGGTGTGCTCCAAAGAAATTTGAAGCTGGGCCGGAAACATATTGTCTGGTCCTGGTGACTTAATGGGCTCGAATGTGTCGATTGCCCATTTAATTTTGGCCTTAGTGACAATATCACTATTGTGTTGTCTTAAAAGGTTTGGTTACCTTAAAGTCAATTGTGGGGTACTAGAACATGCTGGAAAGTGTGTGGTCAGCAGGAGATCCAAGGATTCCTCGCTGGAGTTAGTCTAGGTTCCATCTTCATTTTGTAAGAGACCTGGCGAAACAGGTGACGGCCAAAATTTTCCTGAGGCGCGATGCGTCAGAAGTGGACTCTATATTGCTACAGAAAGAAGCCCAAGAGGTGCGTTTTGCTTTCCTTGGGGCTTTTTTTATAAGTATTGCGTTTTTCCTTGTATAATTCCCATGAGGTGGTTTGGTCATTATATTTGGCGACATAAAAAGTATGCCTACATTCTTTCCTGAGCTTGTCTAACTCGCTGTTTCACCATGGAGGTCTGTGTGTGGATTTTTGTTTTCTAGGGGGCAGGCCCTATTGAAGGATTTGGAACACGCTGTGGTGAATGTGTCGACAAGTTCATCTATTTGTTCCCCGTTTGTTGGTGTGAAAGGCGGAATGAGTTCAATATTTTTTGTAAAATAATTGCTTTTTGTTTCCCAGTTGGTTCTTCTGGGGTTTTGTATTTTAATGGGAGGGGGCATTTATTGCTAAATTTGCACTCTATATACCGATGGTCCGAGAAAGAGTGATCTTCCAAGACACAATTTGGTCCCGTAGGTCTTCCGAAATGAGGGTGATGTCTAAGACCTCCGTTCGGTTTTTAATTATAAAGGTGGGTGTTGAGCTATTGAGCTTTGTCAATAGCTACTTAAATGCGAGAAATTTTGTCCAAATAATTTTAACACCAACTTGTGTTTTTTCAATATAAAATGTTGATTTATTTGCCGCACAGGGCCGATGTAAGATGAAACGAATATTAAGCAGGCCGCCCGACTTGGCCGTGCTTAAGCGATTACAATCGTTTAATTAATAATAGGCAGGCGAATCCGAAATGATCCGTGCCGTTACAACGAAGTGAACCGAGATGTTGAGGCGAGTCAGAACAACTGATGCCTAGCAGATCAAAATCAAGACTGACTTATGCACTTGAGCTGAAAGCCAAGGGCAAGCAAATTAGTAGATTTTAACAGAGCAAGAGAGGAAAGAGCGCATTATCAAAGCACAGTAGGTGAGAGGAAGTTACGTTATTTGCGCCTTTGCTAACACAGAGTAACATAATTGTAGATTTTTAATTTGAATATTTATGCTGCTGCTGCTCTGTTGGTTGGGTGACCAAACATTCTCCCCCCGTTGGAAGACACGGGCTATCAACATCATCCTGCTTTGGCAGCACGCACAGCTTGCGCACTGCTCTCCTTATAAGTCCAGTAGGAGTTCTTAGTACCGCGACACGGGGCACATTGTCAGCTCCGACGATGAGCTCGACCACTTGAGCTAGCGGCCATTTAAGAGGAGGCAAGTCTTCGTCCTTTACCAGGACAACATTATTGACGCACACACCAGGTTGAGGTGTTCGCCATTTAGAACGCTGCTGAAGAAGCGTCAAATACTCTTCACGCCAACGTGCCCAAAATATCTGCTGGTAGTACGTCATTCGTTGCCACAGATCCAGCCTGTTGAAGTTCAGCTTTGTTACGTCAGGTTCAGGAAATAACGTCAGCGGCACGGTGGTTAGGAAGTGCGCTGGCGTCAACACATCAAGATCGACTGGATGCTCTGAATTTGGAATAAGAGGTCTTGAATTAATGATTGCCCCAATGTGGCAGATAATCGTGCGCAATTCATCGAATGGAAGAAGAGATGGTCCGACCGACCGATAGAAATGATGCTTAGCCGTCTTTACTGCTGCCTCCCAAAGTCCACCGAAGTGTGGAGATCGAGGTGGGATGAATCGCCATTCGATGTCATCAGCAAGGCAAAACTCCTGGACAGCAGTGATATGGGCATCGCTTAGAAAAAGACGCTTGAGTTCAGCCATCTCATTCCTGGCTCCCACGAAGTTGGTAGCATTGTCTGACCAAATACGAGCAGGCTTGCAACGAGTGAGCACGAATCTTCTCAAAGCATTCAGAAAAGCTGCAGTAGATAAGTCAGGGACGAGCTCGAGATGCATTGCCTTTGTTGCGAAGCAAATGAAAATGCAAACGTAGCACTTCTGAGGGGCCCGGCTTCGAATCTCACGCTTGAAATAGAATGGCCCACAGAAATCCACTCCAGTGACCATAAACGTGTGTGAGCCGCTCACACGATCCTCTGGCAGGGCTGCCATGATGGTTTCAGCAAAGATTGGCTTTGCTCGAAAGCAGGTGATGCACTTGCTTGCAGCACTTGCGACGGTTTTGCGACCCCCAATGGGCCAGTACTGCAGTCGGATCTGCGCCAATAGCGACCGTGGTCCAGCATGTAGGTTGCTGTGCCTTGAAGTCTAGAGATGAATTCTTCAAGCGGCCACCAACACGCACGAGTCCAAAATTATCAATAAATGGCGACAGAGAGGCCATGGAGCTGGATGGCTTGACCTGCTTACCGCCTTGCAGAGCGCTATAGTCATACCAAAGGTGAGCCATCTGGACGGAACGTAAAAGCATTTGAGTACCCATACGCAAGCAATCAATTGTGAGATTGGGATGCCTAGTGCGATGTCGAAATTTGTAGATGTAGGCAAAGACTCTTCTCAATTTCTCGAAGCAATTTGCAAATTTGCAACCATGGATAAGATCAACGCGTCCAGTTACTCCAACGAGGACCTTCTTTCGCAATTCAGGAAGCGGCTGCTGGGCAAGACTTGACGATGGCCACTCACTTTTCCCTTTAGCCAAAAAATCGGGGCCATGAATCCAGAGCGATGAATTTATGAGTTCACTAGGAAGCGCCCCTCGAGAAAGAATGTCGGCAGGGTTGAAGGCTGTAGGAACGTGGGGCCATTCCATACCAGTTGTCAGTTGCTGGATTAAATAAATTCGATTAGCAGTGAATATTTGAAATCGAGAAGGTTCATCACGAATCCAAGCCAAAACAACGGCAGAATCTGACCAACAGTAGAATGGACATGAGAATAGGTTCATTTTAGCTATTTCCCGAATCAGTTGAGAGAGGATTACAGCACCGCAAAGCTCCAGTTTGGGTACTGTCATAGTCCTTAGGGGCGCCACTCCAGACTTAGCGCATAAAAGATGCACTTCACGCTTCCCCTCTGCCATAGATACGACGTAGATGCATCCACCGTAGGCGTCTATACTGACATCGCTGAAGCCATGGACTTCTATAACACCTTGAGGAATGATGGCCAATCGATTTACTTCAAATTGTGACGCACGACTAATAACAGCGCAAAAAGTAAGCCAAGTAGAATTCAGGGATGCTGGAAGACTTTCGTCACAATTTAGTTTTTCCCTCCAAATGTTCTGCAAAAAGATCATGGCCTTGGCTATCACGGGACCAATGAGATCAAGCGGATCATAGAATCGAGCGATCGAAGAGAGGACTGATCGCTTGGTTGGTTTTCCAGGCATGTACATTGATGAAAATGTGAATAGAAGCTTGTCTAAGGACGGATCCCAGGCCAAACCAAGCGTTTTATTGACGTCGCTTCCATCATCGAATTTTAGAAATGTTTCCTTGTCCTCTTCCGGAATTTGCTGGAGTACGACATCATCATTCGAGCACCACTTTCGTAACTTGAAATTTCCCCTTTTCAACAGCTCGGTTGTTCGGCGCATGGTTTCGAGAACTTCTTGGGCTGAGTTGCCCCCCGAAATGAGATCGTCTACGTAGAAATGACGCAACAGTATTTCCGCTCCAATGGGAAACGTCTCTTTCTCATCCATCGCCAACTGATGCATGGCCCGAACAGCTAGGAAAGAGGCTGGCTTCGTGCCATAAGTGACAGTGTCGAGTTTATATATTTGCACATCTTTAGAAGAAGAATCGCGCCATAGTATACACTGAAAATAGCTATCTGGTTCTGCCATCCTTACACACCTATACATTTTCCCAATATCTCCAGTGAGAGCGATCAAAAAGGTTCGAAACTGCAACAGTGTGTTAACTAACACATTAACATTAACACTTCATTCAACGAGTAACCAGAGCTCGAAACTGCAGAGCCATCAAAAACAACTCTAAGCTGAGTTGTTGTACTGTCCTCCTTGAATACGCAATGATGAGGCAGAAAATACTTGCATAGGCTCAGCGAGCTTGAGTCAACTAGAGATATGTGGTTCAACGCTAAATACTCTTTAACGAAAGCTGCATACTGGCTTTTGAGCTGCGGGTTGCGATCTAGTTTGCGCTCCAACTTTAGAAAACGTCGGTAGGCCTGCTGATAGGAGTCTCCAAGTAGACCTACGCTTTGATTTACCGGCAGTCTAACTGAATATTCGCCATTGGACAATCGAGAAAAGTTTTCAATAAAATCGGCTTCACAATCAAGCTCCTCCTTGGTGGACTTGCTGACAGAATCAGAACAGCTTTCCACTTCCCAGAAACGCCGCACTATTTCATCAACCTTAGAGTCTGAATCGGCTTCTGAGGATGGCAATAATTGAGTGGTGAGTGCAGCTGCCCTGCGCGAATGAGCACCGCCTCCAGTGACAATCCATCAAGTTGAGTTTTGTGGAGAAGAGGAAGACCAGGATCCAATTTAATCTGGCCAATGCAGAGGAGTTCAAAAAAGAGACCAGCGCCAATGAGCATGTCAATTTGTTGAGACCTGTTGAACGCAGGATCAGCCAATCTTATATTTGAGGGTATATTCCATCGATCAATATCCACTGAGTAGTTAGGCTGATTTTCAGTAATGGAAGGAGCGACAAATGCAACGATGCTAGCGGAATAATCGGAAGTTTGTGAATGCAGCTTTAGGTTGAACTTGTATCTCCTAAACCAGAGATAGAGTCGAAAGCTTTGGTTCTCCGAAGTTGTAACTGATGAGCTAAACGAGATGTGATAATGTGCACCTGCGATCCAGAGTCCAGCAGGGCGCGGCAGGGAACCAAAGTACCAGAGCGATTCCTTACGTTAATAACAGCAGTTGCCAGGAGCACAACGTCAGGACTGAGATTCTGGGCGACAAATGATGATGATGCTTGGGCAACTTGTGCATTGGGTAGAGCAGATTGGGCGATTTGTGATTGGGAGGCCCCGGCCTGAGAGTCAAAATTAAGCAAGGTGTGATGCTTGACACCACACAATCGGCACGATCCAGAGCTACATGCTTTCATTTGATGGCCCTTTTTGAGGCAGTTGATGCAAAGGGACAACTTTTTGGCTTCTCGGAGGCGCAACTGGGGTGATAAGTTACCGAATCGAGAACAATTGTATATGAAATGACCCGAAGTGTCACAGAAAATGCAGCCATTTGCTTTAGAGTTAGTGGCGACAATGGATTTTCTACAATTGTTAGATGCTTTGCTACTCTTTCCCACATGAGGGCTAGGCGCATATGTTGCATGTTCCACATTTTCCAGCTTCTGACATCGCTGCTCCAAGAAAGTTGTGAACTGCTCGCATGTAGGTATGGCATCCAACGATATTGTCTCTTCCCATCTGGTCTGTGTTATACTATCCACCTTCTGCAGAAGACTATGCACGATGATGCACCCAGCAATCTGCTCCACAGTGCCCATGCCCTTTAATGCGCGGATGTTGGCGTTAACGGTGTCTGACAGTGCTCGAAGTTTCACAGCTGATGGTGAATCGACCCGCTCCAAACCCAAAATCTCAGTGACGTGTGCCTGGAATATAAGACGCTTGTTATTAAAGCGTTTATTCAGCAAGTTTGTAGCTATAGGATAGTTATCATCCGTAAGAGTCAGCGACGAAATTGTTTCTAATGCAGAGCCCTTTAGAGATGACCGCAAATGCTGCAGCTTTTCTACATTCGATAAATCAGGATCCTTGTCTATGATTGCAGAAAACATTGAATTGAAGTCCGCATACTTGGTGTAACCACCACTAAATTCGGGTAGTTTAAGCTCAGGTAGACGTGGTCGTTTCTGGACAATGACAGTGGGAGCCTCTCCAGTAGATTCATTGCGCATTGTTGAAGAATGAGTATCGGCAACCAGACGCTTTTTTATTTCACGGCGCAATCGAGTTTCTAATAGAACGGCGGTCTCATCAAAACTCTCCCTCAAATCACTTCCAATCTCATCGAAATCAAGTTCCTCCAAGCGGTTATGTGCTTGGTTAAATGATTCCCGAGCGCTCTCAAGGGATTTCAACCGCACAACTAATTCCTCTGCACTGAGAGAGCCTATCTTGTCTTGCCCAACAGCTTGACCGATTTTCTGCACATGGCTCCCAATAGCTTCTGCCTTGCGTTTAAAGAAAACCGCGCTCTGGTCGGCAGGCACGGCTGTAGCTGCGCTGTCGTTTCCTATTTTGTTGGCAAGAATACTCTGCATACAATTTTAAATGCACTGAGCCACACAAGAGACACTCAAACCGTAGTAGCTTACAGTTTTAGAAGCGCGAAATTCCGCCACCGTTTGACAGTCACAGACAAGCTCAAGGTTTTGCACGCACTACAGTTTGATTACACAGTTTGGGATGCTCGCACAGTTTTCACAAAAGGTTTAAGAGTCACTGCCGAATTGCAGACAATCAAAACGCAGTTGCGGGTCCACGAATTGGGTGCGACAAGAGCGAATGCAAAGATGACGAAATAAGACAACGATCGATTTCCAACTGTTCTAAGCAACGAACGCAAAGAACACAAGACGAAAATGCAACGGTTCACACAAGCAGCGACCAACGGTGTTTTTGCTTAAGTGTGTGTGTGTGCATGCGATTTGCGCCCGAATTGACGCGCGATTTGTATGGCAATTTTTTAAATGTTTAAAACGATAATAAATTTTATATTTATTTATTGTTTTTATCACGTCGGGGTCACCAAATGTTGAGCTATTGAGCTTTTTCAATAGCTATTTAAATGCGAGAAATTTTATCCAAATAATTTTAACACCAAATTGTGTTTTTTCAATATAAAATGTTGATTTATTTGCCGCACAGGGCCGATGTAATATGAAACGAATATTAAGCAGGCGGCCCGACTTGGCCGTGCTTGGGCGATTACAATTGTTTAATTAATAATAGGCAGGCGAATCCGAAATGATCCGTGCCGTTACAACGAAGTGAACCGAGATGTTGAGGCGAGTCAGAACAACTGATGCCTAGCAGATCAAAATCAAGACTGACTTATGCACTTGAGCTGAAAGCCAAGGGCAAGCAAATTAGAAGATTTTAACAGAGCAAGAGAGGGAAAGAGCGCATTATCAAAACACAGTAGGTGAGAGGAAGTTACGTTATTTGCGCCTTTGCTAACACAGAGTAACATAATTGTAGAATTTTAATTTGAATATTTATGCTGCTGCTGCTCTGTTGG